>JAEAOA010001692.1:592500-1192500 GCA_016746295.1 Potamilus streckersoni
ATAGTATTGTCAAAAATAGTGACACTAGTTCAAATGACCATTCTAGTAATGACACTGTATTTGATCACAATCCAAACATAGTTGGTGCAAAATCAGAATTCGGTAGCAGGGTGGACAGAAAGTTTCCTGTGAGGCTTTTAAGTAAGAGTCCAGAGGAAGGACCTGCTTTTACTAACTCTGTTCTGCAAATTATCAGGAGTGGAAACACTGATGTTGAACCAATAGACAGTGGAGATTTAGATGAAAACATTCTGAAAAGCATCTATGAAGAAATTAATGAAAAGAAAGATGAGCTTGATGAGCCTGATCTTGATTATAAAGTTTTACCCAAGAAGGATGTTTCAAATAAGGCAGCTGCTACTAAAGATGCTAAAAATCCAACAGATTTAACATCTTCAAAATCTGTGACTCCCACTATGACTTTGCCAGTCATTGGTCTCTCTGCTGAAGCTCCAGAATTTGTACCAAAGAGTAAAGTGGTCAGTTCAGGTATTTGTTCTCCCATATCAGATGTTGGGTCTACTCCAGAAAGGTCAAACACACCTTGTACATCCCCATTGGTGGTTCCCTGTACATCTCCTAAGGTAGCCCCATGTTCCTCACCACTGATAGTAACTGCAGCTGATGGCCCGGTTAAACATTTCACTGGAAGCCCAGTGTTTATCACTCCCAAGATTCCAGGTACAACTGTCACAACACCAACAATCCAAGGTCCCAGATTTCAGAGCCCTGGCTTTCTCCAGCATCATCCAACCCTTTTTACGCAACCTGTAATGAACCAAGTTTCATTTACAACAGGACCTCCAATTTTCCAGGTTAAGAATTTAGCTCAACAACCACTTATTACTCCATCACACCCACCTCCTTTACAGCACCCACCCCCTTTACAACACCCACTTCCTCTTCTCCATCCACCACCACTATTGCAGCATCCTCCAGTATCTCATTTACCACCGACAATTCTTCCTTCCCCGCCCTTAACACATTCAGCAGTTATGGGAGGAAACATGTTCAGTGCCGATGCATCTGCACCCATTTCAACCAAGGATCTAAATGATATGTCATCAAGGACTATTAGTTATTCAGCTGCCACTAGAACATGCCCTTCTATAAAAAAGATGAAGCCATTTTCTACAAAACAAGGGCAGTTATCTTCAAACTCCAAAGATGCCATGATATCACCATTGATCAATCAGTACATCCAGATTGTTCAGGAGTACAAGGAGAAAGGGGTCAAGCTTCTCATTATTCTTCGAGGATTACCTGGCAGTGGGAAGACAACTCTTGCAAGGTATGTAGGTCTCGAATAGAATGTGACATTTTTACATTTATATTACACAAAAAAGTTTATTTGTCATGTCTTTGATTTGTGGTCATATATGTGGTAGTATTGTTTCAAACATTTGAATAATCACCATTTTCCATTGGCATAGTTTTGTTCTTTTGTATTCTTTATTATGTTTTTGAAATATCTACTGATCTGCAAATTTTGATGGGTGTAGCCAAGAATTTAAGTACCCATAAAAATGTCTTTTTTAAAGAAAGCCACAAAATTAAGCCCTGTGAAAATAAATGATAAGACACACATGCATATGCACATAAACACACACACATAAACAGTGAGAATTCTTCAGTTTTCTTGAGTTAAACCAGAAACGTTGGCTTACTTCATAGACATATGTGAATCTTCTGTTTGCAGTACATATTTATAAAAAGTTTAAATTCTTTCATACATGTAGGTCTCATCAATTGGTAGCACCAAACTACATAACAAGTTTATCTCTGTCATTTTTTAAAATTTCATCACAAGACTTTTGTTTTAGTAGTTTTAGAAAACTGTATATACACTACATTCCTGTAATCTGTTTTGATTTTCCTTCCATGTCTGGACTGCTGACATTGGTTAAGAGTCCTGTATATCAATACCAACAAGATTTATTTGTCAAGACTGTCAATAATCAGCCTGCACCACCGATTTCTTGATAAATTTGGGTGCACAAATCCTCACATAGACTCCATGCTTGAACCTGGAAGTACCTGTTAAATTTCTGTATATAGAACCATATTCTGGTACTGTTCTTTCATTAGACCTTGTTTTGTCAATAATTAAGCAGCTGACAGTGTTCTATTTTTATTGTACACAGTGTGCTTCAGAATTTCTCACTCATTACTTTGTTGACACTGGTGACTGCATCACTATTCTCACTTGCCTCACCATAATCAGAGTTCACTGTCTACATTATCATAACCAATCTATGGCATGTCACTAACTTTTGCAGAAAAAGTGTTAGGCACAAACAAACACAGTGAATGAATTCAAAATCACATGGTTTGGGAATCTGTCGTGTTTAAATGAATAATTCATGACTTGGTGAGTAATGCTCTCAAAAGCAGTAAGACTGACCGAGGAATATAAAAGACTATCAAATGAATGTTATAAAAACCCTTACAATAACAATACACCACTCCCTTGATAACTCGCGAACCCGCTTATAACGCGGTGTCTGACATGGCTCCCGATGTTTTTCAAAGAAAATATATTTTAAAATGTGTTGAACGTGAAAAAAGTCGTGATAAGAAATGGTAAATTGGTAAATTAAACCTTGATATATAACTCGTTTTTATCATCAAAAATGGTGATTATTGCCCGTAAAGATAGAATCCATATTGTGAAATTTGCAATTTCTAAAAAGATATCACATATTATGTTTATTTTTAATAGAGAAATAGTTGTTAATACACTGTAAATTGTAAATAAACAATGCTCAATGAAAAATTCTGGTAAATGCTAACATGTGGCAACAGAAATGAAATAGACACTAATTAAATGTCTTGCTAGGTGAAATTCACATTATAATCCTTTAATTTTGTCTCAACACTATAATCGAAACATACATATTCTCTTATATGAAAACATGAAAAGAGTCAGTCCACAGTCCCATCGAAACCCTTGAGTACTTCTGTGAGAACATAATTACATAATTCGATCAACACCATGGGGAAGTGTTTGTTACAATAAAAGAATCAATTAAAAGAGACCTGTTTTGTTTTATCACTTTGAGTATGTATTTTGTATCAAATCAAATAAGGTAAGTACAATAAAAGAAAGTTCAAAGGCATGCCAATAGGAGCATACGATCTTGTATTCATTACCGTTATCAAATTTAATTTTACTTCACCAATCGAAAATATTTTCACATTTTATGTATTAACATCATTAAAGTATATATCAGTAATATATCTAGGGCTGTCATCGGGTACCCGGGTACCAGACCATATAGAAAAACCTGGGTATTGAAACGTAAACGCAGGTACCCGTTTTAAAAAAGAAATCGCCACACTCGCCAACCACTTCAAACAAGTGTGACAGCTATGGCTATAATTAGAAACCAGATCTCTGCTTAATATAAATAAACAATATGTCCGACCATCTGTTTTGATTAATAAAATTCATTGGGGTTGTGCAACCCGACCAACCGTTATCCCCGAGGCATTATATACCAAGGTTAAAACATTTGTTCTACAGATAATAAACCTCTTTGTAGACAATAACTATTGAATGTGGGTGCTAAATGATCGGTACATTGCATGCTCTTTTAATGAAATCCAGATGGATACCTTTGATTTCCGAACAAACATGTCAAAGAAATCCCACAATGTATATTATGAATAATCATCACCTAGACACCTTGAAATCTTTGTAATGCCTCAAAGTAATCTTTGCTCGTTGTTTTTCTAGTCTACTAGCTCTTCGAATTTCGAAAGTTAGCCATAATACATATACTGATATTTCTATTTGCAATACCACTACGTTTTTACCATAACTATCTTAAGAAATTATAATTCCAAAATAATAAAATTTATGCAACTGCATGGTCACGTGGTATAACTGGGACACGCATGCATGGGTAATTCATATCTGCAGTCAAAAGCAGATAAATAAACGTGGTCTGTTCTAACAAGGATTTATACTTTAAAAAATGCTAGTGTTCTAAAGCTTTTAACGCGGCTGATCACAGTGATCATTATAAGTTGAATTATACCTACCATCTATGTACAAAGGTCATTCTATATAAATTTATTATTAAACAGTGTGCGGTCAGACAATTTGCAGCTATGTCGGTGTGGACAAATTGGACTGAGTAGTGCACGGTTAGCCTCTATTGCCATAAAAAAAAAATATTAAAGAAATGGAGATATCAATTAGATGGTCTACGGTTGTACATGTCATTCATGTGCTAACAGGTACCCATTAAAATTTGCAACGGGTTCCCAGGTTGGTTTTTTTGTGATTTTTGACAGCCCTAAATGTTTCTTAATTATTTGTGAATGTGACCTTGGAAAGCAAAGGAATTAAGTGAAATGCCTACTCAGTGACTGAAAAGCTGTGCATCATGGAAAGTGTTCATAATGACGAAGCGAGATCAAAAATTTGCATTAAACTAAAAATTGCAAAGTTGACATTTAGAGGTTGGCTTAAGGATGAGAAGAAACTTAGAAATTACTCACATGATGTTGATTCAGATGAAGGGATGAAACGAAAGCGAGAACGGACTGCAAGTAATAACGAATTAGATGATGCCGTGTACGCATGGTTCACACAGCAACGTGTCACAAACCACAAGTGTTATCATGTTCTAATTTATGTCATTTTAAATTTTTAGACCCATTAAAATCATGTTGGTAATGGTTAACCCTTGTGAATTTATTTTTTTCTTCCATTTTACTTCTTCCACAATTAAAATCTAAACATCATTCGATCAACATTATATTTTCGAAATGTGTTGATCTTTTGTATTTAAAAAAAACCGTCTACTTTGGATCAAACTCTAAAACTAGAATGTATACCATTCCTAGCAAAAATTAGTGACATAGTACAAAACTTGAAGTCATACATGTGCTAAGCAAATGGAAACAACAAGGAATAATGTTTTGATGATCAATTTACTGCAAGTTATTCTGAAATTAATGTTACTCTGAGGGAAAAAAAATATATACCAATATGAAGAGATATTTATTCACTGTTAATCTTAGCATGTTTATTAATTGAGTATTCAACATTGTAACATGCCAAGCCAACCCCACCCCATTTTGCCTATACGTCAATCCCTTTGTTAGTTTTATTGTTTGTTATAGGTCCCTCGATAACTCGCGCCCTAACTTATATCGTGGTCGATGTTTTTGGACCCAGATGTCCGCAAGTTATCGAGGGAGTGGTGTACTAATTTTTACTGAACATCATATTTTTGGGATTTACCACTATTGTTGACCAAAGAGTTAAATTGACCTTCCCTATCACATACAACTGAAAACAGCATAGCCTTCAAGCAATAAATGACAGAGTTCAGTTGTAACAAAGTTGGTCATACTTCATTCAATTACCCAAGAAAAAATGTGTAAACTAGACCTGGTTAGCTCTGAATTAAGTTTAGTCTGCAACACCTTCATTGATTGCATGATAAGGAAAAAAATCTGGATTTTACATAGTGACCTTTGAATTTTGCTTTGTTCTAGTGCTTATGTGCAGAAGTCTGTGTGTGACTGCAACAGGGCATGTTGAATCCTTCCATCGGATCATTATGCATACATGCCAACCATTACACTTTTGATGTAATCATTACGCTTTTTTTCACTAAATTACGCTTTACACGTAAATGAATTTGGATTTCGCTTTTTCAGTACATCCCCCTTCAAAAATATTAATAATTTGTTTTGTCGTTTTTATTAACATCCCACTAATCACATAGAAGAAACGGCTTCTATGTAACTATGACATAAAAGTTTGCTTGTCCATAGATGAGTGTGCACTTTCCTAACAGTGTTATATTCTATTTATAGCAGCTATCCTATTTCAAAGAAATGTGCTGGTTTGTACTTTTCAAACTTTTGACCTCAGTTTCTTTTTATAGCATCTTTCTGGCATAGGAGAGAACAGACTGGTTTTCTAACTTTTAATCTGTGCTTGTAGAATTTTTGTTACTATTTATGTTAGGTAGAACCATTTTGTTGGCATTTGGCACTAAGTCAAATCAGATTTACTCTAGTCGATATGTATGTTACAGCAAAAATGTTTACCAAATAATTTCACAGATAAATTAGAAAAACTAATTTCAAAATACACGAATTACACAATACAGTGTTCCAGTCTATGGCAGCTTCATGCCCATTGCAGGCTGTGTATAAATGATTTTTATATTGGTGATGGGTTTAAAATAAAGAATTCTAGATTTTGCTTGTTTTACTAACTTCAATACTAAGATAACTTTTATTTTACAGCAGAACTAAATTCTTGACATGAATTTTATAAATGCAGGTGCATGATTTACATAGTTTTTAATAGAACTTGGACTACCCTATAGCGATTGAAGACAATGTTGGTCCTTTGTTCAAACGGATGCTTCCTGATGCCAAAATTGCAGAAAATATGCATGTGCAAGAACAAAATCATCTAATATTGTTAGGTTTCTAGAAGAAGGTACATCACTTAAAATAGCAGAAGCCATGAAAATTAGACCCTTTATTATTGCAACAGACAGGAGCAGTGATTATGATGACATAAAGTTGTACCCAGAGTGTGTAAGAGACTTTGACAATGAAAATGGCAGTGATCTTTCATTTCCAGAATTAACAGCAGATTCCACTGGATCAAAGATTTTCTAATTGTTTGATAATGCTTTGAATAAACATAAGTTGGCAGAACTGTATGGGGTTTTCAGCTGATAATGCATCAGTGATGACTGAATTCATAAAGGAGTTGCATTTTATATTTTGAAAAATGTCTTCATGATTGTACATATCAGGTTGTCCCAGTCATATGATGCATGCTGCTGGAGGAAAGGCTGCTTATAAATTAGGTAAACTCTTAAAGTATCAGCTTAGCATTATACTTGACAATGTACTTCATGCGGACAGAGTTTATGTGATTTCTCAGCTAAAAGTCCCAATAACTGGAAGATATAAATTTCCATTTTTTTGTCAGGTAATGAAAGGAATATTGGTTCATTACCATTATAATGCTGACTGTGAGAGATTGTTAGCAAAAATTCAGATCCAGGCTCTGTAACCTAGCACTTTTTGCTCAGCTAGTGTGCACAACATTCATAGTCTTTGCTGGTACAAAGTGTTTTGAAATGCAGTATCAAAATCTGCAGCTTTTTAAAGCTTAGAGTGCAATATATGAAACCTCAAAGCAGTAATTGATATTAAATAAATCATTTTGTACATATATGCATTGAATTTTATTATGTTACATGTAGTGGTAAGGGGGTGGATTCAAAACGTTAAACCAATCCTTTCTCTATAGTTTGTTGCTAGGGAATGACCTCCCATGATGTAATTTAGCCAGTGTGGATTGATAGAAAGAATAATACAGATCTCTGAGCAAGTTCATTGAAGAAAAAAAAAAAATGAGCCTCCTTTCAATGAACAAATATAAAATTTAATCAATTTAACAATAGAATTCCAAATCAAAAGGAATCAATTTCTTTTACTACAAACAAAAAGGAATTGTACGGACATGTACTCAATAAAAGCAAAGACAAATTTCACTTTACTATTGATTGTCAGTGACAGAATTAATGGATAGTTTCATCATAGCCTATGAGTCGTAACTTTGAGTTCAATGCCAAATGATATCACATATCTTTATCCGGACATAAAATTTTCCGTTCCCTTCCTGCACTTCCAACCTTTGTCTAATTGTCTTTGACTTCAACCCTTGCCAGTTGTAACTTGAACAATTTGATTTGATGATAGTATCTTGAATCTAGAACTGGAATTTGGCTGTGGAATTTCCGGAGGAGTTTTGCTGCAGGAATTTTCTGACAAATTTGCTGATGAAACTGTTTTCTTAAATAAAAAAAAAATGTCCCGCAATAAACAATAGGTCACCTTTTTCTCCAAGTATATATATATATATATATATATATATATATATATATATATATATATATATATATATATATATATATATATATATATATATATATATATACATAATTATTCCAGCTCAGATGATATGCTGCCTAATTCTGTCTTAAGTGACTCACTTGCTCACTATTTCTATAGCACATATTTGCCGTATTTAACACCCCATGACTTCTTTACATTAGGCTATTTAATACAGTTTAGTGTTAAATTACATATGGCTTAGCCCATCAAATCTAACTATTCTAAAATAGTTTATGTGATCAATTAAATAATATGAACTAGTATATGAATATATACACATGGCATACTACAGAGATTGAATTCATAAATCCGCGAAACATTACCCATCATGTATTAAGTTATATTCATGAAATTCCTATGCATTCCTACATATCGAATATTCAATTACATGCAATCTTGTCACTTCTCTTAATTAGAAAATCAAAGAATAAAATGTTGTGACTAACATTTCACTAAAACCCTGAAAAATGAAATACATACATCGTACATCAATACATTTGCAAGTAAATCATCAAATGAAAGAGCATATTAAAATCTGTAAACTAAGATTGCATACCTTTGCCGTTTTTTTCATTTTCCCATGAACTTTTCCAATGTATAGTCCATCTACTTCCTGAGATGACTAACTAGCTTTTTCAGTGACAGGGAACATACTACTTATGTTCGTCCCCTGAAAACCCATCTAACTTCTTTCAAGCGAGATTGAAGACTGGAGCAATTTGGCAAAGTAAAGCTACTACTTTCTTACAAGGTTACACACTTAAAGTTTCCATTAGCCAATCAGACTCAAATGCTTCCAAAAATTCCTATGTAGAATATTTGATTAAAGAGACTAGGCTAATCATACCACAATTAACTTTCCTTTGAACAATCAATTATTGACGTGCTTTCCCTTTTTATGGGTGCTAGTTTGAAGAGTGTTATGCCAAAGCACTTTACCATAATAGACAACTCAGTCAAATTTAATTACCAAGTTTCCTTTGACATTCCGAGATGAAATGAGGATAATCATAGAACTGTCTCTAGCCCTTTCTACTTTAATTAAGCTAACTTTGGTACAATTTATTTAATCATTACTTCTAAGAGTTTCAAAATTTGACACATCACATATGTGTATTACTCTTTTTTCTGCTCAGATTACTCTTTTTCTCCACTTGAATTACACTTGACATGTATTATTATGTGATATTTTGTTAGTGAATGCTACTTGTGTTGCTGTGCCACAAAAAACTAAACCAAACTATCCATGTAACTGAATAAGTAAAAGCTTTAAAATTTACCTAATTATTATCATGCTTTGTTATTTTGTCACACACAGCATTCTTGTCCTGCTTCAAAGAGCATGGTTGTCATTTGATAATTGATGTATATATATACAGTTATGACAGTTTGTTAATCATGCTTTGGGAGCGCAACAAAGCAGTCTTTGGCATCCATATTTGTTTATCCATGTTTATGTGTACATTCTTCCATATGTCTGCCCAGATTAAAATCAATGCCCCATTATTGAAATGCAGATGGGGGCAGGTTTGACATGCAGAGCAGAGTAATGTTAGCACCCTAGCAAATACAATAAAATCTGTGTTGAGAAAACACCATTCTCTTATGATTGGTTTCTCAGAAAAGGTCATTACACTACAAGTATGTAAGAAATTATTCTTTGCATGAAGAATCTGGTATCGAGACAGGTGGCCTCTCATAGAAGTGGTCTTGAAAGGTTTCTATTGTTCTATTATTATTGTGCATGTTAAAATCACAGCTCCAATGAAGTATTTGTTTTCTTATCTGATTGCAGGATCCTGAATCTTGATGGAATGATTCTCTCATCAGATGACTTTTTTGTACAAGGAGACAAGTATGAGTTTGACAGGACTAGACTTGCAGAGATTCATCAGAAAAACAAGGATCGAGGTAAATTGGATATGCAGTGGCTCAAGAACTTTCATTTTATTCAATTAGTTTCAGTTTAAGCACATCAATCCACTATATTTGTATGTCCCTATCAAATTCTGTGGAGATGGCACATAATGTTACTAATGTACACCTATTCAGTTTAATATGTCCCATCCATTCTGAAATCATGAAGTTCATTTCTTCTCATGGATTGAAATAAAATTTGGTATGTAGCTTATTATCACAAGACTGGTCATCCTTTATTTTCATCCTTTCCTTTAAATTTTAAATGAGATGTGGTCTTGAAAAACTTAGAAGATCTCGCTTACATCATGATTTTCATTTTAACTATCGAACGTTTATAAAATTGGGTATGAGAATCAGAAATTTTCCTAGGGTTATAGTAAGAGGGGGAAGTGCCACTCTTGCACTTTTTAAAGCTGAATTGTCAGTCTTTAAGGAGGATTTGTATTGTACATTTCAACAAATAGATGTATGTGATAAATACCATTGAATAAAGATACAACAGGTTTATCTATTATTAATGTCACAGTGGCAGCAACCATGTGGTGCAACAGTAGTATGTATTGTACAGATCACATGATTTTTCATTTCTCCACACATCACAGTGAGGATGGAGCGAGTGCAAAAAGAGATGAAGAAAAAGTCCCTTCATCTCCCTGGGTGTCCTGATTTAGTTGCTGCAACTTTAAGTGTTGAATAGCTCTGCACACCACTTTCTTGAGGAGTCGCATCTAATCATCAACACAGTGGACATGGTGTCAATGAAGTGCTGACAACTTCAGATGCGGAGACAATGATGGTTTTTTTCTTGCTATATTGTGCATCTGCTGCACATGGCACATCGCATATTTCTGATTAAGAAATGGGAACAAAATTTAAAATTTAATGTTGACAGTGATCCACAGTGCAGTAGCTTATATAGCTACACGTCTCCCATAAATATATAAACTACATTAAACAGACTTATTGACTTACAACAGAAGAGAGAGAGAGTGAAAGAGATTGATTATGGACACTGATATCTGGTAGTTTTGAATGTTGTATAATTTGTGCCAAAACAAGAAATCGCAAAGAGGGAGAGAGGTATTAATCATGATAATTTTCTATATTCTTATTCAGCAATAAATTTAAGTTTAATTTCATCAATTTGATCAGTAATATTTGGGGCTGTTAAATATAATGCAATGCTTCATGTAATATAAATGAGACTATTCCAAGCCGAAATTGAAATATTCCCAATAATATTTTATAAAATTGTTGACAAATGGCTGGTGCTTTGATTTCCATAGTATAAGAGCTGGGGAGAGGGATTAAGACTTACTTTTTAAAGCTTGAAAACTCATTCGTTGGGGGGAAAGACTTTTTTATATTTTGTTTTACATGAATATAATTATTGTTTGATGATAGATTTTTTTTAAAAAAAAACTGGTCGGAAAGAAAATAAGTCACAGATACTCTGCCCACCACAAAATAGATTCTGGCTCCCTCACTGCACTAATCTAGCTAGGTCAAAGTTGTGTATATTGAACCTTGTAAACTTGTGCTGTTGTTGAAAGAGACCTACATTAGTGAGAAGTCATTAAACCCCTCAAGGCTCAAGTGCACTTTACAAACATTTTAGTTGAACATAAAAAGGTGTCATCACTGCAGCAGACTTAATTTTTCAAATGCATGTTGTCTAAGTCAACAATACATGATACACATACCTGCTGACCATAATGCTTTTGGCATAATCATTCTACTTTTTAACAAATTACTTAATATGCTTGCCTGTATATGGATTATGGTTCTTTGGTTGATCAAAAATAAATAAAGCAATTAAAGGTTAGTTGTCACTGTACCTTATGATCTTTTTATTCCCACATTCATAAATTTGTGAATCACTCTGGTGGCAATGTGTTTAGAGCAAACTACCTTGGATTCAGGAGGTCATATGTTCAACATTAGGCGGTCACAATGCAGACACTGTAGTGATTCAACTGAAAAATTGTTTAAGGTACTTTGAAATTCCAAAACACACAAACACATAAACACAAATTTTAGGCTTTTCTTAAAAGGAATGCTACTTCCTAAGAATAAAGTTAGGGTGAAATGATTCATAGATATTGTTACTGTACTGATACACATTTCAATACAAAATTTGGAGAATCCATACAAAATGATACCACTTGCAAGTTATTTTAATTGTCATTAGTCATGAATATTTATTTATCATTTGCCTTTTTATTCTTTTAATTGAGAATTCATCTGATACAGCTGTTGTAGGCATAGACACTCATTTTTGTTAGTAAAATCCAAAATTATACAAAATGATGTGGTTTGCTCCCACCTCCAGTTCCATGCTAATTCTCTTATTCCAGCAGCATGTTCAGCATAGAGAAGACACTCTATATGTGTTCAACATGTATAATGTAGTAACTTATAAATAAACATTCAGTAGATAAATGCTTTAATCATACATCTAAAGATTATGATTTTCTAGAGCTCTAACAAAGTGGAGCATGAAGCAAGAGATATTGAAGTGTTAGGTCAATGTTGAACTGTGCCACTTAAATTTGTTACCTTGCATAAATTTACATTTTTTTAAAGAGAATAGTAGTGATGTTGTCAATAGTTTGCTTTCTTCATTGTCATTAACAAATATTCATGGCCATGGCAAATTATGTTGTGTGCATCTGCATGAGGTACAATAAGATAAGATTTTGTTTGTATTCATCCCCCACTCTCATACCCAGACTTTTACTAAATAAGATTTTCTTTGTGTGAGGAAAGTGCATTATTTTTGTTTTAAAGATAATATCATAATGTCTTCCAATTTTTTTTTTTTAAGTTAGAGATGAAATTGCACACAAGACATTTTTAAAGCATTCATGTAGTGCAGGCAAAGGGTGTGGCAGCTAAAATAAGTCCAGCATCTAATCAATGGAGCTTGCCTTAAATACTCTAAAACATTGAATAAAACTCATTGATAGTTAACAGTATGTTTAAAAGTATTTTTGTTATCATGTTATTGATGAGAATGGAGTATTAATAGATGCTAATTATATGACTATTCTGCATACACATGATACAGAAATACTGAAAATTCAGTCAGTATGTCAGCACCTTAAAGGTTATCACCTTCCTTGGTCAGCCATTGTAAAGATGGAAAGACCATCATATTAATATATTCATTGATACACAGGTATATCATTTCACAGCTGGTAAAAGTACATTTTATTACTTTCAGTTTATAGAAACTATATGACACATTTCTAAGAAAAGATGTCTTTCTGAGTTGGCTTTAGTGAAAGTTAGAACTGTAAACTGGTCAAAGTATGGGGGGGGAGAGAGGGAGGGAGAGAGATTTAGTACCAATCCACATGGATTTTGCTCATTTATGACTGGAACTTGATTTAGGTTAGTAGCAAGACTAAACATTTTTCATACAGTTGATCGTAATTATGGCATATAATACATAGACTACCCTTTTATTCTCAGACCATTTGTTTTTCCTCACTTAGGTTGTGCATATAAGGGTTGGCAGGTATAGATGTTTCATGACACTTTATTGAAAACTTGTCAAACTTAATATTTGTCTTCCACAAAAGGTCTTATGTGATTTTATCCGGTCAGTATGCCACCCACTATACATATAATTTTGTATTACTACGCAGTCACATCAGATCCATGACCATACCTAGATTACTAAAAGAACCATGTTATTTGGATACAATTTTAATCTATATATGAAACCATTTGTTTTCAAAAAATAAGATAGAATTGTCATTGAATTTGTTATCTCCTTACATATAAACCTTTTTTTTTTCTTTTACAGCCAAAGTGGAGATGAGGAAAGGCACAAATCCTATAATCATTGACAACACAAACACACAGAGTTGGGAGATTAAGCCCTATATCACCATGGTAAGTTAAACGTAATATATAATGTTTGCTGTTGTGAGTTCATGCCCAATACTGCCATGGTAAGTTGAACAGATTATATAGTGTTTCTTTTGTGGAGAAAAATTAGGGAACGGCAGCTATAAGATGAGCTACAATTTCATAATAGATCGATTTCCTCAAACCAATCAATGATTACTTACTAACTCATTTTCCACATCCTAAAGATTTTTCGTGATTTTTTGGTTTCTTAATAAATGTTAATAAAAATTACAGAGAGTAATTAGAAAAAAAGCAAACTTAATGTCTTTCCTAGAGTATAATTCAGCAAAACATTGTATGCCAAAGAACTTGATGGAATTCAATATAGTTGTTTTTGAGATCTTATATTTGCCTTTTAAAATTTACATGTTATGTGCTATGGGTGGCTATTTTTTCTTCCTAGATGACTATTTGCTATTTCACTGTCTATATACTGTTAAGTAACTGGGACAGGTGTACATGCTTCACTTAAATTTCAAGAACAATACATGCCCTAAACATCTAATTCACAAATTTATCTATATCTTTAATTATAAAATAATTTCTGAAAAAGTCACACCATAGTCTTAAGTTAAGAAATTTGACAGAGGCCAATTGACACAACTGTCTCTAAATTTTTTAAATAAGTCAAAAGACTTAAGGAAAATAAAATCATTGTTGACTTCTCAGTATTGCAACAAACTGAAGTTGTGGGCCCCAGAATATAAGAATTGTGCAAATTTTGCCTGCCCCAGCAAAGTCATGATCACCCTTAATATGCTACTTTTCTACATGATTACATAAGTTCTCCACACAGATACTAGATTATGTTTCCATTCTAGTTAGTTTATTCTCTTTAATCTTGAAATTGTCATGTATTGGGAATGGTAATTTATCTTCACTGAATTCATGTAATTAAAACTAAAAGTATCATTAAATGTATTTTATTCTGAATCCTGATGCATTTTTACTTCTACATTTATCTTCACTGAATTCATGTAATTAAAACTAAAAGTATCATTAAATGTATTTTATTCTGAATCCTGATGCATTTTTACTTCTACAGAGATGCTGGCAATCTCCAGAAAGGGTTTATTTTTTTTAAATTGTTAGCCTTGCAACTCTTCACTATCAGTTGGGGAAAGTTCTTGCAAATTATTTGTGGTTTATGCAGTTTGTTGTACCCAATATGCACTTCTTTTTTTGCTATTGTTGTTTTGTATTAAAGAATTTTTTTTATAAATAACATGTTGTCAAAATTAAGTCTTCATCTTTTTTGCTGCTGATCACGATCAAGGTATACTAAGGTAGATTTATTGTTAGAATACAAAATTGTGAATGATTGAGACTTGCTATGGTAAATAGAGAAACAATCTAGGGGCGCTCCAATTAAATTACCTGCTATGGGGTTGTAACAAACTGATCCATTGACCACCCATAACAGTATTGTATAGAGCATAACAAGCAACAAGTTTTATGAATGTTGAAATGTAAAATAACAGATTTCTTTATGGAAAGATCATTTACTATGGTAGGTCGATACTACAGAACAAGAGGAAAACTGAAGTGAACTGAAGACATCACACAAGTCACATGGAAGTAGTAGGTACCTCATCAACAACATATGGAACTGAAGACTGCGAAAAAGAGCAGAAAAGGAACAAAAATCCAAAGACATGTGGTTGATTATGTACAACTGGTTAAAGAAAGAACCAAAAATGAGGGATGCTATGTTTTCTGTCATGAATATAAGAAAGACAACCCAATTACAAACAAGAATGGTTGTAATTGATAACCTATGTTTTTCAAAGACATACAGCCTTTCAACAAATGTGATCCTACAGCAGAAATATCCTAGGGACAACATAATCAAAAATGTTTTTGAATATCATGAAGACCAGTTCCTTTATTTGTTTAAAATGGCCAAAAATTACAGTGGTTCATATTTTACATAACAGCAGACTTGGAGAAGGGATTTCATTTTACAAAACATAACTGACACTTTCCTTAACATCAGAAACAATGAATAAACTACAGTCAAACCCAGTTATCTCAATTATGTCGGGGAGTAAAAAAATTGTCGACATAACCGGGTCCTGAGATATCCGGGTTCATAAAAAACGGTAATTTTAAAAATGTCCTTGAGCATTACTCCTGTCTCTTGCTGGTGTTTACTGGAATCTCCTCCCACTGCATGTTACAATAAAATAAAATTGATAATAAAATGAAATGAACTAACCTGGTGTTGTTATCATTTATTCCTTTTTTATCATCATAAGTAATTTATTAAAGAAAAAATATATATCTATGAACTCCTTATATCACATGTAGCGTATGCATCCATTACTGTAGTGTGCATTACTTATGTCAGATAACACACGACACATTTTTATAATTGATGTGAATATTGAAAAACAGAGGTTTGAATATGTTATTAGATTGAAAAATGGATCAAAGAAAATCACAAACGAGAGAGTGAGAGAAACATCCACCGATTACTTTCAGGCAGCTGCCATTCACACATAACGCGGTGTTAGGTGCAAAATAATCAAGATTGTATTATATCCAGGTTAATATATGACAGTGCAAATAACACTCCTTTTGCTAGCATGGGTTACAAAGAGTATTTATTAAAGCAAGTTAATGTTGAGTAGACTACTTACCCCGCAGGCATCAATGCAAGTTTGTATCAATTATGATTCCAGATGGCAAATAAATAGATGCACGGGTGGTGAATAAACACATCTGGTAGCGAGCAGTAAACTAATTCTTTGAACTTACCCGCAGGATATCAAATACAAAGGTTATTTTATTGCAAAGCAAACTGACCTTGGAAACTGACTTTTGATTCTTTCAAGTGTGCAGATTCTCATTTTCTTTTCTTTTTTTTTGTTGCCAACTTGGGTTCCCCTTTACTGGTATTCACAGGAATTTTGAAAATAAATTAAAACAATGGTAGCCAATTTTTCTGCCAGACCTAAATAAGATATATTACAAATAAGAAAACAAAACAAAATTAAGAAGACCTCTAGCATGAGAACTAAATTATGGGGCCTCAACTGCCATTGTATAGAAGCCAAGTGCCTGAGATTATTCATTCACGTGCATATATACGAGCATATATATAGGGTGATATTCTGCTTAGAAATATATCTGTTCTGTTTATTTTCTGTTGACAAGTACATGTATATGCTGTTTTATGAGAGAGAAAAAAATGTTCCAAAAGAGAAACCTTACAAACCAAAACATTGAACTGAAGTATGAAATTTTGCTACAACTTGAAAAAGGTGAAAAGTGTGCTGATTTGGCAAAAAAGTACAATATTCCATCAAACACTATTTCAGGCTGGAAGAAAAATGCTGATAAAATCAAAACTACTTATGAACTTGGACAATTTGGTCCCGATAGAAAGAAAATGCATTCCGCAAAGTTTGATGATGTAGACGAGGCAACACTAAAATGGTTTAAAAATATCCGTGCCGAAAATATCCCAGTAGATGGCCCTCGTATCCAGCAACAGGCTGAGAAATTTGCAAAAGACTTGGGACATGAAACATGGAAAGCATCACATGGCTGGTTAGATCGTTTCAAACAGCGCAATCATGTTTTAAAACTGTGTGTGGAGAGAGTGCATCTGTTTCAGATGTGGCTGTTAAGGAATGGCATAAAGAAGTTTGGCAAAAAATCTTAGACAAGTTCAAGCCATGCGATATCTACAATGCTGATGAAATGGGGCTATTTTGGCAATGTCTGCCTAACAAGACGATGGATTTCAAAGAGAACAAATGCCATGGAGGAAAAAAATCCAATGAGAGAGTAACTTTGCTTTTGGCCGGAAGTATGGATGGAAGTGACAAGAAGATCAAGCCATTCATAATAGGAAAATCAGAAAATCCAAGATGTTTCAAAAACCTGAATAGGTCTTCTCTCCCCGCTGACTATAAAAGCCATTCAAATAGCTGGATGACGGGTGATATCTTTACCAGCTGGTTATGCAAGTTAGATCGCCACTTGCAGTTTGAAAAACGAAAGATTGCATTGATAATAGACAACTGCCGTGCTCACCCACGTGTAGAAGGGTTACAAGCAATCACAGTTTTTTTCCTCCCAATGCTACCAGTAAGCTTCAGCCACTCGACCAAGGAATAATTCAGGCTTTTAAAATTCATTATCGGAAAGCTTTTGTTTGCAATTATTTGGTTGCAGTTGAGAAAAAGCGATCCTATAAACCAACTCTGCTAGACGCCATCATGTATGCCCGTACAGCTGGGAACAGTGTATCGCTGAAAACTATTCAAAACTGCTGGTTCCATTGTATTTTTCCGGAAATTTTTGATGAAGAAATTCACCAGCAGTATTTAATTGCACAAGAAATTAAAGAGCCTCAATCAGAAATAGGTCTTGAAACGATGGCTGATGAGATTGCGGACTCCATAGACATTGCTCGGGATGAATTTTCTAATTATGTTCACGTGGATGATGATGCCAATGCCTATGGTGAACTTACTGATGAGGAAATAATCCAATCGGTGACAACGAAGCAGATACAATCATGCAAGCAAGATTATGATGATGATCAGCTTATCACTATCCCAAGCTACAGTGAAATGGCTGAATGCATTAAAAAAAATGAAATTGTTTGTGGCAAGTGTCGATGGTGCCGAGCATATGTATAAAAACGTAAGTGCTTTTGAATCATTCGTTACAAATCAGCACCAGAGTAAACAAAAGCAGACTGATATTACTTCATATTTTCTACAAAAATAATGTAGTGCACATTATGATCTGTTGATGTACTTGTGTGTTTTATAGATGTATAGATTCAAAATGATAAAAGTATTCATTGTTTTATTCATATATAGTATGCATTTATTGTACATGTACGTGAAGGTAATTTTACCTTATATTTTTGTATTTCCACTACATTATGTTCAGATTTATAATTCCTAGATATTTTGAAAATATTGCTGACATGTTTGGCTATTTTGTCATAAAATGCTATACAATAAATCGTCATGATATTACGTGCATATGGGACAATTTCATGACCTGAATATTCAGCCAATCAGCACTTTTCTGTCTGCACATTGATTATTAATGTGCACATGTACATAATATTTCATTACTTGTATCTCCTTGATTGTTGTTTCTTGTATACATGTACTTCGGAAAATAATTCATATCTGAAATGTACCTTAAGAAATAAAAGGGAAATGATAAAATACACATGTAGCTGACATCTAAATTCTGCGTTTTCGTAAAATAAAGTTAAATTGTAATTTGTGCATACTTTTGTCTTTGTGAATCCTTGAATATTTTATGTAGTGAACATGATATATTCTTAATAAACTAATCGATTAACCCTTTCATCACTGTGGACCACAAAACCGGTCAAGGGGAATTAAGTCCGTAAACGCTTTTCATCTGGGGCTGTGTTCTTTTTTAACGTTTTTGTACGCGACTAAATATCTTTCGGGGTACCTCTAATAACTTCCATCTGGTAATGTAGATGTTATATTTGGATGATCTCGTGAGTTTAGCTTGTATACAACTAGAAATATTGAACAAAGTAGGAACTTTTAATATGTTTTCCGAATGCTGAAATTTGTATCGAAAATGGCGGCGTTTGAAGGAATTTTAGAGGAGAGTTTTCAGAGGATTTAAATAATTTTGACCTGGTAAATTGGGACGAAAATGAGAGAAGACGTATGGAGAGACAATGGAATGCACTTGTGGGTGACAGTGATGACGATGAAGATGACTTTGAGATTTTGAACCAAAGGAATTGTACGCTCATATGGGTTGTTTTTTTTGGGATGAAGCTGGAAAACCAGAGAAATTTGTTTTAGTTTTCTGTTTTGTTTTTGGTTTCAATTCATATAACAAGAGTAAGTACCCTATTGGAAGTATCTCCTGATTTCTTTTGTAGATCACTAAATAAAAGAAAGCAACTGGAAAGTAACGTGTTTTGTTAATACTGTAAATAGGAACACATACAAAGACTACATATAATTGTTTCCTTTTTTCTTTTAAATACAAATTACATTGATCATTGGATTATGACCTGAATTACTACATAAAGTCAAAAGTGTGCTAGCCCAGGTAAATTTAAAATGTACATATTAAAAATATTTGTTGTTAACTTATTTGTTATTTTAGATTGAAAGATGTCATTCTTTATATTCATGTACATGACAATGCAAGATAATGCGGTCCTTGAATTTTATGAAATGGTCCTGGAAAAGTTTTGGAAAAGTCATGGCATTTGTTTTTGTTAAGTCTGCAGGAACCCTATCATAAACCATCAATCAGGTTGTTAATAACACATGCCCAATAAAATTATGACGTGGGGTGGGTTGATGCATTTGTTGTGCTCACAAGTTTATTACTTGTCAATATTTCAGTATTGAGTAATATTTCATGTATTATGGATCACAGGCAAGCTGACAAACTTGTTGGAAATATAATATAAAAATAATATAAAAATAATACAATATAAAATAATATAAAAAATATAATATAAATATAATATAATATAAAAATAATATAATTTTGGTACCATGTTGAAACATGCTAACAGAATAGAAGGTAAATATGCCATTGAAAAATGAAATGTTTGCTAATTTAACATTGCTTGTATGGATGAATTAAAAAAGTAAAGCATAGTGAAAATAACATGAAAATTATAAATAACTATTCATTGCAGTTAATTGTTTTTGCATGATGTGCACTTTTTATAAAATGGTCATTACATTAATCTCCTTGATTTTGATCTAGTCTCCTGGATTGTGATTACAGATCTTCATGATTTGGTCACAGAAAACTTGGCATGTGTGTTTTAGATATTTTATATGGACGTACATTGTGAAATTGATGAATTGAAGTGAGTTGACTTTACACACCACTGCAACTGCTAGCACTTACAGAGGTAGAATTTAATGTTTTCAGCGGGGGTGGGGGGTAATCGGTCCCCATCACTTGATTTTATACAAAAGACTAATTAACATGATAATACATTGTAGGTCAGCTTTCATTTTTTTGAAACAGTGCAACCAACACTTCCACAAGTAAGAGATCAAAATATAATTGGTGCTTAATGAGGTTCTGATAGAAATTTTGGCTTATATTTGAATGCAAGAGAGCACAATCATATTGACAATGATTACACTCAAACTGGATTGAAGATAAAAAAAAGCCCCACAGATTACTTTAATTTCACTTGACAAAACATGTTTGACTGGTATTTATTTCTTAATGTGCTTCCACTCATAAGTATCAACAAAGATTAGTGTCCTGATAATTTAGCTAATATGACATTGTATGAAAAGAATGCCAAATTTTGTGATTTTCGTTAAAATTTTCCGACTTTAACTACCTTTTTTGACTATAAATCTAGCGATATGTCAATGATTAAATTTACCAATTCTGACCCCTGTTTTACTCAAGTGTAAGAAATGGTCATTTTTTGCATTTTGTGTTAGAAATAAAATTGAATCCACATCTGTGTCAGCATTGTCAGTGGATTCCAGTTGAATTCCAGTAGTATTGCAAATAAATTTTAATATTGAATATTTTGATGTGCTTATAGTCCTAGATTTGCTAATGGGCTGGAATGTGGCGATGTGTTAACAGCAGTGATGGTAATTGGTCAGATTTTCTTAATCAATAATCGTTTCCACTTAACCAACTGATAATCAATTATAATCCGTTATTAAGAGCAAATTTTACTTTTTGTTTGTTATGCAGTTATATCTTTGCTCACGAGTACAAAATGTTAATAAATGTACTGGAGTAATCACTTTTAATCTCATAAAATTATTACATTTTCTTCTAATATGCTATTTTTTCTTCTACAACTTTGTTAAATGAAAGCAGCTTCTTATGGCTGATCAGTTTTATATAAATTAAAAACTGTTGCAATCCCCAACCCCAATCCCCCAAAGTCCTTTAATTTATACATATGATGTGTCTATCATTTAAAGAAAAGAAGGACGATGTAGGACGATCCTGTTAAAGGATGGGCTAGCATTCAAATTTACTAAATTTAGAAGCAACTCTAGTGATTTTATCCTGTCTTTGGATAACTTTACACATTGGTTAAGAAAAATGTCTTGGGGTCAAAGGTCATGGTCACTGAATGAGAGAAGGAAATTTTTTTGCACAACTATGTACCTGGACAAACTTTGGATTGCTTGCACTTAGAGCGATAGAATATTGTAAAGACTATGGAGTTTAGAGGTCAGAAGTCATGATCATAGTAAGACTAATAAGATAAGAATATCTTCTGCACCGTAACATTTTTTAAGATCACATACATTGACTCCTCTGGTGTTTACATAGAGGACCATTAAACACGGAGTATGCATATAATGTACCTTTCATGCTATTCTTGTTTTTACAGTTACATTTGTGATTGTCATGCTGGTGAAATTGTTATATTTGCATGGCTGCATGATTTTGAGCTCACATTGCAGGCCATTTAACATTATGGTTTTGCCTTTTATGTGTGATGTGTTTTGCACCCATGAACAATAAAAAGAATCTTATAAAAGATATTTCACTATCACTTTTGACTAAATTTGGCAGCGGGCATCTGGCAGCAATGGCTTTCAGATTTATACAAATGATGCAGCTATTCTTGCCAATAATATTAACAGAATGAGCCATTTTTACACATTAACTTACTCTGTGGAATTATAAAAAATCATCCTGCATGAAGATATTTCAGCTTGTTTAGATAATGCAATAATTATCCTTAAATATGGCCACCAGGGATCTCTGAAACACTTAATTATGCATATTTGGGTGCAAATATTTGATTTGGGATGCATAAAATTGCAGACACAGGAGTCCTCCATACTGCAGACACAGGAGTCCTCTATATGCAGGTTTCTTTTGCAAACATGAAAGTTTTGTGGCAGAATAAATAAGTTCTAATCACTATGAAAACTGAGGCAATGCTTTTATTTTAGTTTGTTGTTGACATCTTTGATCAAAGGTCCTCTGCTTGATTTGATGTGCCATTGAAGGTGCTGCTAAAGGCTCCTTTAGAACACCAAATACCCTTTTGTTATTGCTGCGGCAACATCAAATAATTGTAGAAAATTTTTTAAAAAAATTTTTTAAAAAAAGTCCTGATATTATAGCGTTGCTTTAAAGATAATCAATCAATGTTCATTTAAGTTGGAGCAAAACTATTTTTTCTGTTTTTTTTTTTTTAATTGCTGTTGTCTGGTTGACTGTAGTCATTTCATATTCCTGCCCAGAGTTGGTCCATTGTAGCTAGTCAGTTGATTGACTATTTGGATTATATTACAACATACATACCAAGACCAGATGTTAGCATAAGTGGATTATGATAAAATTGAGCTTTGTAAGGGTGGTTTGTCTACATGAAACAATAGTGTGTTTATATAACAATAGATTCCAGTGCATTTTTATATCCAAATTTGTGGTTTCCCTTCATGTTGCCTTTGAATATCTCCACTCCAAACCCTATACTATATATACAGTTTTTATCAGCCAAAATTATTTCCAGATGGTATATTTTGTCTGTAATAAGGAAAACAAAATCACAATTTGCAACATTGGCAAAGCCCAGAGCAATCACTATTATTAATTTCATTTCTGATACTAGCTGTATTAATGATGCAAACTTTATATCAAGAGACCAGACAAAATGCTGTTTGCAAGTTTAGACAAGTATTTTGTTTATGTTTTGTAAAGTGCTATCCCTTGGTCAACTGTAGTCATTTCACATTTCCACCCTCAGAGGTGGTCAATTGTAGCTAGTCAGTTGCTTGGCAAGTTGGATTATATTACCTAATACTGTATCCAGGCCAGGTATTAGCATAAGTGGATTAGGACATAACTGTTGGGGTGGTTTGTCCCTAGGATTTGTTTATGTAACAATTGATTCCAGTGCATTTTTATATCAAATTTTGAGCCTTCCTGTAAAGGTGATTTTGAATTTCTCCACTCCAAACTCTAGACTGTATAAACAGTTTTTATCAGCCAAAAATGTGGTAGCCAAAGATATGGCCTGAAGGCATATTTTGTCACCAATATATAAAACCTAATTGAAATTTGTGACCTTGGCTGGTAAAGCCCAGTGCAATCACTGTTATTGATTTCATTTTCAGTTTTGCCTTACAAATATTGCCTGGGAACAAAATTGGACTTTGACTTGGACAAAATTCCCTTTGCACATTTAGACAATCATTTTGCTATTAAATGGAAAACCCATGAAGATTTCAATGAGATTCAGAACTGTGCTTAAAGTTGCTAAATGCAAAATAGTTCAGATGCGACTGTAGCCAAGTGTAAGAAATTATGTGATTTCTGGCTTATTGGGGACTAACTTTTGCTGATAGGACTGTGACTTTCTGGTGGGAATCCTTGTTTTAAAATCCTAGGGAAACCTCTTGCCACTTTTATTAAAAAAAAAAATCCCACTCATTGTTTGCAACAGCTGTTTTCAGCATGTTTTCCAAAGCCACCAAATCAATTTCAACAAAACTACAAGAATTTCACTTAGCTTAATAGAATTTATGAAGGTTTTGTATATTTGGCCAATTACTTCAAAGCTGCTAAATATAATTTTACCAGACGTTTATACAAATGATGCTGATTCATCATCATTTATTAATACCATTACTAGTAACAGAAATAAATAATGCCATGAAGATATTCCAAATTTATTCTACTGATGCTGATCTGATGACCACTGTTACTGAAAATATAAAAATCTTTGTCTTCTCAAAAAGAATTTGAGCAGATTTGAAAGAAAGCATCTTAACATAGAGGACTGGTGCAGATCCATTATCAGATATGGCTTGCCTTTACAACCTGTATACCCCCCCAAAAAAATGTTTAAGCAACTTCTTTAAAATCAGACTGCTAACAGAATTTGATGAAAATTGTCAGGAAACATCCTTGCATTGATGGCTTTCAATTTATTTTTGCAAACAATGCTTATTCCAGTCTAATATTGGCACCTATTCCAAAAGTAGAAAAAAACATTTAAATTTCTGTACATATGAAGATATTAAGAGAAATTGCTTTTCAGATTTTGACCCATTCTAGCATCAAAAGGTTTTATTTGTCAAAAATATGCCATTCTAAAATCAAATATGTTCATTGTTACTTAAAATAGGAAAAAAAAACTCCTTGAAATATGACCATTTAGAAACTTGCTTGCAAAAATAGAGCAAATTTGACAAATTCTGGTATTAAGTTATTAAGATGTCAGTTTTCTATCAGATATCTGCCATTTGGAAAAAGAATACAAAATCCATTAAACAGCTTTTCAAGAACCATTGAACAGAATTTGACCAGAATTTTGAAGGAAGCATTCTTGCATGAAAGGGCTTTTAGGTTTTGTATAAATTATACTACTTAGTGATTTTTTTTTACATCAAATCACTACTGTTTCTAAGAAGAAAAAAAAATTTAAGTTCTAAAAAGACCTAGAGATCTCACTGTAAGACTTCTAGTTGGTCCAAAGTAAAATTGTGCTTATCCAACTTCTAATATGACTGCCATAATGGATGTCTTGAAAATCTAGTTATCACTTTTCTTGTATGACTGGTCATATCAACATTCCAGTCTGATATCATGGCTATGATGGTATCCATATTGAAAATCTTGTTGCTCCTCCAAGATGGAAAGTCATTTCAACAAGAGGACTCCACCTGATACCTTGTTGGTCTTAAACTAAAATGGTGCCAGTTTGACATCCAGTATGCCCATCACAGCAGCTAATTTGAAAATCTTGTTATGGTTGCGGAATATTAAAGATGGTTTAAAATGCTTGGAAGTTAAAAGGAAGAAATGTTCATATCTTGAATTCATGTTCATGCCCATAAGAAAAATGACACCAACATTAATAAACAGCTCAGCATCCATTGTCACAATGCTCTTCTTTCCCCTGTACAGTTTCAAAGCCTTATTGAATATGCATTCAGAAAGAGACATGTCTGCCGCCCAGGTAAGTGTATCGGGTGCTATTTGACCTCCCATTCTGAATAATTTTATATGAGGTTTAAAGGAATTATACTTGTATGGGTTTTACCAATATTTTTATGCATGCTGCTGAACTTGTCTTCAGCAAACCTAATAGATCTGTTATGTTGCCAAGTGGTTTAATGCCATTTTTATAATATGATATGTCATACATGGTGGGCTATATATTTTGGTGGAGAAAGAGCTTTGGAAGAAGCCTCTGATGCAGGAGGTTGTGGGTTTGATCCCTGGCTGAGTCATACCAAAGACTAATATAAACATATTCACAATCCTTTTTTTATATAAATTTCAGGGTGTTCATCATGGCTATCATGTGGAGATCTGGGAACCAGATACCCCCTGGAAGTTCATCCCCAAGGAATGTGCCAAGTAGGTTATTACATAGCATTTCCTATCTTTAAGGAAACAACATAATGAAAAATCCAATTGGTAAATTTAATTTTTGTCTCACCTACCTAAGAGGTGTCATCAATTGTGATGAAGTTTTGAGTTAAAGTTTTATGGATTAAAATTTTTAAAAATCATTTTCTGCATTATGGTGAATTTGTGATATCACTATAGGTGTGTACATTATTTTAGGTTGCAAAATAAAGGGCCTAGTTTAGTTTATGGCTTGTAAATATTTACAAAATTGGTAAACATGTAAATGAACATGCACCTGGCTGTCAGAGGATCTGTCTGTTTATATTAAATGATATACTTCAACATTTGTTATGATAACTGTTATATAAGATTTTTGAGATAATGGTGCAGATTTTTACATCAAAAGTGGTATTGATAAGAAAAGCTAAAATTCACAAGACTTGGTTATTTTACTTTCTGCACATTCACAATGATAATTTTCTGATCTTGTTGGCATTTTTTTTATTTTTCAACATGTTTTGTTAACACATCTTTGAGTGTAAGGTTTTATTTTAAAGAAAAACCATTTCAAGTTTTTTAAACCACTGCAATTATCGTAGATCATACAAAGCAGTGAAAATGCATTTTCAGGCAGTGTTTCTAGTTGCATGATGGATTTTGTCAACATAGCAGCTCAAAAATTCATGACTGTCAGGCTGTTTTCAGATAAATTCAGCAAAGTCTGAAGAACTGACTAATGAGAGGTACTAGATGTAGGGTAAGGAAACATTTGTAAGTGAAGCGATGTGTGACAGTTTTCATTGGTTAGCCATCAGCAGGTTGGGACAAAGGTTGAACTTCAATCATTTTAAATTAAACATCGTCATTTTGGTGATTGTATAACAAAGAAAATGTTGCATCCTTAATATTAGATCATACTTTGCATGAGGAATACCACCTTTTATGGAACACTTGCACTCTTGTTTATCTCATTACTTTGAAAAGATCATTTGAGCATAAAAGCATTAAAAGTTGTTGCTTTCAGATTTCTTTCTGGTTGAATTCTAGCATGCCAAGGCACTGAATTAATATATGCAAAGTTATTGATGAGATTTCAAAGACTGTCTTGCACCTAAATATCTAACATATGCTGTTGCTACAAGTTGGGTACTGATACTATGTTTCAGACACAACAGTCATGGTGTACCTGTTGAACAAATTCGGCGAATGTTAGATCGATATCAACACAATCTTACCATGGAGTCCATTTTCCAAGGCAAAGGAAATCAAAGGTGAGAACCATTTAAAAGTTGTTGTAAAGGCTGAACACTAATGGTTTATTTAGGAGGCACCAAGGAGTTAAAGATTTTATGTGTAGAATGTTATGTACTTGACCATTATATACAGGTAGTCATTGTATGGAGGTGTTTAGTATAGCAGATATTTTTTTTTTTCATTTTCTTTTTGATGGATCATACCTCATTTATTCAATTAGTTATGGGTTCCAGCAACATCAAATGAAGTCTATTGGGACACTGTTTGCAACTTTTGTTTGTGTGTTAGAATCTGTGTTGCTACCAGTTAATGGGATCACGGGTTTCTCACAAAAATGATAGATGGGAAAAAATTGCAGAAGTTAATGTGATACCCTCGATTTCTCGTACCTTGTTTTCAGTTTTTTTCTTTTAAATAAACTCACAAGATAATTTTTGGCTTTTCTCCAAGATTTCATCCTATATCTATTGTTTGAATAAATATGGTGATCTGCTGGAATATTGCAGAAACTATTCTGATTCAATTGTTTCTTGGAACAGTAGAGTAAACTGAGCTGTTGATCAGTCTTTAGGGAAATGTTTAAAATGCAACAACATTGTCATATTGAAACAAAAGGAAACTGTTTTCTTTAGGAAAGTCAGTGAGATTGAAAGCGCATTTGTTAAAGATGAAGCTAGGGTGGATAAAATGTCAGATGGTTTGCTGCACACCGAACATAGCACAGGATGCATTGTTACAGAAATAACCATCATGTTATCTACTACAGTTTAGGACTCAAAATCTAATACTTTAATAACATGCCTGAATTGTGGAAATTTGTGTTTTAATGTCAATAATAGCATTGTTAAGCTTCTACCTTTTGTCATGGAAAGATCTTGTCAGTTATAAATGACCAACTTCCTGTTCCAGAGATTTCTTTGAACTCTTGCATCGACACAGTATGATCTACATCATTTACCTATGTCATTCTTTTTTGGGACAACTATTGGAAACACTAAAAAGAGAAAATGTGTACAAGTGCAATGGTTTCATGCTAATAACCAAGGGTCGTTATTGTTCTTTATAGTAAAATTGTGTCCATATTTATAAATTTAATCCATATTTATCAAATTTTCTAAATAAGATTAACATTAAGTTTCATTTGTGGATTGTTCATACAATGAGCAACATACCCTTCTAGCAATAAAAGGCATAGGACATTATGGTACACTCAATTTAAGGGTTGTTAAATTTTATCAAATTATAACAGGTTTACAACATGATGGGGGGGTAGGGATATTATTGTATTTGTTTATTAATGCAAAAATGTGGTCCCAACGAAGAATTAATAGATTCTAGACCACTCAGTGTTTTAGTGGTTTCATGAAAGGAAATAAATGAATAAACTCATTCTTGTTTACAATACAAAGTAACAGTAGTAAAGAGATACAACAAGGCTAATTCAACCCTTGTTATTATATCATAATTTCTTTTATATTCTCAGTCTTCTTGCTTCACCACTTTAATTTTTTTGGATGTCTCAAACATTTTGGTAAGTGTGGGCATAAGAAAGTCCCATGGGACATGCATTTAACTTGTTTAAAGTGTACAAAATGAACATGACTGGATGGATATCCCATGGGTTGTCTATGGTCTGATAAGTGGGGCCTTGCTAAAAGCTGTCACACACATCGAAAGAGGACATGTTCTTCCCCTTCTGGATCAATTATATCTCAGAAGAAATACTTGTGCTATCTGTGAGGTGGTAACAGACATATCTAAGGGGATAGAATGTGTTCCCTGAAAAAATGAGGGGGGAGCAGTACCTTTCCTAGTCAAGATGGAAATGAATCCCTCTACCCTACTAACATTGAGAGAGATAGCATCTTCCAGGAGAGAAATACATATGAGAGAGAAACATTTCTCATAATTCGAGTGCACTCTCCTGAATAAAAATGGAGGAGCAGCACATTCCTGAAACATGTAGCTTCTACCACTAAAGCAATCAGTTTTCTGGGTCTGAGCCCCCTCCCCCACTATTGACTTAGGAGGGGGGGCAGGGTAACACTGTCCAACAGTCAACAGCTCAGTTTACTCTACTGTCCAGGTAGAAGTTACACTGAACACTGATATGTAGAATCTTTGCCTCTGCCTTTTGGAGGAGGGAAAAGATCTCCATAGTATAGAATAGGCAAAGAGTAAATCACCTACACCCAAGAGGTTCAGCTGCCATTCTAACTCCTAGTTCTGAGGGAAGTTATCACAAATCTACATCACTTGTCACCAGATTCCAATAGACCAAATACTGAAAATAGGTCTGCAAAACAGAATCTATCTGGACTGAGACAAGGATATCCAGTCAAGAGTTTACAATCCGGTGGCCTAGTGGTTAGAGTATCCAATTCGGATGCAGTAGGTCGCTGGTTCAAACCATGGCTGAGTCATACCAAAGACTTTAAAAAATGGTACAAACAACTGCCTCACTTGGCACTCAGCATTAATTGGTTAGTGTTACGACTGGTTGGCCTGGCGTCAGGATAATGTGACTGGGTGGGACATCATGCCACGTCTGTGGCATGATGCCTGAGTGTTAGAAGTGCTAGACATCACTATAAACTGTCAACTGCAGACATAGTGACATGACTGAAGAATTGTTAAAGCTACATTAAAAATCTAAATCACACACGGTCTCACCATGAGGCTTGCCGGCTGTGGAGACGTGTAACCCTGCTACTGGGATTTCCTCGAGTCAGTCCAAACCCCAACATAAATTATTTTTCTGAACCAACATTTTCCTTTAAAGAACTCTTCACTACTGTAATACAAGTTCAGGTCCAAATTTTTACATATGACTCATTAATACAAACATGTTAATGAGGGGTGTGGTTGCATCCAATGTACAATTCATATGCATGAGCAAAGAAAAGTAACAAAACATCGCATATTAATGAGGTATTTTCACATTCACTTTCTCCAGTTCCAATTTTGAGAAGATCTATTGTAAATAATGAAATGATACTGGGTTCTTACAAGTTGTAAAGAAGAGCAACGTCTTGCATTAGATTATTCATGGATAATTAGAGATCTGTCACTATCATATACAACTCCTTTTCTTTGGAGAAGTGAAACTGACATACTTGTGTTGTCCTTAATTTTGATTGTAATATTATCCCTGTGTATAAAAGACCCTCCAAATATGGACCCTGGCTGATAACCATAGGCTAAACTTTCAAGTTCATGGATTCATTGAAAAATTTTTTTTCTGTCTTGGAAATATTGCAGGTGCAACAGTGAAATTTGCTTATGTGGATTAATTCAGCTGGGGCACAATGGAGATACTTAACAAAATTAGAATAAATCATGTTTGATGTAATACATTTCTGGCCATTACTAAATTTTCTGTGGTTAAGAGTTGGGATGCTATGAAGTGTCTATGTGCATGGATCATTGTTTTCTGTCAGTTCATTTCACACAGCATTTAGAATTTTATCCTATCTCAGAGGTCTCACTAAGCCAGAAATCACGCAATTTCTTACACTTGGCCATGGTCGCATCCAAACTATCAGTTTTAGCAATTTTAGTACAATTCTGAATCTCATTGAATCTTCATTTTTCCGTTTAACAACAAAACGATTGTTTATATGTGCAAACGGAATTTTGTCCAAGTCTCTTGATTTCGAGTTCGCAGGCAATATTTATTCGCCAATAACCGGTAATAACTGATTGCACTGGGCTTCGCCAACGTTGCAAATTGCAATTATCTTTTACATGTTGGCAACAAAATATACCATCAGGCCATATCTTTGGTTACAACATTTTTGGCTGATAAAAACTGTTTATACAATCTTGATTTTAGAGTGGAGAAATTCAAATGCACAATGACAGGAAGCCTCAAACTTTGATATAATAATGCTCTGTTACATAAACAAATTCTTATTTCATATGGACAAACCACCCTAACAGTTGTCATAATCCGCTTATGCTGATACCTGGCCTTGGTACCATATGCTGTAAGATAATCAAACTAGCCAACTGACTAGCTACAATTGACCACCTCTGATCATAGGACAGCACTTTACAAAAAAAATAAAGAAAAAATACTTTTCTAAACTTGCAAATGGCATTTTGTCTGGTCTCTTGATATTAAGTTTTGCAATATTTATACAGCTAGTATCGGAAATGAAATTAATAGTGATTGCTCTGGGCTTCACCAATTTCCTTATTAATGACAAAATATACCATCTGGCGATAATTTTGGCCGATGAAAACTATATACAGTATTGGGTTTGGAGTGGAGACTTTCAAAGGCAGCATGACAGGAAACCACAAACTTTCAAAGACTTTCCAGTCTTACTTCAGCTGGCTTCAGAGTGGGAAAATGTTTATCGACTGATCATTTGAACTGTGCTGATATTTATAATGAATTCAATGGCTGATATACATGAGGTTGTCTTTAAAGTACAATAAAAAAAAAACAACTTTAGCTTCATTGTGCTCTAATGAATGCATCCATATAATAATGTCACCCATTCTTCTATTCAACATCTCTCTTTCAAGGTAGGTGTGGCAACCTTTCCAATTTGTAGTTGAATAGTTAAGGATATGAAGAAGTCAGTTGAAGTTAATGAATTAATGAGGGATGTTTGGTATAAATCAAACTGACATGTAGCACTAAATTTTGTGCATTTATTAAGCACTTTGCTTCTATTCACAAAATTGAAAAAGTCCATTGTTATAAGAAATAGGGTTTATTGTGCACGTGGTTGGTCAATGGATTTCTGCTGGGTTTTTTTCTTCTATAAATAACAATACTCTCATCAGTGCATTATTGTTCTGCGTGTATACATTGATTCAGTTTACAGTACATTAAATAGGTATGAGCTACTACCCCATATATTTATTTATTATTCTTCTAGAGAGATAGTAGACCAAATAAACCTAAATACAATATAATTAGTTTGTTGAGCAAAAGTAATCAGAATGGACAGAATAGAATATGCAGCTTGATAACATATTAAAGATGCTAAAATACATCAACATACATTCATATGGGACAAAGGTCAAGCCACATTTTCATTGAAGCTGCAATCCCATGACTAGCACTCTTCAGAAGCTCCAATGGAATCACCAGCTTTAATATGCTGTTCATGCTACATTGTTTATACATACAAGTGGCAAACTAACCAATCAGAAAGTTACTTACCACTTGTCATGCAATAGAACAACCCAGCATGAGCAATAATTGCTTCATTGCTCATAGTGAACCAAACAGGTAATCCTAGTTCAAGGTTGCCTAATTAGCTAAATATGTGTAAAATGAGAATAACAATAATTGCAACTGCTTTTATTTCACTCATCAATGGACATTAATCACATAAAATAATAAAATTCCCACATCTGCCTAATTAAGACAGTATATAAAACTGTAAAATATAGGATCCTGCTACACATCAATAAAGACAGATTTGTTTTCCTTGTAAGGTAAGAAATGTGTTTTGATAAAAAATAAACACTAACAAACTAAAGATCCACACTGCTTTTACTGGTAAATTCCACAGGGTAGATAGTTTTTTTGTAACTATATAAGTTTTTCTTGTTACCCATGGCAGTGATTGTGTGCAACCATGATCCTATAACATTAGATGCAGATTAGAATGTGGCCAAAATGAAAGTGCAAGAAAAAAATTATACATTTATTAGAACATTATTTTTTAATTAATCTCAGCAAATTTTAAAGAAAAATTCTTAGATTACCCAGAGGCATAAACTTGGGAATTGTTCGCAGTATTATTTTGGCAAGAAATTAAACTGATCCTATTGACAGATATTTACTGTGGTCTTGGCGATTGCATATATTATAATCAGTCGGTTTAATCTCTTACTTAGATTATGACTTCAGCCAATATGTTCGCATCTGTTGTCAAAATATATCCATCTTTGCTGCAAATAAAGCATTTAAATAGTTCCCCATGGAAGAGCTTAATTTGAATGACAGATGAATTGTATGTTTTTCTTAGTGGTGCCACAAACAGGCTTTTATCAGTATTTTCATAAGATAATGGGTTATTTTAGTGAGAAAAATTAACACTAGTAATATATAGGGCTTTAAATTACCAATTTGGGTCATAATACTTTCATGTTAATCACTATTGTTTTATTTTCTGAAATACAAAATTACAGAATCAATCCTGCTTCAATATTATAAGTTAGCAGTGTATCCTAAAGCCAGAGAGAATTGTACATTAAAACCTCTCAAAACTGAATCCTCAATAATCAAATTCCTTTTGAAACTGAATGAAGTTTTTGGTTCCAAATTTCTTCTTTAATTTTAATAAACTAGAATCACTTGAGTCTGAAAACCAAAACATGTTTCTGTCCTGAATGACAGTTCTCTATGTAACCTCCCTGTCCCCATTCAACTTAAAAATTTAAACTGTTCGATGACTTGTTTTTTTACAACCAAAAGCCAATGAAATGAAATTCACTGAAATCTAGATTATCACTGGTATCCATCCAGCTACTATTTAAAAAAATCTAAATTTATGCTTGTATGTGAGAGGAAATGTGATTACATTTCATTCTTAGATGAAATGGACAATCTTGTTAAACTGAAAACATCTCTGAACTAAACTTTTATTTGGTCTTGAGATATTTTGACCTTGAGGTTTTGCTGTACTTGTGTGAATGAATTGCTTTTGTTATGTTTGATGGGATTCTTTTATGTTATTTCCTTTTCTTTTGTAGTGGCAACAAAACAGATGATCAGTCTTTTGTTGGATATTCCATGATGAAAAATGATAGAAGTACTCCAGATGAGAGTGCTGACCTAGAAAATGAACACTACTTGGATACTACCAGCCCAGTGAGTACAAGAAGAAACTCTCATGATCTTATGCAGAGTAACCAAGATGAATGGACCCTAAAAGACACTAAGCATTTTCCTCAGCACAGTTCTGATGATTTAACAGCCATTCAGCAGCAGGGCTTGTGGAGTGCTGATAGTTGGGAGGATCTGCAAGCTATTGGAGCCGGATCCAAATGGAAACGATCCAAATCTTTTGATACAACTGCATTCACTTCCGAAAACGAGAGGAACATTGTTGATAGTAATATCAGATATGACAATTCTGAGTCAAGCAAAAATTCTGAGACCAAAGAAACTGAAGACATTAACCAGTATGAGGTATGGACAAAAACAGATGATATCAACTTTGCATCCAATGTTGTAAAGCAAGAGGAAACAGATATTGATGCTGCTAATAAATCTAAAATTAGCATTCCTATGATTTCAGAGTCACAACATAATGAAAACAAGCATCATATGTCACCAGTAGTAAGGATACCAACGACTAAAGCTTTGCCTACCCCAATACTAGTGACAGCAACTAAAATGTGTAGCCCAGTCACCAAAGAGCATCAGCTTCAAATTGAGCAGATTGTGGCAGACTTAATTAGTGAGCATGTTGGTGGTCAGTTTCTGTCAAAGGAGAGGTTTGCACAAATGTCTGAGGAATTAAAAGCCTTATTACATATTCTTCCAATCTCAGATGAGAATAGAGTCTATGCAGAACAAATCATTGACCAGAAATTCAAAAGTTCAGACAATAATGTGGAAAAAGATAGTAGTGCTGTGGATAAAAGTGGTGTAAACTTGAATCATGGTGCCACACAAATGTTACAAATGGTTTGTAGAAATAATGGAATATATGAGATAGACAAGTCTGATCAACACCAGAAGAGTGAAGATCAGACTAAGAGAGCAGAGGTGAAACTTGAAAGTAGTCATAATTCAAAAACAATAACAATGTCTGAAGCAGAACGTCAATATTGGCAGTTATCCTCTGACAATGAAGGGTCAGCAAACTGGGATTTTTCAGAGGCATATGAAGAGAGCTGGAAAGCAAATCCTACATCATCATACTATACACCCTTTTCATCTGGCAATGAGAAAGGAGATCATATTCAAGACAGGATGCCAGAGGTAAATTTGCAAAGCACAGATGAGAGTAAGAAAATAAAACATGAAGGCAAGGCAAAAATGGGATGTTCTTTTGGAAACGATTTGGAAGCAGAGTTAGACAATACATCAGTATGGGAAGTTGAGGATAAAGTGGAGAAATTTGAATTAGATGCAGAATTAGAGAAAGAGCTAAAAGTTTTAGAAGAAATTAGCTGTGACACACCTTTGGATCAGAGAGAGAATGGATGTAAGATGCATGTGAAGTTTAAAAAGGATAGTAAGAGTGAATATGAGCACACAATGGGGGATATCAATGATGCTCATGATGAATCTCAGAACTATGTTTGTGATAATGACATATTACAGACAGAAATAGCTGAAGAAATAGAAACTTTGATTTGGAGTGACCCTATGCCTAGAAGAGAAAGGAAAAATTCAGGAAAAAACAAAGGCATTTTATTTGACCAGGAGAAGAATAAAAAAGAATCTTGTATGTTATTATCAGAGGCACAAGATATAGTTATCAGAGGGATTGAATATGGGGACCATAATGTTGATGATGGAACATCTGAAGACCATTCAGAGAAACAAATTTTACATTTATTTGATAGAGAGCCATGTCCATCTATCAAAGATACAAACTTAGCTGAATACAAAACCAGACCTACAGAAGAGGAATATGCATCTGGATTTAAAATCAACAAAATGTTTGACATTGACAATAAGAACCAATCAAAATTTCATTCAGAAACTGAGAATCAGTCAAAAGGATTGACTGAGAACCAGTCAGATTCACCTGATTTAGATAGCTGGACAGGTGTTTATGAAGTTAGTGAAACAGAAAACCCTAAAAACTTGAAAGTTGATCTGGAGAATCACAGAGAAGATGATTATGCTGAAACATTGTTGGAGATGGTAGAAGAATTGATTTCTGAAGTTATATACAGGACAGTACAGTACTCCTCAGTTATTCCTAATCACGATGAGGATGCTTCGCTAGTTTCAGATACATCAGGAATAGACGAGGAACATAGTCCAATCAATAAGGTTGAAGCAGGTACAGGAGTTGAAGCATGTCAGATTACAGATGATGGTTCATTGTTTTCATTCTCACTCTCAGGAGATACAAATTCTTTGTTAAATGATATTCAGGGATATAGTATTGATGATTGTGTGAGTGATGTTTCTAGTAAGAGGTCAGATCGAAGAACAAATGATCATAGTTTGTCTCTAGAAGTTACAGAATCAGTTGAAGATGGAGACATGATGTCAGGTGGGGCAGATCTTGCAAAGCAACCAGAACAAGGCCAAAATGGAAACAGACCCTCTAAAAGCAAAATTAGGAAATCCTTGAGAAAGAAAATGGCTGCAAATTTACCCTTTTTAGAGACATTGGACAGACAGAAATTTTTAAACACAAGTTGGAATGACTTGATTCAGTTAGACAATAATGTGGCAAGACTACCATTGTCTGATACTTTAACAGGTGGGACTAAAAAAACTACACTTACCAAAGAACAAGGTACCAGTATGGAGTCCCTTGATTTCAGATTATTGAACCTGTCTGCAGAATGTGCAGACATTGAAAAATATACAAAGGAATTTTCTGTTGTACTATGTCAGCCAAGAGAAATTTTTAATTCTGCACAGAAAATGGTAGAAGAAAATCATGTATCAGAAATAAGTCACATTCTTAAAGTGGACCGAAGTTGTAACACAGATGAAGATAATAGTGAGGAAGGTCTGGAATTCATACAGGGCTGTTTTCCTAAGATTCCCCAACAAGAAATTTTGGATGCCTTTGAAACCAGTGGTAAAAATGTAGATTGGACAATCAGTTATTTGTTAGACTGGCAAAGTAACCCATATTTAGGAGAATGTAAAAAGGATACATTTGTTTATTCAGTAGATGAAGCAGATTTAGATAAACCATTCATTTCACAGACAGACCCCAGTGGATGTTCCCTCAAAAGTCCCAATTGTTTACAGGATTTGTGTTTTAGTCTTATTGAGAAGAAGCAGATTGTGTCCATAGAGGACTTAGAAAAACAGCTGATTGTCACTGGAAAAGAGAGGCTGAACAGAATTGAGAATGATAACATGAGAAAGATAAAATTCTTTCGTTCACAAAGCATACATGAAACTGTTACAAACAAATTAAAACTTTCTAAAAATGTTAATGGATCCAGAAGTCTGTGTTTAAAAGCAGAAAACTGTCTATGGAATGGGGACATTAAAACAGCATTGAGAAAATCAACATCGAAAATTAGTTTAGATGAAAGTATCTCTGATACAAAATGTGATAATTCTGATGATCAGATGAAGACTTTTGCAGACACTTTAGATGAAATAACAGAAATTAATCCTGCCACAACAAATATCACCTTGAGTTCAGAAACTGACTTAATGCCTCTGGCACTGAGCGACAATGATCATAATAGAGGAATTAAAACTCATATGATTATGCAAAAGGAGACAACATCTGATTATGGAAGAGATCTGTCAATACAAAATGGTTCCTCAAATTTGTACCCAGCAGATGATGAAAAATTGGACATTTGCAGTCAAGATACTGAGCCCATTATGTATCTACCAGTTTCATCTAAGCTTGTACAAAGTTTGGAGGCATTATTTGGACCATTAGGAAGTTCAGGTTCAGGTAGGACTACATTTGTCTGTTTACAACATATTTTAGCTCATTTGAAATACAAAAACTCTTGCATCACTCTGTGCTTTTCACTACCATGTTTAGATAGTAGATAATAGTAAATGCAATGGTTCTATGCTAAAGTTTTAGCTCTCTCCCTCTCTCTTTTTTAAAATAATATTGTAGGAATAATGTAAAGATGAGTTTTATTAGCAGTTTTCAACAAAGTACACTGAAGCCAAGCCAAGGTAAAGTTGAGAGATATGGAAAATTCACTTTCCAGGACTCCAAAATTGGTAAAAACAGTAGTCCCACCAGTAAAAGTTGCAGTCTGAACGAAGCCAGAAATCACATACTTTCTTACACTTGGCTATGGTCGCATCCGAACTATCAGTTATAGCAACTTTTGCACAGTTCTGAATCTCATTGAAATCTTCATCATTTTTCCATTTAACTACAAAAACACTTGTCTAAATTTGCAAGCAGCATTTTGTCTAAGTCTTTTGATTTTGAGTTCGCAGATAATATTTGTACGGCAACAACCAGAAATAAAATCAATAACTGTGATTGTGCTGGGCATTGCCAATGTTGTAAATTGTAATTATGTTTTACATATTTGCGACAAAAAATATACCTTCTGGCCATATTTTTAGCTACAGCATTTTTGGCAGTTAAAAACTGTACAGTCTTGAGTTTGGAGTGGAGAAATTCAAAGGCACCATGACAGGAAGCTGCAAAGTTGGATATAAAAATGTACTGGATATAATTGTTACATAAACAAATCCTTATTTCATATTGACAAACTACCCTAACAGTTAATAGTTAGGTCATAATCCGTTTCTGCTGATATCTGGCCTTGATACTTGTATTCTGTAATATAATCAAACTAGCCATGCAAACTGATTTTATAGCTACTGTCTACAATTGACCGCCTCTGAGGGCGGAAACGTGAAATGACTGCAGTCGACCATGGACAGCAATTTTAAAAAAATAACTTTAAAAAAACCCAGAAAAAATAGTTTTGCTGCAACTTCAGTGAAAGCTTATTACCTCTGAAGCACTGATATATACTAAGGAATTTGTTTTAAAAAATTGTGTCAATGTTCTACAATTTTTTTATGTTGCTGCATATGTGTGTTTGGTTTGTCCGTCTAAGGAAGCCTGTAGCGGCGCCTTTAATAACACATGCACCTTCATCAAAGCAAGCAGGCGGCCTTTGATCAAAGAAGTCAGCAACAAACTAAAACTAAAATAAAAGCATTGCTTCAGTGTTCATAGTGATTACAACATATTTTTTTTGCTGCAGAAGTTTCCTCCTTGCAAAAAAAAATGGGTATGGAGGACTCCTGTGTCGGCAATTTTATGCATCCCAAATCAAAAGTTTGTGTCCAAATATGCGTAATTAAGCGTTTTCGAGATCTATGCTCTTGCATGTGTTGATGAACCAATAGCTTTGAATGTGCTGGTATGCCAAAAGTTTTTATGTATCACAATGATATAATCTGTAGTGCCTTTGAACTATTTTCACAAAATGTTAATCCAGTCGATAAGCATATTCTAATTCCAGTGAATATTTCTTTTAAATTGTAACTGAAGACAATTGAAAGTCTGATTCCACTAGAATTATGTTAAAATAGGAACAATAATTTTGTTGATCACAACATTTATATAAAATCATAAGACACAATAAGAGGAGAGGACCAGGATGTTGGTCATTTTCCCATCAAGTCTGTAAACAGGGTCAGGTCTCTTTACTTAAATTTTACAGATAACTTGACAAACATCAGGTAAACCATGTATTTTTCCCAAGGGAAAATCAATGTGCTGTACTCAAATCAAAGTATACATGATGCCTACTAATGATCATTATTTTAAAATATAATCTACAATCATGGATGAAAAATTGCTATGTAATAAGTTGTTTACAAATGATTATTGCAATCTACAATAATGGATAAAAGTTAAACACACAATTTAGATATATACTACACTGCATTCAATAATTATTTTAAAATTGGTCTTGGAAATATTATAGAAATAGAAGGGATACTATGACCAATTAGTAATTAGTACATGAAGCACTTTTGTGAAATATCATTTATCAAGAAAAAACATTAAAAATATTTTACACAAAACTGTATGTCATTTTCCACATCTATATATGATAATAGATATATGTACATGTAATCATTCAGCAGGAATGTAGATTGTAATTAGGCAGTTTTCTTGATGGATGTTTTGTCATGGACAGTTTTCCTGATTGATGTTTTGTCATGGACATGGGTGGGAAAATAAAAAAATTTTTTGTTAAACATTTTTTTTGGATGTTACATGCATTTGTTTTTCAGAATCCCCAGCTAAACCCCAGCTAAATGGCACAAGAAGTGTTACCACTGTATAGTTAGTACAGTAAAATGTATGAAATTGACACCAGCATTGGTTGGATTTAAGGGGTTGGGGTTTCTACCATCTGTATGTTTTGTGTATTGACTCAGGGATTGAATACAGTAAAGTCTGAGAGGTGCCATAAAACCCACTATGACTGCAGAGAAATCCTTCACAGACTTCTACTAGAGTGAGGGGAAATCCACCAGACTTAGTGGACATCCACTACTCACTTAATCCAATGACCATGTCTATGTCCACTTGATTGAGAAGGTAATATGTAATCCATAATGCATGTATTGCATAATTTATTGTAGCCAACATAGCTTAGCAAATATTTTATTAAGAGATTTTATTAGACTTGTTTATTTAATACAATGCCTTTCAGTCATTGCAGGCAGAAGAAAACAGTATTATATTCCTATTGATTGGACTACAGCAGAGACATTGCATCAGTGTCTGAAGAGAGAGCAACTTAAAGAGGGTATGTGTACCATACCTTAGTTCCTCATTATAACTGTCCATGGGAGACATTGAGTATACCATTGTATTGTGAAACTCTCATAATAAAGGATATACTGTAGCACTCCACCACTGTGGGGCCCTTCATTATAATATAGCTCCTGCCATAAAATATGTGTGGTCATGGATCCCATTTCATTATTCTGTAGTAGAACTAATATACTTCATTACATGTTTGTCTTGGTATCAAGTGATACAGGAAAACCTGTATTGAGCAACCTTTGCTATGAGAGACCACCATCATTTATTATTGCATCCATCATGCACGGATAGATTTTATTATATAAATTTGCTATTGCAAGTGACTACCTGCACATTGCAGGCAAAATAAGCACTTCGACACTGCTGTAAATGACAGTATCACAGTGACAGATAAACACCACTGACCTTTATTTAATTCTTTGTAACCATAACTGCTTTGAAAGATCTGCTTTCAAAGTGCATATTGTTCTAAACAAACACTTCAGTGAATGACTACATTTTAATTTGAATAGCCAGGTAAGTTGTTTGTCATGCTTGGGGCGAATGTGGTCTTAATTTTTAAAAAGTGATTATTGTTTCCAGACTTGATTGTCATTGGACAAGGTTCATATTGTTTGTTGCTTTTTTGGATGTTGCAATTACTAAAATATTGGGGTGGGGCCTCAGTTTGGTTGTAAATGCGGTTTTGTCTGTCAGAGTTTCCATATGGAGGGTTGGTTGGTTGTAAATGTGGTTTTGCCTGTCAGAGTTTCCATATTTTTATATTTTTTGTTTCACAAAATAGTCTCTGCAGATATCTCAGATAAAGAATACAAAAGAACAAAACTATGCCAACAACAAAATAGCAGCCACTTCTTAACCAATACTACCACATGTATCAGCAAAAATAAAAAAAACCAAGAAGATCAACAACTTACACTGCAATCATAGGGAGATGATGCAGAAAACAACATAAGCTAATCAGTTGGTAAAGTATATGCATATGATCTCTTGGTTAAAACACAGTCAAAAAGTTGCATCATCAATTACTTTCAGTTGACCATCATTCCACATGTTTCAGCATGTGAGACAAACATTGAACCTGCTGCTCCTTGCTCGTTGCAGTTAGCCAACATTAGATGTGTTCAGAAACCAGCAAAGTATAAAGATGTTAATTAAATTGAAAAGTAATAAAATTACTCCTTTGTTTGAGCCTGCCTTATGAACAAACCAAAATCAACCAGTTAACTTTACTTAAAATTTCATCAGTCAAGCTGATTCATATTTGATAATGCTAGACTTGTCTTATTTAACAATTTCAGGATTATTTAACATTAGAGAAACATTTATGCTTACCATTAGGGTTAATTGACATGATGTTCATTGGGAGATTTGACCAAATATCAGTGAAGTGTTGGCTTCAGTACTTTTTGTAATTAGTGTAAATACAGTGCAGCTCACATGATTTTTCAAAACCCCATGATTGGCAGGTGGGTAGGGAAGGGCATTAAGAAAACAAAGCCAAAATGATCCTTCTGTGTGTCTTTTCAGGAGCCATTTGCCACTTGCTTACTTGTTTTACTGAAAAGATAACATATCCTAAGTTCTAAGAAAATATAGGATACATAATGCCAAACTAAATTTTAAAACAAGGTTAATTGTCCACCCTAGGATGAGAATAAAAAATATGGTATAAAAAATTTGATGCCATGGTGAGTTTCAAACTTGTGAATTCTTGTTTTATAAGAGAAACAGAAGAAAGATGTGGGTAATATATATATATATATATATATATATATATATATATATATATATATATATATATATATATATATATATATATATATTTTTTACATAGTACTTTATTAGAATCTGCAGATACATAGATACATTTATTACAACTGTGGGGTCTTAAATATTATAATAGAGAAGAACGAAAATCAATAAGATTAGTAAAATTCAACCAATTCTCCACATTATTATTTGCTCCTTTTTATAAGGGAAAAATAAAAAAACATTGTTTTCATCATAGAAAAAAGTGTCAATAACATAATCATAATATTAACCTTTTTCATTCAATAAAATCGTCAGATATTAAAATATGCAGTTTCTTGTATGTAACTGCTGCAGCATTAAGTTATTGAAAGCAAAATAAAACTTGTCAAGAAATTTCTAGACAGTTACTGTGGCTGACTGGATAAAATGTGTGACTGAGAAGCACCATTCATACACACAAACATCTACACATTTATCTGTCAGTACAAGGTCATGAGTTTGTACCCATTGATGGGAAATTTTCTTTTTTTATCCCTCCATGATGTAATAATGTATAGTAATGTTTTACTTCTCTTACCACTTACAAACTTAAGACGACAGTTTCTTTAAATATACCTCTATAAGTAGTCAATTTTTAGTATATTATTTCTGAAGACTGACTGAAAGTGTTGACATGTCAGACATAAAAAATATTTGTTTGGCCAAATGTAACGGTCAAGAAAATGCTTGACAAGTTTTATGTTTTTCCCTTATAAAAAGGACCAAGTAATAGGATACAGGTGGAGAATGTGCATACATGCAAAATGCCCTAAATTTGTTGGAAAATTAAATCTCAACATATCTGAGATTTACTGACTTCAGATCAAGTATGAACAATTTTCAAACTTTCCTTGCTAATGGTAGGATCTTTATTGGGACTATTACAAGTCAGATGGCTTAGTATTATTAAAACACACTTTCCCAAAATTGAAAATTTTTATGCCAATCCTTACATTATTTTCTATAACAATTTTGACAGTATTCATTACCTTTTTTATGTCAAAATCTGCTGAAGTCTTCATTAGGGAGAAAACTTTTTAACAGTGGGTGAGTAGGGAAGGGTTTCAAAACAATTGCCTTATTCTGATTTGTAGTATGGAAAAAGACATTATTCCATTCCTTAATTTTCATGAAACAAATTTATCTTGAGATAAAGGATAAGAAGATATCCAGTTGGAAAGCACATTCCCTTACAGTACACATGTAGTCCGAATTGAACTAGTACTACAAATTTTGAATTTCCTAATGTTGATTAAAATTTCCAGGTCCTATCTACCGTTTTCGATTATAAAACGAGTGATATATCAAAGTTTTCGTAATTAATTTTGATCATGATTTCCTTCAAATTCATAAAATAGGGATCTATTTTTGGGGATATTTTCTTGTTTAAAAATGAGATCCATGCCTGATCCCATGTTATAAGCAGGTTCATGAGTTATTGAGGGAATGATATATATATATATATATATATATATATATATATATATATATATATATATATATATATATATATATATATATATATATATATATATATGGTATAGGTTACAAAAGATAACAAACAACACCAACATTAGTAGACAATGTAGCATCAATGTGTTCCAAAGTTTTCTTTTTCTTGCACAGTTCAGTATGTGTATAAATTTGCATTCACAATTTGACATATGTGAATTATGCCTATGAACAATGTTAGTTGCACTTTTGGCGTCTTGTTTGAGTTTAGGTTGGTCTATTACTATCTGTATTACATAGATGGACATCTTTTAGTATAACAGATTAACCCTTTACCTCATAGAATGTATGGCTTTTTAACCCTTTGATGCACATGTAAAAAAAAAAGGTTATCCAGTGCAGTGCACTATAAGTAGAACATCTTTTACCTAGTCTACTCATTACACATAGGCCAGTTAAGCAGTGAAGTGTATGTTACATTTGACAGCAATTTGAACTATTTTATGTTTTTGGTACACATTTATTATGTATGGAAAGATTAAAGAGTAAAATCCAATCATTATAGCTGTATAATTATTTTTCGCAAATATTTTTTATGTGCTTTAAAATCTTGAGAGAACCCATTTACCATAAAGTCAGTGAAACCATGTGACCAACAATAGCTGCCATTTCTCATACTCGAAATTCGCAAGTTCTTTGCGACCACATCACTAAATCAGCTGAATTGATAATTTTAAAAAAACTAATGGCTTCCTACATCAGTAGCAGATTCTTTACATCAGTTATTGAAGCTTTCTTAGTTGTGATTCTAATCGTGAAAACTCTAGTAAGTACTGAACGAAATCCAGGACCTCCATTTTGGAGCATGGAGAATATGCCCCAATTACTTTAAATAGCAGATTTCAATCAGGGCATAAACAGTGACCACATGATCTGACATAATGTTCATTCACACTTATGATTATAGTATCTAATAGGGGTTTTCCCTGAAGGTGGCACTTTGAAAACCTGCTCAAAATGGCTGATGTTTACAGCAGGCGTCAAAAGGTGTTTCAATATGAATCAGAGTAGAGGCAAAGGGTTAAGATTTTTAACTGTTTTTTTTTTTCTTGCATGCATTAGGAAATGGCATAATATACAGGTAGGTATCAATTTTCTGTTCAACACTCTTAAAAGTGTTCATTTTTTTTTCTCATTCCTATGTTTTCCAGTGTCGAACAATGATGAGGAAACACTCTTTCATCATGTTACTGCTGTGTTTCATCATGTGGCCTTGTACTGCCAAGGCCAAGTTTACACCACACTGAAAATTACAGTTTGTTTATTCTCTACTGACCATTGCTGTGGATTATTGCTGAATATATCTGACAAATGTATAAATATTTTAAAGCACTAATGCTGACACAGTTGATAATGGTAAACATGCTACTGGGTATGAGTTCTCTGTATTGCAGTGAATTGGAAATTGATATATTGGGGCTGGGCATATATACTGTATTGGCAGTCTGTTTGTTTGGCTAATATTGTCATTGCACTGAGTCTAATGACAATATATTGTGATGATATGTGATGATATTACTAGATAATTTATGGCATAGTTGGAATGTGAGAAACCATATTTAATAGAACATTTGTTTCTATCACAGATGAGGCATTGGCCAGTGAGCTTCCTGGTCATCTAAAAGGAGGTGTAGAAGCCAGAAAGTCACCATCTAAAACTATTTGGCGAAGGATTGAACCAGAAAGACTGACAAAATCACCAAATTGGGAGGTGAAAAAGGTTGCTAGTTTGTCACAGAACTCTTGGCCCCTTTCTCTTCAGGAAATTATGGAGGAAGAGGCAAGAAAGGAACAAGAGAAAGATGAACAGGTATCCCCATCAAAGTATTATATTCACTTGGCATTGCAATTACAATTTTACTATTATGACAAGTATTATCCAGACTTTTTAATAAGTCAAAATCCATGTTTTCAGATGAGCATGGAGAACAAGGGATGTTCTAATCTTCATTGTTTGCTACCATTTCTCAAAGACTTTAAGAATACCTTAAGTGTAAAGATAAGCATCTTTGTTTCTACACTTTTTCAGGCATTCATCCTAAACTCTTTTAGTGTTACTGTCACCACCATCACTACCCTAAACTTACCCATAAATTCGGACATTGATGTTCCCTATTTATCACCTAAATCATGTTTCAGGGTTTGAAGTTGATCAGAAACATTGTGAGAGCAGTTGCATGTAGTTTTTGATGGATAATGTCACTTCTTCATTACTTAGAAAAGTTGCTTTCATTAGAGGAAGTCAGACAGTTTACCTACATGTTGGTTATCTGCCTTACACAGCTATCCCTAATTATAAACACAGCTGTTGGGGTCTGTAACTTGTTAGGTACCAAACTGTAATATAGCAAGTATGATATATAGTAATAATGTTAGTTTACATAAATTAAATATATTTATTTTACTTCAGAGTTTTGTGCATTTAATTTTGTAAAATAAAAAATGTTTTAATTAAATGGGAAATAAAGGTAGATCCCTGAGCTTCATGTTTTCTTTCAACTCATTGTTACACACAACATAACAATTTATGAACAGTGGTTTTCATATAAATGTTTGAGCTAAAGGATGTTAAAAATTGTAATTTTTAAGTTTGAGCACAGGGTCTGTAGTGTTACAGTGTCATATCCAGATTCATCATATTATAATAAAGAGCATTATCGAGCTGTAGTTGTTACTTATCTTGTACTTAATTCCTGTACACAAGTTTATTTTAATTTTAAGATTTTATTTGCATATACTGTGGGGGCCCCGAGTGGGCGAGTGGTCTAAAGCACTGTCCATTACGGATCACTGCCATCTCACCTCTGTCTGCGTGGGTTTGAGCCTAGGATTCGGCAAACGTGAATATGTGAGAAAGCTTGCCAGTAGCTTCTCATGGGTCGGTGGTTCTTTCCGGTGATTTCCCGGTTTCTTCCTCCACCATTAATACTGGCCGCCATGAATAGCCTATTGTGTGCTGAAAAATGGCGTTAAGCCCAACAACAACAGCATATACTGTGGCTTCATTTATTTTGTGTGGGTCTCAAATTTTGCACTTCAGAAAAGGACATTTTCATGTAAACTGTTTTCTTCCAAGTGCTGAACATCGAAGAGAGCCAGAGCAGCCAACAGCACTATGCCACTCAATTATTAAAGTATGTGTATGATTACTTGCTGAAAACTACTGTCCATAAAGTTCTACCATCATTACTTTCTGCCAGCAATGGTGGTAAAAATGAACTTGGAATTTCGTTTTGGATAATGTCATCATTCTATATGGAGACATAACAAGTGACACTTACTCTCAGAGCCCATCGGAAAGACTCGTTTGTTCATGCCTGTCTCTTGAGCAGATCAAGATTAAACACTAGGCTGGACAATAAATTAGGAGAAGAATTAAAATCATTTTTGCACAACTGTTATATTAAAATTGTTATGGAGACCATAAGGGAAAGTGAAGATGTCATTATTGTACTGTATTTGTGACCATAAAACATTAATCAGACTGGTACATGCTGAATAGATGCAGTACAGATATGATATTTTATGGATTGCCCACTCTCTGGTGAACATTGACAGAGGGGCAAAGATTAAGTGCTCACTATGAGAACAGGGGCAGGGATTAAGTGCTCCCTATGAGTAGTGAAAGTCCAATCAACCTGGTGGATTTCACCCTGTCTAAATCCACTCAATCCAGTGGAAGTCTGTCATGAATTTTATTGCAGCCATAGTGGGTTTTAATGCATTCCTTGCCAATTATATTCACTCCATGAGTCAACACAGTAAACAGATTGAAGAAACCCTAACCCTAGCAAAGGTGATTTATCTTTACCCCTACAAACTCTTGAGTGGTAACATTGCTTGTGGTATTTATTAATTAATTAGTCATTGTTTCTCTTTCATTTCCATAATATTTTCAAGATCCACTTTAAAGAAATTATTAAAAGCAGTAATACATATAAAACTTGAAAAGAGATTACAAACAATCATCATTTTTACAACTTTATGGTCTTAAGTAAATTAAGAAACATAAAGAAAAAAAACCCAAAACTTAACAAATAATTTAATTCTCTAAGTTATTGAATGAAAATTTCAGAGGAACTTAAAGTATTTTTGAATTAAATCCAAAATAATCTTGAAAAGTTCTATCACTCATCAAAATGATTAGTGTGTTCCAAGTGAATTTCAGGTCCTCAAAAGTGTTGATGACCCAATATCCATGAATGTGTTGAATTGTCTGCAGTCTTGATGTATCATAATGGCATGGTCCAAAATTCCTTTGAATGAATTCATATTATTCCCAGAATAATATTTTAGTCTGGAGTTAATGAGTACTTTTGTTATTCCAGTGAATAATCCAAACAAACGAGTACTCTCAAATTATATCTAAACAACAAAATTAAATGCATCTGCATACTGATTTTATAACTGGAACATAAGAAATAGGAATGAACTAATTGTCCATTTCTACATTCTTATATCCACCTTATACCTATAGCTTGCTGTATTTTTCTACTTGATTTATGTCACAATACCTCCTACATGGCATGTTTCACAATGCATCATATAGAAACAGAACCCACCTGACTCGGACATCCAGAAATTATGAAAACAAAATATGCTTATGTAGGGGGTAGTGTTTTTCGATTAAAATATATATGATGGTGAATCATAATTTGTTTAAATTGCTTCTGATGTGAGTTGGTTGAATTTGAAAGTGCCTTCCCCCTGGGGGTATATGTTTTACTGGAACAGCCCAAAGCCATTTCGGGCAAAATAAAATGCAATATTGATAGAAATGATGTGTTCAACTGATATCTTTCAAGTTAAGCAGTGGGGGGGGGAGAGGCAGAAGTATGAAAAAGAAGAAATTCCACTTAGATAAAATTACAAAATTGGAGGTTAGTTTTATTAAACAGCAAAACCAATTGTATCTACTGCAGATAGCCGTTTCATGACTAAGTTTGCATAATATTATGCATTTTGGCTGAATTACAGATGATGACAATATGATGGATGTACTGGAGAAATTTATTTTTCCCACATTTGCACATACTAACTGGCCCCACAGTTTTACATTCATTTATTATCGAGATCGTGGGTTAGAACCCTGGCTGAGCCATACAAAAGACCTATGATACTGGCAGCTGTCTCCCTTAGCACTATGCTTTAAGAGGCTAGTATTAGGACAGGTTGGCCTGGTGTTAGGATAATGTGACTAGGTGGGACATGGTAAGCCTATTATAAATATTGCAGAAGGCAAGAAGACATGGTACTGACAGCCCCCTCCTCAAAAGCTTTAACACAAAACAAGGGTCATTGGAAATAAAAAGACATAGTACAAAGAGATAAATAAAACATGTCCTTAATGAGCAGATACCCTTGATATAGAGATGTCCACAAAGGCAAGTTTCAGTGTGCATCCAGTCTTCATTAGTAAATATTCATGGATGCAGGCTGAATTTAAGAAAGGAAATGTCACAAGTGGAATTTGAATGTTACATGGGGAATTCAAACATTCATTTCATTAATATTATATGATGTACAGTAGCTGTTAAAACACTGTCAAAAGGATGAGACTGTTGTCTTCTTTCCCAGATAGACATTTGAAGTAGAATAGTGTTAGCTCCTGCCAAAAACCTGTTAGTTATTTTAGTGGATAAATTATGTGCACCTTTATTAAAGAGTTGCAAGAGTAGGTTGTTTTACAAGGACTTAGGTAAATTAGGATCCATTTTATTCACCTTCATGTATATACTGTGACAATTAGGTTAATTACTAATAATCATTGATATAAATTTCTTCATGTGAACATTGTTGACATCTTGACAGATGAAGTATTTTAAAATCTGAAAAATTCAACCAACTTAAGTTCAATGTTTTTGTCTCATTTGCTAAAAAAATGATACAGATGCTTAGACTTTGTGGCTGCAGTTTATGACCATCATTCAGCTTCAAAATTTGGTTAAAGTTTAAATAGGGCAACATCTCCACTTCAGTTCATCAGACTTAGCCCACAAATGCATCCATGGGGGCATACATATTCACTGAGATTGAAGGCCATGGTGGTCAAAGGTCAATTTAACACAAAAATGCCAATTATTCTGGATTTTGCAGAAGTAAGAATTTAAGATGTATCCTGTACTTCATTATAAGGCAGTCTTTTAATCTGATTCCCATGTACAGCAATACAATGAGGGAGTACTGCATGAATTAAAAAGTGGGGGATAGCAAGCCATTGACTTTGCATGCAACACCCTTAACCCATAGCTGCATGAATTCTGCTTTGCTTTTTGTGCTACTACAATTAACTACTTATAATGAAGTTGATAGGTAGGTAGGTTGGGTCAAAGTGTTGGGACATATAAACCTTATTGTGATCAAGCTTTTTTTGTTTCAAGGTCAGTATATTTATACAGGTACTGTGAAACTAGTTTTCATGAGCATACATTTTTGTGGTTTTTGCAGCAAAAATAAAATGGGTTAAAATTTGTTGTGGTTTGGCCAAAAATTGAAATTTTGTTTGAAATAAGATTTGTTAATGTACCACAGATGGGGAGAAGGTCCAATAGTCGTCACTGATGGATACTTAATTAGTGTGATAACTGTTTTAGAGACGATGTGATTTCTCTTTCAGAGAAAACTTATGGAAATAACAGGAGAACCTTCTGTGATGACAACAATGATAAACAGGCAGCTGCTATATGAGAGATTTTCAGGAATTGATCCATCTTTTCTAGATGAACTGTTTGAATCAAAATTGTAAGTATAACACATAATGAAAAAGTATTGGGTTTATAAGGCGATCAGTTATTTTCTTGTTCTTGGTTTATTTTCACCATACTTTTGAATCTATCTATTCTTTCCATCAGTCCATGAGCACACATTCAAAACTTATGGGTGAAAATCATGAAAAAAATTGTAGTTATTTATTCCAGATTGTAACCATGTGTAGGAGGTGTATTTTTCTTGGTTCCATACCAAGGCCAGATCTAAATTACAGTGACATTTAGTAATATTTCCTGTCCAGGGAGATGCACCATATACAACACATTAAAGATTCACTATGTAGGGCTTGGGTTGGGGTAAAAAAGGGACAAAATGTAGCAAGATGTTTATTCAGAGACACAAATTCCATTAAAAACAAGTAACACATTTGGTTATCCTGTGGAGGATTGATACCAAGGCAATAGGAGTTAAGAGCCTTGCACAACACACACACAACTTTGTCTCTCCCTCCCTCCCCAGGACAGGATTCAAATCCATTTTCAAGTGATTGTGAGTATAGGCAAATGACTGATATGAAAGAAAGAAATATTTGTGAGTATGCCATCAGTACTCACCCTTCAGATTAAGTCTTAATGACTATTCCACTAACCAGCATACTGGCTGAGCATGGTTTCAGTGCACAAAATTGAATAAAAACTGCTGGAAGAAGTCATATGAAGGAAACAAAAGTGACCAGGCTGATGCTATTAGCAATAAAAACTCCTGACATTGTCCAGTTTCCATTTCAGTTGGCAATTGCATATTTTAATTCCATGCACCCACCTTTACACTAATTCACTGACTCTGAATTGAGAACTTTGATATTCTTTCAGTTGTTACATAAATGCTTGAATCTTGAGATATTTCTTTATGGAGTTTTTTTTCTTTGTTTTTGTGTACTATTTACACTTTGATTTTTTTCTTCTTCAAGACAATTTAAGAAGAAGTTGATAACTTTTACTAGCACTAAGCCAAAATTCCACTTTTTATTATATGGTGCATGCAAATTCTTGAACTATGATCCACAGTTGCTATTGTGTGTGCATTAAGATGACAACTGACTGTTCTGATATTGGAGATTAGCCTACTTTTGCACTTTTGAGATAAGATGCCAGTTATCAACACATCATCTTTTTGAAAGTCTTGTTTACACAATAATTTTCTCTACTTCATGCAAAGGTATAGATTAGTTGATTTGTACCAGTAAAACATGGCTTTATACCATCTATTTCTATCCTAGTCAGTACAAAGTACTGACTTTTGGGCAATACTGGTGGAAATATACATTGATAATGTACTGCATTCTTTAGGACATGTTTTCATTAATATGACATAAGAGTAGCAGATCTCTCTAAATATGGATTCTCTTCTATGGGAGAAAAGATCAGACTGCACTGAAAGCAAGAGCAGTGATCGCTGAAAGAGTATATTAAAAAAAGTCATGTTTTGTGATTTCATATGAGCTAGGTCATCTTTGCTTCCCAAGTGCAGGTGAAACATTTAGTTCCACATCTTTGATAAACGTAATGGATTGATGGCCCTTGGCTAGCAAAGATAGGGCTCGGTATTCTGTCGCAGTGTGAAGAGGCAGATAAAAGAATAATGCTTTATTAAAATACAGTTTGTTTAGGGATAATTGACTGTACATTACTTTGCAGATACAGTTATGAGGAAACTGTGAAGCTGGTTGAGACGATTGTTAACCCTACATCTGTCATGACACATGTAAAATGGGAAGAACGGGAAAAACAAATGTTGGAGAGAGTGAAACAAGAAAGCCTTCATGAGATGGTAAAATATATATCCGATTCATTAGGATTGAAAATCATGCATGTGGTATTATCTACTGCCTGTTCATCTGTGCCCCCCACCCCTGTTTGGGATGTTGAAAAAAGAAATGGAAGAAGTGTTATCCCTCATATTCTATATTATTAGTTAAATTTAAGTAACATTTACTGTGATGTGATTTTTCGGTCTTTGTCTGGTTACTTGTTTTATTCAAGGTTAATTTTTATTTTCTCTTGTTAATCCAGAAAATCTGTACTTAACCTATGCTGACCATGTTATAATCTTGACAATTATGTCCGGTTGTAATCATCAAAGAAAACAACTCAACCACTGTGTGAAGCCAAAAACTCACAACATTGTTGCCCCCATTTCCTGTAAATGTTAGCATTAATATGTATTATTAACCTTGGTGGTACATGTACTTTAGCCAAAACTTCTTTTATTAAGAAAAACTGACACCAGGAAACAGACATCAGGAAAGATAATCACATTACTTACCATATTATATGAATTAAATATTGGTTCTGAACACATTAAAATAAAATGTGGCTTCTTGTGAGGTGTAAAGTTTTCATTTTTGCACTGATATGCTGGCCAATGGTAGCATTAGAGGGTGGCCTTTCATAAGAAGTGGGTTCAAGTCTTGGGCTTGGCCAGTGTATGTATGTGGAAAAGCTTTCTGATAGCTTACCACATGTTAGTAGTTTTCTTTGGGTTCTCCTGTGGTCTTTCTCCAGCAAATATTGTTTGCCATGCAACGCCCATTATATGCTGGAAAATGATGGTAAAGCCACTAACAACAACAGCTTTAAAGCTGTTTTGAAGATCAACAGCTGTAGGAGACATTGTGGAGCTTTGAATTAAAATCCTAAATATGCTTTCTTAGAGCTTAAAAGTAACAATTTTTCAGTGTATGACTTGGAAGAAAGCAATGAATAGATTTTGTTTGTTTGACATGTTAATCTGTATTCTTTAAGTTATTTAAAGCTTAAAATGCAGTTGTGTGACAATAATAAAATTTCTCACTTTTTATGCAGTGACTTTTGTAGCTTACCTGGCCATAAGGCCATTGACCTTATGGTACAGTACAGCCTTTGTCATACACTTTGTTTGTCCATTTGTTAACAATTCTCATTTCCAGTCTGGAGGCCATATTTTTGTTTCAGTTTTAATCAGACATGGAAAATTGGCATATATAATTAAGATCTCAGATTAATTTCAGTAATGAATGTGATATATTGACATTAATAAGGTGATCTTACATCTGATTGGCTGAGCTTGTTACCACACATAGGGCCATGTTTTAGGTTTGATTTCAATCTAACTTTTAATATATATATGACAAGGTTCTCAAAAACTCTAACCACCCTGAGGACTACATGAGGGATTTTTGATGGCCTAAGGGCCGCATCACCTTTATTATCCCTCATGACACATTGTGAGACAAACCATTTTGTGGGCCACAAGATACAGCTTGGTGGGCTGCATGCAGCCCACAGGATGCTTGTTTGACACTCCTGATATATGCTAAATATTTGGAGAGTTCAATAATGAGTGACATTCATGCATATGAATGAATCCTTACAGCTAATTTGCAGAACTTGTCACTGCTCTTGAGTTTATATTTCTGATTTAATTTAGACCAAACATGGAAATAGGTTTTCCTTATCAAGATCTTTGAAGAGATTGATAATGAGCAGATGTATACATATTAATAAGGTGAACATGCTTTTTAGCAGCTGAGCTTGTTACCACTCTGGAGGCTTAATTCTGATCAGATTTCGATCAAACTAGAAATCATTATATATATATATATATATATATATATATATATATATATATATATATATATATATATATATATATATATACATCATCATGATCCTTGAGGAGTTAGATAATAAGAGAGATCTTTGCATATTAATGAGGATGAACAGGCATCGTGATCCATGAGGAGTAAGATAATAAGAGAGATCTGTGCATATTAATGAGGATGATCAGGCATCGTGATCCATGAGGAGTAAGATAATAAGAGAGATCTGTGCATATTAATGAGGATGATCAGGCATCATGATCCATGAGGAGTAAGATAATAAGAGAGATCTGTGCATATTAATGAGGATGATCAGGCATCGTGATCCATGAGGAGTAAGATAATAAGAGAGATCTGTGCATATTAATGAGGATGATCAGGCATCATGATCCATGAGGAGTAAGATAATAAGAGAGATCTGTGCATATTAATGAGGATGATCAGGCATCATGAGCCTTGAGGAGTAAGATAATAAGAGAGATCTGTGCATATTAATGAGGATAATCAGGCATCATGAGCCTTGAGGAGTAAGATAATACGATATCTGTGCATATTAATGAGGATGATCAGGCATCAGATTGACTGAATTAGTTACCACTCAGGAGAAAATATTTCAGATCTGATTTTGATAAGCTTTTTTTTTTTTAACAAACTTGGAATATGTTTATACAGTATCTTTCATGATCTTGGATAAGTTTGATAATAACAAAATCCATCATATTAATGAGATAACTTAGCAGTATTTTTCTTGTAAAAAATGGTATTTGGATCATGATATTGGACTGATTTAATGAGAAAGATAGAGACATATTAATGAGGTGATCTTGCAGTTGATTGTCATAGTTTGTCTGATTTTTGTCAAATTTAAGATACAGACTTGTTTCAAAATGATCTCAGACATCGTCAATAATGAGTGAGATCCATCGATTTTAAGGAATTGTTCTTCTATTTTATTGACTGAGCTTGTCAACACTAGAAATTCTTAAGACTATGTTTATCATCAGATTTTAATAAAACTTAGTAAATAGGGTGGATAATTTTATTGATGACTTATGCATCTTAAATTATGCTTTTATATCTGGAATTAATTTTTATCAGACTTTAGCAAAATGGATCAAGTCAAATATTGGCTGATATTTTATATAGGCCTGTATTCTTATGCCTCTTTAGTGAAATTGTACTTTCTCTCTTGTCCAGCTGGATTCCTACCATTACCAGCCAAAGTACACTAAGGATTTTCAGGAACTAGAGGATATAGATTACGACGATTACCGAGGCGAGGCACACGTCCACTTTCGACTACGACATGAGTGCTTCCAGAAAGCTCAGGCAGCTTACAAACGAGGAATGAAACAAGTTGCTACGTTCTACTCCCAGCAGGTATTTTCTAGTATTTGTAGTATTGCTGGTAATTCGCAGAGAAACATAAGATGATATCTGTTTCTTGATGCTGGATTTTTATAACAAGCTGAAAAAATGGGAGGGGAATATTCTTTTGATCTATTTCCTTTCTCTTGATTAATAACAAGTCATAATGACCTGTCAAAGGTCAAAGAACAAAATTACTCAAAAGTATTTTGCCAGATCCAATAAAGCTACTTGTATAGTTACTTTGGCTTTTATATATAGGTCACTGGTTTCTAGTTGTGTTAGACTGTTTTTTCTTGTTCCATATCTCAAATTCTGTGTTACAATTTTGGCTTGTAGGACATGGCTTATTTCTGTGCTTCACTATGAATGTGGTAGCTGTACATAGTTTTACTCTTGCCTTTCCATCAGTCTATTTATGCAGTTAACAGCTTTCATTTAGGTCATCATCTCAGGCACGTTGGGGAATATAACTATCAAGTAAATAACTTTTTCAAATATGCAGACCTTACACTAGGATGAAATGAACTGGAAATCTTTTTCTCCACCACAACACTCCTATAATTGACCTACATACAAAAAGTAACCAGAACATGAGAAATGGACAGACAAGACTCAGATTGTAAGCCCTATCACTGTTGTGTTGGGACATAAAAGCTCGATGTTTGTTATATGTACATAATAGATTCTGGCATTTGTATTCCAGGGACACCTACATTCACAAAAGATCAATGAGGCTAATGCAAGAGCTGCAAAGCAAATCATGGAGGAAAGGTAAGTTACAGGTGATGAAAGAAAGTTCATAAATTTTTATGTGACAAGGTTTTAGCTGTACTGGTCATAGACAAAAAGAACTTATGAAGAACTTATCCATCTGCCCATTAGCACATCAGTACTTTTATTGAACCACTTGGATGATTGCATGAAACTTCACAACCACTTGGATGATTGCATGAAACTTCACAACCACTTTGATGATTGCATGAAACTTCACAACCACTTCGATGATTGCATGAAACTTCACAACCACCTGGATGATTGCATGAAATTTCTCAACCACTTGGATGATTGCATGAAACTTCACAACCACTTGGATGATTGCATGAAACTTCAAAACTACATGGATGATTGCATGAAACTTCAAAACCACATGGATGATTGCATGAAACTTCACAACCACTTGGATGATTGCATGAAACTTCACAACCACTTGGATGATTGCATGAAACTTCTCAACTACTTGAATGATTGCATGAAACTTCACAACCACATGGATGATTGCATGAAACTTCAACCACTTGGATGATTGCATGAAACTTCACAACCACATGAATGATTGCATGAAATTTCACAAACACTTGGATGATTGCATGAAACTTCAACCACTTGGATGATTGCATGAAACTTCACAACCACTTGGATGATTGCATGAAACTTCACAACCACATGGATGATTGCATCAAACTTAACCACTTGAATGATTGCATGAAACTTCACAACCACATGGATGATTGCATTAAACTTCACAATCACTTGGATGATTGCATGAAATTTCAACCACTTGGATGATTGCATGAAACTTCACAACCACATTGATGATTGCATTAAACTTCACAATCATCCCATGGTCTACTCTGTGCTAAATAAAAATTGCTCCACTTGGACATCCAATATGACCAACACAGTGGCCATCTTGAAAATTTTATCGCTATTCCTTATAAATGGATGATCATATCAACATGGGGTTATTGCTAAAAGACGTAGGATATCAGATGAGGTCCTGCTAGCATAGATAGACCAACAGGTAGATATCGGGGTTGGGGTGTCTTTTGGGGTGGGTGGGTTAAAATATTTTTGTGAAGTTTCTGATGGCAGATTGATGCTGTCTTCAGTGCATGTCAAAGATTTATTTAAAAAAAAGCCAACAAGATGAATACACATGTGTTCCTTTCTGTTCTGACAGGAATTGTTACAAAAAATATGAGTCTTCTGAAGGATTTAATTTTATGTGTATACTGAAGAGAAATTTTACTTACCATCCACATATAGAGATTAGTCAAAATAAATCTATTAATTACTAGTGAGGCAAATAATCTAACAATGTTTCATTTGAAAGATTCGTTATGAGATAGTACTTCATCCAGTTGATCTCCTTTTCAATTCAGAATAAGTGGATAATGATATAACTGTGCACTGTTATGGTTAGTAAGTCAGTATGAACAAATATATTTTCAAATATATAACTATATTTTATTTTATGTTTGTAGCTTATATTTTGGGTGTCCCACAGATTTTCTTCACTCCAATCACATGTTGTATATACAAGTTTAAACATTCAACAGACCGGGGTGGGTAGGGTGCAAGGGTAAAAAAGTGCTAGATGGTATATTTTGTCACCAGTAATGAAAATAAATCGTAATTAACATGAATAAACTTTTATTAACAAATAAATTTTCATAGTTTTAAGAAGAAATATTTTTGTGAATGGGATAAATACATGTATATGAAATTGCAGGAGTAAGGCCACAATCATGTTATGTTATAATGTATTGTGTTATATGAGGTCAAATTGTATCAACACACTGCAATACATATTCATAGCATTCCAAGGTATTTTGTGTGGGACAAAATGTAATCAAAATGATATTTGACCATTTGAGAGTATCTGAAGTTTCTTTGCAGTCAAGCAGTTAGCAGTAACCCTCCAAATAAAGATTGCTTGATATTACCAACAATAAAATCACATGTTCATATCAGAAGCTATGATCGGTCATGGGACAAGGTCAAGATGTTGACAGGGGTTCTGTGGATTTCCAAAAATAACTTTTATATGTTGCACCAAATTTTTTCATTGGAACACATGGACCTATACAGGAAGTCTATGATCCACATGAAGTTTAATGCATATGATGCATGTTGATTACAGATTTATTGCTGTGATTTCTCTCAGTTAAAATGTTGTTGTTGGAAGGCATAAGTGGTTGAATGAGGGATATTGATGCATTAGTAGAAAACACAATTGTTGTAATTTAAAAGAATGTCATATCAGAAATGTAATCTTGGCCATCGTCCAAAGCAGCTTGCAGAAATAAGGAACACAGTAAGAAACAATTACAATGTTACATTGAAACTTTCAGAAAATGTTTACTGAATCAAACATAGTTTGGTCAGCTTAATGCAGCCCAACAAAAGAATATCTCAGTGACAAAGTTGTTCAAGTCAGAGGTTACACAAGTGCAAAAGATGAGAGGTATATTTCCATTCCTCGCAGCCATTCCAACATTGTTAGCATCTGCAAGCTCCTGCAATTGCAAAAGCAGCTGCATTAGTAGCCATTGGAACTGCATCCAGAACAGCTGTGTTAAAGGCTGATTTCTATATTGTGATTTTCTCAGGCATGAAATTGATTATTTACATGCTGGCTTTGTTTGGTGGCATATGCTATCTTGAATCACCATTATTTTGTATGTTAATACTGTTAGGTTGTCAAGTATTGTGTGTCATGTAGACCTTGTTCTGGTACAATCCCTTTATTTTTATTAATTTTCAGCACCACAAAATATTTATGTTACATTTATTTTTTGTACTCTAAAATTAATAATTTGTATAGGAAAAATTACATGCAATAGGTATTTTGCAGAGATATTACTCTAGAGAGACAGTTATCCATGTCTTTTGAACACATTTATTTTTTTTGTGTCTTGCCTGTATTCAGCATAGAGCAAGATATAGGTGTCATATTCTGGCAGCATTGACAGCAGCATTAATACTAAGATTTTTTAATGCATTTTTTAAAAATTATATAACTTGGTACAGTATTTAAGTATATCCAACATTTGTGCTTCAATAATGTTGGACTTTAGTCTGACCTACATAGTGTCATCCTCATGGCAAATGTTTTTAGAATGTGGTTTTTTAAAGTCCTATAACATTTTGTTTAACTTGAACTTTGGAATGGTATGCCCATGTGTCAGGTGTTGGGGTTTGGATTGAGACAGGAAAATCCCAGTCAAGGGTTACATTATTTGTCTTCCCACAAGGATTGTTCTAGTGGGGAGACACAATGTAACCCTGCAACTGGGATTTCATTGTCTTGGTCCAAGTTCCAATGTAGATTCCTTTTCTCACCTGATATTATCATTTAAAGTAAGAAAGAACTCCTCACTTGTGCAATATAGTTCATGCATCAATGGTTATATATGGTGCATTAATACAGATATGTTAATGAAGGCTGTGGCGTGACTTGTCATCCTAAGTACAGTTTTTATGCATGAGCCAAAAAATTTAAAAACACTAATCGTTGCATAGTTTTGAGGTATTATCACATTTACTATATTGATGTTATATGAAATTAATAACAAATAGTTAATATTTATTACAAGAAAATATTTCATTTTCATCAGTTCCAATATAAAAAATTATCTTTTGCGGATAACCGTGTACTAAACTTTCAAATTTTCTATCTTGGAAATATGAAAAGTATCAGTGAAATTTGCTTATGGATTAATGTGTTGTCAGATGGCTGGTAAGTGCATTATTTGTGATTAAATATTTTAGGTACATTTTTGATTCAACTGGGCACAATTGAGATGCTTAACAAAAGTAGAATAAAGCATGTTTAGCATAACACTTTTCTGGCTGTTACTAAGTTTTCTGTAGTTGTTAAGAGAGTTGGGAGGCTATGAAGTGTATAGGTCTTTAGTTTATGTGCATGGGTCAGTGTTTCTGTCATAGTTCATTTCACATGGCATTGAGAATTTTATCCTATCTGTAGCACAGTCAATTTGCAGGTCAGCATCATTAAAACTAGCTAACAGTATATAATTTGTTGCAAACAAAGTATTTAAAACTAGTTAGGTAGCTTTAGCTACATTTAATGACACTGACCTGAAAATGTACTGAGATAGACCTGCATATAGGATAAAATTGACCATGCTGTGTGCAACAAACAAGCATCGTACCAAAATACTCAACATCATGTATGTGTGTGTGTGTGTGTGTCTGTCTCTCTAGAGATGTTTTGTATGGCGTGTTCTCAAAAATGGAGAGTCCTTAAGTTACTATGTTTTTGTTATATATCTGTTGTTGTTGTTGTTTGATTTTATAACAAATGTCAGGCATAGCAGAAGACAACAAAGGTTTCTTTTTTAAAAGTAGTTCCAAGCATGTGGACACCTTGACTGAGACGACCAGACTGAGATAAGATAAGTAAGGTTAGCAAAACAGCTAGATTCCTCTACCGCATGAGTGAGAAATGCTTGTAGACATGTCTTGTGTTATCAGATTATATCGTTATCATAGCACTATTTTTAGGCAGGACATAGCATTCTACTTGACATATTAAAAATGGTATTGTCTTTAATATGAAAAATGCTATAGCATTTTCATCTTATCAATGAAAAATATATGTAATGTCTTGGGGTTTTGATTTTCAGAAGTAATGAAGTTGGAAATTTGTCTGTGCTGGACTTCCATAATCTTTACGTTGATGAAGCAATAGCAACACTGGATAGGATTCTACCAGAGAAAGAATTAGGTTTGTATCCTTAAAAGATGTGAAAAGGATCTTGCTTAGATATTTATGTTGTCACCAAGAATTATGGTAAATCCTTGGTGGGGAGGGGTCCCTGAAGATTACTAAGTCTTTCACTTAATTGGACATGGAGAATATTAAATAGAAGCATTTAATGGTAAATCCAATTGATATTTTGTTTCTTAAACAATTTTTTTTAAATAATTGGTGACATATAAGCTTATAAGTAATCTTGATAATGATATGCATTGAGTGAGAAAATCAGATAATCTGATGAAACAATCATAAATAAATTTGCCAGCAACTTGAACATAACACTAGGCTTTTACAGATACCAATAAAAAGTGAACTAAAAGCTGACATCTTATTCTTTACTGCAGGAATGGCTTCTTATTTAATCTCGTCCTGCTTTAACAGCCACTACTATTAGTTTACAGTCAGCCTTGTTTTTCAGTATATCAGTATATGATGACAGTAAAATGTTGATGAGACCATTTTTAATAACTTCTCAACAATATTTGACTTTTATCTATGAGTATATAATATTGCTATCCTGTTATATATTAAGTGAAATGTTAAAATATACTTTACTACGACAATCTTGGATGACACATGGAATGTATGTTTCACAGCTTTAAAATTTGGCATTTTTTGTGTCTGGTCTGCCATATTGGAAACTCAATATAGAAATCATTTTTTGGTATGCCCATCCACATTAGATAAATCTCAGTGTCAAAATTGTTTAATGTATGTCAGTTGTAGCTACATTAAGGTTGTTCACCAGTGATAAAGACCAGGGTATTTTAATTTTATCTAGCTATATTTGAACAATCAAAAGAGGTTAAATGGTAGAACATTTTGACAAGATATATTTTTATTATCTGACCCTAACCCTGCTAAATTGCTAAAATTTCTTTGCTGCAAAAAAATTTTAGCAATAGGGTACTATGAGAGGGTGATATATATTACAGTGTAAAAATCGATTTCATACAAATTTAAACATTTGCACCTGCACCCATGCTTATTGCACATCTGAAATTACTAGTACATGATCTTTGTTTTCAACTTTTACAGAATTGCAGTTAAATCCAAATCGCCAAAAACAGCACATCGTTATTGTAACTGGAAGAGGAAGCCACAGTCGTGGTGGCATAGCCAAAATAAGACCAGCAGTGGAAAGATATCTGAGGAAAAATAACTATAGGTATAGTCATTTTGATTGCAGTATTTATTGCATTTGGGGTTTACGTTGAACAAACTATATGAAATACTGGATAGATATATGCATTAAATGAAAATGATAGCACTCTGGCATCCATTCCAACATTTGTCTTATAAAGTACTACTCGCCACAAGTAGCTCACAGTAACCTTTCTTGCTCATTCAGTTTTGTAGGGTTGTTATTGACCAGAAGAGCTTTTCAGATGGTGTGTTATTTGTCATTCATAACATAACATCTGGTGTGTTTTCTTGTCAGTTTGCACAAGTTTGTTTTTACTTTCTGATATTTTTGGAAAGTTGGCATGAAACTTTATGCACAAACATTCATCCCAAGGTCCTGCACAGACATTCAATATGGCCACCACATAGCCATCTTGAAAATCTTGTCACCACTTATTCAGAATGTTTGGTCATATCAATGTGAGGTTTTCACATAAAGACTTCTTGTGATGTCAGGTTGGTTCAGAATGAAATTGACCTTGATCTGATGTCTAATATGGCCATCACAGCTGCCATATGAAAATCTCATTATCACTCTGCAGAACAGGTAGTCATATTACATGAGGTTGTACTAAAAGACTTTTTATGTCAAGATGATCTTAAATGAAAATTGTACGACTTGGACCTCCAGTATGGCCTTATGAAAATCTTATTATCACAATTCCTCCTGAATGCATGGTCACATCAACATGGGGGTTTCACTAGAGGACCCATTATGATATCTCATTGGTCCTAAATGAAAATGGTGCCAGTCTGATGACCAATATAGCTACAACAGCAGCCATTTTGAAAATATTGTTATAGTTATTCCTCCTGAATGAAAAGTCATATTGATGTGAGGTCTTCACTAGATTTATTATGACTAGTTAGTCATAAATGGTGTTGATATGGTATCCAATATGGCCACCACAAAAGCGATAATGAAAATCTTGTTTTATTGTTCCATCTGAAAGGATGGTTATATCAACATGGGGTTTTCACCAAAAGATTTCTTATAATATCTAGTTGGTCTTAAATGAAAATGGTATAGATATGATATCAACTATTGCTATCACAGCAGCCATCCTGAAAATTTTGTTGCTACTCTTTCTTGACAGAAAGTCATATCAGTATTAGTTTTCACCAGAAAACTTCTTATGGTGTCTGTTTGGTACTAAATTGAAATGGTTTTGATGTGAAATCCACTGTAGCCATCATATCAGCTATCTTGAGAATCTTATTCTTGCTTCTCTTCCTAAATGGAATGCCATATGATAAAGTTTTTTCCAGAAGACTAATTATAGTATTAATTTGGTCCAGAATAAAAATAATGACAATCTGACCTCAGATAAGGCTAATTCAATGAACATATTGAAAATCTTGTCTCAAATTCTTCTGAGTGGATGGTGGAGTCCCAGGTGGAAGAGTGGTCAAAGGTACTCACCTAACCAGATCTCTGGCATCTCATCTCAATCTGCATGGATATGTGAGATACTGTGCCAGTTGCTTCCTTTGGGTGAGTGGTTCTTTATGGGGATAATTCATTGTTGTTCCTTCAATACTTATGCTACTGCCATGTATTGCCCATCATATGCTGAAAAATGTTGGAATCCTACACAACCAAACCTGAATGGATGGTCATATTTATGGGGTTTTAACAAAGTCTTCTAATAGTGTCTTGTGTGACCTGAATGAAAATGGTGCTAATCTTAATCTAATATGGCTAATTTGAAAATTTTATTTCCTCAAAAAAAGCAGAAAGGTTTTCAACACCAAGTATTTAAAAAGCAGACCTGCCAACCCTTGCGATTTTGCTGTGTCCGACGAAAATTTCCCTTAAAATATGGACTTACGGCATAAAAGCAGAAACTACAGGAAAATGATCGTTGCTGAAAATTCTGACAAGGGGTTTATCCGTGATTGATTTAGATCCTGGTTTCATATTAGAATTAGTGAAATTAGGACAGTTTTAAAGCAGCACCTTAGATGCTTTAAAATGCTGCTATTTGTTCATGTGAAACATCTGCATGATCAAACAGTTGATTATAAAAATTTTTTTAAAATGGCATCCAGCAATCAATGCATGCTTAAGACAAAAGGGAAATAATCCACTTGAAAAGTCTTAATAATCAACACTGAAGAATATAAAGGAATACTTAGATTCTTGTGAATAAAGCTGGTAGGAATAGAGTTAAATTTATTTGACATCACATGCCATTTTGAGTTTGTCTCATGGCAGGATATATGATTGCTGTCGTCATGTAAAATGGAAAAAGAATTCCCAAGTATTACATCAGATTGAGAGATAGCAACAAGCCATTTAGCTGCATAGGGTTTGGAACTAAATTTTTTGCAACTGTTTTAGTGGTAAATAAAGTCTACATGTACTTTACAAACTTTTCAGTCAAGCGTAATGTTTGTCATAGCTGCATGTTTAAATTTAATTACATTTTCTGGCATTATAATGTGATATATTGTTACACCTTAATAAAAACTGGTAAATCTTACCTAAAAAAAATGAACTGCCTTTCTGAGATGGACTCATCATGGTTTGCAAGTCTGAAGAAAGAAGAAATGGTCTTGAATTCCTGTAAATTCTTTTAATTCAGTAGAGTGTGAGTCCTTTTGATAGCCTTGGATGGTTTATGCCACATTGGAACAGGCAAGATGCAGCATTCTGCAGAATTTTTGTTATACTGCCTTCTTTCATAAGGGGGCAGAATCAAAAATTCTTAGTTCTCCTGTAGCTACATCCATGCATATGTCAATGGTTCATCTATAAATTTATCCGATCAATCAAGAGTGCACCTACATATCTGCCGAGTCAAAATGTCAGATAAAGCTTGTGCACACCATCACCAAGTAGCTGTGGACAACATTAGTTTTTTTTTTCAAGTTTGTTACTCTGGGTCTTATACATTTTAACCTATTGCCACTAAAACTCCAGTTGGCCAGTTTCACTATACTTGAAAATAATGATCTCATGTTATCTTGCAAAACTCTTGATATTCTAGATTATTTCTGGGAGTTTAATATTATATTCTAGCCTTATTTGTACATGTGAAAAACATGTATCCTGTATACTGCATATATGCATAAAAAAATCGTCCAGTTAAAGAACACAAAAATAACAGATTCAAATGAAGCAATATGATTTATAGTTTCAGATTTTGTAAGTTAGTCAGTAAAATCATGATCTTTAAAACAGAATTTTGACATACAAAATGGAATCATGCCTGAAAGTGATCAAACCAGGTACTGTACTTGTATCAAACCAGGTACTGTTTACCTAATATAGCACTGCCAGTATTGTTGGATTCCATAGTGATATAGTGCATTGTGATTTGAGATCTACCACTGCTTTTAATGGCTCCTTACATTCCTTTGAAATATTAAGAGAACTATAATAGTAAACTAAAAATATGTTGAATGAAGCAAAAGTATCTTTACATTTCATGAAATCATAGCTTTGTTTAATAATCCTAAGTTTTCTTGCCAGGGAAAATATAAAAATGCATGTTGATCATTTGGATGCATGCAGTATATTTCATGACAGGGTATTTGTTTACACCACAGTTAAAATCATTTCATTGCATATATATCAAAAGCTTCTACAGTGCTAGATTTCTTGATAGTTTTGATAGCATGATGATTTAGTTTGATACAGTACTGTTAAAAGCTGACATAAATTTGTATCTCGGAAACAGTTTTAGCTGCAGGACAAGTTTCATCAGGAATACACACTCATGAATTGAGTATATATGATAGGTAACTAAGTAAATTTGTATGTTTTTTTTCTCTTTTTTTTCACCTTTACTGAATGTTTTGATTAATATATTTTACTTCAATTATAAACTAAAATACTAATCATTATACAATTTACATTAACATATTAACGAGTTCAACCTTTGTGATGTTTGTTTTGGTGTTTTATGGCACAGCAACACTTGTAGGTTATTTAGTGCGGAGTCAAATGGAGCCAAGTTTTTCTCCCAAGGACACATCATGATAGCTTGGTCCAGTGGTAGGATTTGAACCCATCTCCTTTAGGTTGTTAGTCTGGCACATGAACCACTGAGCTTTAACAATGAGGAAAAACTGCAAATAAAATATTTACAACATAAACTTCAATAATAAAAATATTTTTTAAAAATTTATGATTTTACTGATTGAGTACCTTAAGAATCAGCAACTATTAACTGTCTGCTTTATTTTGCATGCCAACTTTTCAGTTTGCAACACAAATTGATAAGCAGCAGTATTGAGAGTAATGGATGATTTTTACCATTAACATTTAAATAAACTAATATTTTCCTGAAGTTTGAAGTAAAATAGCGTTAAATAGTCGGAAATGTTAAGAAAAAAGGTATAATTTACAATTATTCCATTCTGCATTTACATAATGAGTCATTTCATATAATGAATGTCCTTTTGGCCAAAATTATCCCTTATTACCATTTGAGTCAGTATGATCAAAACATGAATTATTACAATATCTCTACTATATTTATAGCAGACAATAGAGTGAGAATCAGCATATTAATTTTCTAAGTGAAGCCTGAATTTGGTACAAGTGTAGATGGAAATAAATTTGATATTAATGACAATAGTTATGGGAACCTGAAAGTTAAGTGTTCTTTTTCTAGAGTGGAAATGTCTATTGAAGATGCCTATTGCAGAAAAAAACATTTGGTTTGGTTAAAGTAATAATGGGAAAATTTGGTCAAATAGGAAGCGTGGCTATTTCTTTCACTTTATGTCAGTGTAAATAACTCAGCAGTGATAGCCTCATTTTGATTTTTAGTGAAATTAGGAATGGCAAATTTTTCAACATGCATATTGTGTAATGGGTGTGTCTAGGTGCATTTTGGAAGGAAAATACTGGCTGACTGGCCTACATACCAGTGATCCATATTGAAAATAATCCAATTTAATATTGTGTCAGGCAAATTTAACTTTGCTGAAGACATGGGGTTACAAAAACAAGTCTGAATTGATATATCTCTTAAGAGTGTCATCAGATATAAAGTATACCATATTTCTTTGATGACATACTCATGATCAAAAGTAAGAAATTTGTTCCAGCCCATGCACTCCCATCCACCCCACCCCCATTTCTGATCCAGGAAGAAGAGAAAAGAGATGCAAACTTTAAACTTTAATAATGTATTTTAAAAGAGTTAGCAATATTTTATATTTTCCCTTCATTTTTATAGTCTCAGTGCATATATATATATATATATATATATATATATATATATATATATATATATACATACACTGTGTCATCAGGTGTAGTTCATTTGCTGTGTGAAAATCAGTATTTAAACTAATTTCAAAAACCTATCAGCTGTCTTTAGTTATGAAATGTGAATGAAATGACAAGGCACTGTTTATCTGCACAACAGTGTATTGCTTTGTACCTGCTGATTTCCAGTTTAGAAAGGCTTTATGAAATCTGTATATTAATTCAATCACATATTCTGAGCTTTCTGTTCAGAAAATGGGCTCAATATCTGGAATGTCACGTTTATAATCAGAATTCCTAGTTTTAATGACTTCATTTGTGAATAATTATTAGTTATTCTGTGTCATCATTAGGTGGAGTTATTGACCCTGATTATTAGACCCACCCAATTTCATATCTGCACAACCTCGGTATTATACATACCTGTCAACTCTCAGGCCAGGAGGGGAAAAAAGTTCCCGAATTTTAAGTCTTACACGCCTCTCTCCTGAATTCATAATATCAAGATTTTGCAGAGAATACCTGATTATTACATAATATCTGTCAGTTTCATTTTTCCTAAAATATCCTACATAAATAATCTTATGCTTTCCACGAAAACCATGTTCTGTTTTATCACCCATTTATATTGTTGAAATGAAATAATTATCACAATGCAAATAATTTTTTTCTTCAATAAGAATGTTTAAGCATTATTCACATCAATGTATGAATTTTTAAAAACTCTACAGCAATACTGAAATAAGAAAATAAACCACCACAAATAATAATCCACAATAAAATTATCAGCAGTTGGTTTCAATCCCATTAATGATCACTGTGAATGATGCAGCATTTCCATTCCCACCTAAGAAACTTGAGTGAACACCTGACATCACCGTATATATAAACATTGGTTACCATCATTAAATTGAAAGAAAGAATGAAGAAACATACCATGCAAAAAACTAATTAAGAATAAAAATGTTTTTAAATGAAAACCCTAGGAATAATATTCAGTATTACACTGAACCTGATCTTAACAATTAGAATAAAATGTGTGAAATATTAGCACCAGTGAAATCTCTCACTTTACAATAGTTTTCTTTTTTACAGCTTTACTGAGCAAAGACCTGGGGCCTTTAAAGTTCTTCTGAAGTATAGAGCCACAGTTAGCTGAGTATTGATTATGAGAGAACAGTCAGATTTTATCTTTGTATTTGTCTATAGAACTAATATTGTCTTCATACGAGCAGATCCAATTTTATGCAAGTTTTTAGCTAGAGATTAAAAAAAAAAGAATGATGGAATAGAGCCGAATGCAAATGTTTTTTTTTTGTCATTCATGAATCAAGCAGTGATTCAAATTGTCTTCATTAATTAGGAGAGGATTGTTATTTTTTATGTGCAAAGTATTCTGCTTTTTTATATATAATAATGGAATGATATTTTAACTGCATTTTAACAAAAATTTCAAACACAGTATAGCATTTCTTTGACAATTGTGTTCATATGCTTAAAATGAAGTTAAAACATGCCCATAATGCAATGTTAGAGTTTAGTTAAAAGTTACTGTATTTAAAAGCAGTAAACTGGATATCATTGCATTTATTATGTTGACTTGCTTAATAAGTATGGTTTATTCCATAGTTTAATACGTTGACTTGCAAGACAGTTTTCGAAAGACTCTTTCAAACTCTTTCAATTGGTCTGAAAACTTTGAACAGTTTCAACTAATGCCACCACCAGTTAAATAAGTGACAATGCCAACACCATTCCCTCCTCAATTCTGGATTAATTCAAAATGAAATGTAACTGTATATTGACAAAGATTTATGGGAATGTGGTTGGAACCATGAAAATTGGTGAGGTTTATGCATCTTGAAGTGTTTGACAACATTGTCACATACTTCACTGACTGCTTAAACTTGGTAGTTTGTGCATTTTTTTAAGGCATGTGTATGATTTGGATTTTTAATATAGCTTTAAAAAAATTTCAGTCATGGTACTATGATGCCTGCAGTGTGACAATTTACCATGATGTCTAGCACTGGGGCATCATGCCACAGACATGTAGCATTGTGTCCCTCCCAGTCACATAATCTTAACACCAGGCTGACCAGTCCTAACGCTAACCTCTTAATGTTAAGTGCCAAGTAAGGTAGCTGTTAGGAACAATTTTGTACGTCTTTGATATGACTCAGCTGGAGAACGAACCCACGACCTCCCACATCAGAAGCAGATGTGCTATCCACTAAGCCAACAGAGTGGTCTATTTTTTACGGTGGGGGATGAATTGGAGCATCAGATCAGGGGCCACAGGTTTGGCACCAACCCAGGTCAACCAAGGTTGGCTACCTTGTTGGCATCTGTTAGAAAGGCACATAGCTCCCATTTTCTTGGCATGATAAATAATAATGTGTTAAAAGTGTTGTTCAGACCAACAAAAAGAAAACATGAAATTTTTATAGTAAGTTTATTTCCCAAATCGTCAGCTAGATGATCATTTACATCTCTTTTACACCTTGGATGTGGTAGGTTGCAGGTTCGAACCCAGGCCGAGTCATACCAAAGACTTATAAAAATGGTACTAACAGCTGCCTTGCTTTGCGCTCAGCATCAAGAGGTTAGTGCTAGGACTGGTCGGCCGGGTGTCAGGATATTGTGACTGGGTGTGACATCAGTCACATATCTGCGGCATGAAGCCTCAGTGCTTGATATCACAGTAAACTCCCACACTGCAGACATTGTAGTGATATGGCTGAAAAATTGTTAAAGCTACATTAAAAATCTAAATCACACACACACCTCTTTTAATACAATCCCTTATAACAAAAGGTCATTGTGACATGTATTTCACAAGTGTAGGTTTACATTTGTGTGTTTAACTCATGATGACAGGTTCTTTGCATGCAGTATAATACTATTTTATCTAAACTAATAACATTTGGTGAGAGAATGCATCTTCATGATCACTACTCATTGCAGAAGTAGGTCATTATAGCCGATATTCTACACTTCACTGACATTGGTATTTTATTGGATGTTAATTTCTCAGGCACTGTTCATTGATGAATTGTAAAATTAATGATGATAAACTTCTTTCTTGGCAAAAAAACAATAGAAACAAAAGCTCATCATGACCTATATTTTTGTATTTTGCTGACTTTGGGTAAGTTTTGCATTTATTTCATGACCTACTAGTTTTTAGCATGCTGTTTGCATTCTATCCTGCTTACACCCTCGAAACTTCATATATCTTTATAAATAACACCTTTTTATTGCAAAGATATGTCTGAACTTTATTTCAGTGACCGTTAAAGTTTTTGTTTAAAGTTCTTTTTTTGGTGACCGTTAAAGTTTTTGTTTAAAGTTTTTTTTTTTTTTTTGGTTACCGTTAAAGTTTTTGTTTAAAGTTCTTTTTTTGGATGCCAGTTCAGATCATGAAACTTGATTAGTACTACACCCTTACAACTAAAGAAGGTCACCATGACCAAACATCTTGTGCTTTACTAAAATAGGTTAAGGATTTAGCTCATGACTATGATTTTTCCATGCTTTATGCCAGTGCGGTTTAATTATAGGATGTTATTCCATGATAAGCTTTTCCATATTGAGTACTATGCATTGTATATTTTTAAAGGTTACTCTTAGAAAAATGAACTGTGTATTGTACATTTCAGTTAGTATAGAAATTAGACTAGTGGTCTGCATGCTTGTCATGTGAAGCCTCAGCTGTAATGGCTTATCAAGGTAATTATGCCTCTAATAGTAGTCATATGGGCTGTTGTTTTATCATTTTATTAACTCTACTTTTATATCATATAAAATCATTATTTTATATTATTTGTTTGTTTTTTATTCTGTCTTGGGCTGTCAATTCATTATCTCTAAATCAGAATTAAAATGCATAGAATAGCCTGGATTTACTCCCATTGTTCAAATTTCTTATACCATTTTATTTTTGGAACACTCTTAGTTAAATATATATGCATGTGACAGCATTATCTTGTTTATAAAGTTTTAGTTAAATCTTGAGTATGTAGCTACATCATGATGCCTTACTTGAAGCAGTCATATTAGAATTGCTATGGTCAATAACTTGATTCATGTATAAACCCAGTACTCCTGTAAAAACGTGTTCATAAATTAAAATTTGCATCAAGTTACAATCATATTTGCTTACCACAAACTGTTTTTTTTTATATATACATGATTACTGTATTCATTGTCATCTAGCATTGTATAGTATTCTTTATTTGTATGTGTGTGTCTATATATATATATATATATATATATATATATATATATATATATATATATATATATATATATATATATACATACACACACACATACATACATACATACTCAGCCCCACCACTATCATTCCAATCTTGGTGTGTACATGAGGACAAAATATCAAAGATCATTTGATGGATTTGGATGAAAGTTTAAAACATTGCTATGTAATGCAATGAAAAAAAATCAAACTTTGTTGTCTGTTTATCATTATTCCTATGGTGAAAATTACTATATACCTTACATTTTATTAGATTAAGTCATGTGACAGGTTCTGGGAGACATTGTTGGCACCACTTAGAAAATCACTAAATTGCAATTGTAGCATAATCAATACAGCATATACTGGAGTGATCAATCTAGGCATATACAGATGTCCCATTGGTTTTATTCATTTGTATGCCAATGTTTCTTGTGTAATATAGGTCTCACAGTTAGCTTGTGTATTGTGTGTTTACATGCAATTGTTATAAAATTAAAATAGAGCTCATTTTTTGTAACAGATGTTATTATCTCAATCATCAGATATCAGACAGGAATTTGAATTAAAGACATGCTGTTGTATATATAATTAAATACATATTGTTGTAGTCTATATTATTTCCTCTGGTATGGTTCTTGCAAAATGATCTCAGTTATGTGTTAAATAGCTGTAGCTTGGCTTTCCAGCATGCTTTTTACCAAAGATAACAATTAAAATATTTGTATGGAAATGAATTTATTTTGTATTTATATATTTTTTAATACTATATAGAGGCATGAAAATAAAAGTAGTAAATCTGCCAACAAATAACATTTTGCCTGTATGACACACATTTTATTTAACAATGTTAATTTTCTGTACTGTATTCATGTTTTAAATGATCAACTTGAAATACATAAAAAAGATTGATGAACAGAATCACAAACATCTTAACATACATTGTTCAGTAAAACAGAGGCATTTTTTTCAAGATGAAGACATAACTAGCAAACAAGCATCTTAAGCATAAGGATTTGGGAAAATTGCTGCTGGAATTTACTGCTGAAATTGAGTTTTACTAGCAATGTGCTAATTTTCCCAAATCCATTTATGCAAGATAGTTATCCTCATTTCAAAATCATGTGCAAAAATTATAATAAATATTTCATTGTTGATCTTTGTTGAAGCTTTATATAACATTTATTTGGTGGCCACATCTTTACAGCAGTCTGTCCACTCCACAAATTTGAGTCATTGTCATTGTTTTACATTAAGCTGAGAATGAAAGTTTTTTTCTTCTAGCCAGATAAAGGGAAGGCTTTAATAAAGGGAATCTCTGTTACAAATTGTGCCATGGTGTCCAAATGGCAATAATGTTTTTGTATATTGCAGATATTACTTTGAATAGTATAACATCTAAACAATATTTTCATTTACGTTTGGTAGAATTGTGTATCATCAGAAGAGACAAAAATGTTGATACACACAGGAAAATGTTAAAAGATAGGTTTCAAACTTTTCAGAATACCATTAGATTTAATATGTGATATATTACAATATTCATTTTATATCCTTTTTGCAAGATAATTATTCCTACATTTTACTGATATGAATTTTGGCAAAGAAATTTGGACAGAAATCGTGTTATTGTTGTAACTTTTCAGACATTATTTCCAGCTATGATTGGTAAATTGTGGATTAAGTAAAATTTATATCTGTGTATAGCTACAGGAGGTAGATATAAATGTACATAGATTGATAGTTGAATAGATAAGCAGATTCTTGTATGTTGCAAATGTATAAACATATAGTTTTATTAAGCCTGTGAATTCACACACAAATGTTTCCAGACATATTTTACAGCATATTAATTTTTTTTGGCTGATATGGAAGCTGTAAAAGATTATGCAATCCAATAATGTGTCATTTGTATCATAGTATTTATGCTGCAAACATGTGCAACTTTAAAATTTCATGTTGTTGAACCCACCTTGGTGGAAGCTTGAAATGGCAATCATTTTGGCAGAGATGTGCATGTCAACACCTTAGACTGTTTAGCACACTTTGGTGGAGTTCTGCATAGCAAATACATTAGCATCTGAACATGTGTCCCTCTATGTCATATAGTTAGCCATGACATCTTTGTGACCCTCTGTACATCTACACCATAAAATTAACCTTGACTTCTCTGTGTGCTTCTCTGTATGTCTGTACTCCAAATTAAACTTGGTACTCTGTGTGCTTCTCTGTATGTCTGTACTCCAAATTAAACTTGGTATCTGTATATATTTCCCTATATTTCTAAGCTCTAAATTGACTTTGGCATCAGCATGTCTCTGTCTACATTTTAAATTAACTTTGGCATCTCTATGTGTCCTTCTATCCATCTACACCCTTTATTAAACTTCCTGTTGTGTTTTTTTTTTTTCCTTCTATACTATTATATCTTCTCTACTATTGGTTAGTGCAGTTTAATTTTATGGATACATCTTGCTTGGTAAAATAACAAATCACCAAATGTTGCTCAGTTTGACTATAATTTCACACTTCGGTTACATGTACTTATCATGACTAGTGCATTAAAAGAAAATCAGTCACCTCATGACAGCATTAAGTTGTCTTACTAAAGCAAAATCTCTTGTGCTTTAAAGAAAAATGTGTGGTACTAGATGGTCTGACTGTTCTAGGCATAGTTTATGCTTGGTCCATTGCTTTTCTCACAGTACAATGGCATCATCATGATTGGAATTAGTTTAGAAATTACAGTTTTAAACGTTTTATGACTTTGTATACTACAGATTAATTGGAGTTATGCAGGATGCTAAAATTTTACAAAGTAACATAATTCAATTAGAACAAACAGGTAAAAAAAAAATTATATAATACTTTATCAACCCAATGCAATTTAATACAAATGACATGAAAAAAAATCTCATAAAATCAATGTCATATTGGGAGGAACTTTTTCGAAGATCTCAACCAAATTAAATACTTTTTTAGGTATCACAATTACTAGCAATCTGACATGGAACATCTGTATCCAAGAAATATTTAGAAGTAAATTGTACATTAGGCTTATGAAAATGTAACTTGTTAAATTTCCCACAAAATGTACAAAAATTGGTTTTCTGAGTTTTAGATAGAACTGAATTAGAAAATGCTTGTACATTGTGGGAACCCAAACCCAGGCATTGTAGGAAAACTTAAACCCAAAAGCAAACAGCCAGTTTTGTTACATCTGATTAGGACTACACATCAAACCACATCATATGACCACAGCATTGAACAAGGTGATCTTGGAAATCCAATGTAGTTTGGAAAGCAAAATAATTTTTTTTTTTAAACAAAGCTTTCAAAAACACTATGAAATCAAAAAGTACTAGAAGTAATCAAAAATAATATACCTGCCAGGTACTTTTTGCTTCAGCTAATAGTTACAGCCTTCAAGTATTTTGGAAACCTCATGATTGTTTAATGGCTAGAGATAAACTTGCCAAGTACAAGTGGTTAAAGCCTTACATATTTTTCAAACTGGCCAGTTATGCAATATTTTCATAAAGTTTTTCTATTCTATATGTCACTTAGTCAAGAATTAAACTATGTGTGTGTGTGTGTGTGTGTGTGTATATATATATATATATATATATATATATATATATATATATATATATATATATATATATATATATATATATATATATATAATGTGTGTGTGTGTGTGTGTATGCAAAATAACATTACTGTTGTATTGAAAAATGTTTTGATATATATAATTCAGTGATCTTCCCTGTTGAAAGTCAAATAGTTGAACCACTATTCTATCCCAGAAGCTAACATGTTGTAAAGCTCATACCACTATGCTGTGATGACATTCCACGGAGAATAACTGGATGACATATTGTCTTAGCTTAATAGATGCACCTAAAAGTAGTGGTCATTCTAAAATTGCAGCATTGTGCATTTTAGTGAATATAAAAGGTGGAAATAACAAGTTCTCATTATGAACCTTTGAGGACATTTTTTGCACTCTATGATCATATATTTAGAACAGGGTCATTCAAATTTCCTTTGCAAATAAACCTGAATTTGTTAACACAAGTTCCATTATTAAATTGACATGGAATGGTCAAAATATTTTTTTTAAGTTAAATGTAACATTTAAGTTATTTGAAAAAAAATGCTGAAACCAGTCTACACATTTGACCGTACTCATGGTGCAATGCAAAGTGAAACGTGCATTCAGAATGTCAGTCTTTCTGCATAAAAAAAAAATGATTAAATGAACCAATATTAGATACACAACAAAAAGGCAATATAGACCTTTAAGGTTTGTGTTTATTAGATTTGTTGTTTTTTTTTTGCCCCAAAGCATTTAATGCAAGTTATCAGGACCACTACTTGATGGTCATTTACTTTAGTCAGATGATGCTTTTCAGTCTTATAATCACTTTGCATTGAACTCAATTATGTAGTCAGGTTTACATTACACAAAACTTTCAAGCCATCATGACCATAACATGAAAATATTTCACATTCTGAATGCTCTATTATATGATCTTAATTGGAAAAGCAACTTTAAAGACATCATAAAGTATTCAAAATATTATGTTTGCATATTCTGAATGGTTGAATACACAGTCTTCAGAGAGTTGATTGGAGAAGTATATTTTATCATGTTTTTTCTCTTTGTATTTGAATTTGAGGCTCAAATATGTGATCTTGAGTCTTAAAGATGTGATCTAGGTAAGGGGTCATGTGATTGAAACCAAATTTCATATTTGTTACCTCATGATTGCTTATTAAAGTAACAAGAACTTTCATTTATATTGTGGAGATGCCAGATGGCTTAGTGGCCCAAGTTATTTGCATTTGCAGATCACAGACATCCTCAGCATGAGTTTGAGCCTCAGGCTCTAACAATGAGGTTATGTGACAAAGTTTGCCTGTAGCTTCCCATGGGTTGGTGGTTCTTTGAGGTTTTCCCATAGGCAGTTCCTCTATCAGATAAACTGGCTGCCATGTATAGCCTATCATTTGCTGAAAAATGGTATTAAACCAACCATAGCAACAATATTCCCTTTATCTGAAATATGTAATCATGTGGCTTGAACAACTTTTCCAGTTGGCCATCATGAAATGCTGTATTCAGGTTTCAAATACAAGCATTGGAGATTTGTGAATGCAAAATATTTTCATGTTATGGGCATACTGTTCTTATTCCCATAGTTCAGTTACTTGAAACAGTAGTTTTGATGTTGCAATACTTCATTGTATATAGTGGGGTGCTCAGCCAAGTGATTGAAAAGTATCTTCTTATCAACTCTCTAGAGTGCCAGTTGGCTTATAATCCATTTGTGTGTGGATGTCTGTGGATAAGTTTTTATTATAGCTGGGGGTGTGTGTCTATATCTTGTAATCCTCACTCAGTTTATTTTATATCTAGAATATATTAAATACTTCCCTTCTCAGTACTGCTCATTCTGCTGCATGGTGGGACCATGGAATCAAAGATACATAATAAAGACACTTTTTGGTAGTTTTTTTTTCATTACTTTTCATTATATAATGTATTTCCCAATTCATTTAATGTCTTGATTATAATATCACATACTCCCCATTAAGTATCACCCCACACCCAATTTGGATTCATGGTTCAAGAATTTTAATGATTCTTAATATTTTTTATTATCACTTATTTTATAATAGTCATATTTGGAATGTGACATTACACAATAACATAATTGGATTTTATTACTAGTATCCTTGTGTCCAATCTTGTGGATCATTGTGTATGACACATTTGGGTTATGTTTTGATTATGTTAATGAGCTTATTCTACTATTCGCAACAAATTGGGAATATTAAGCGATTACATATTCTGCTTTCTTACACTGAGCTGTCTTATAGGTTATGTCCCTTGTGTCAAAAAGTAGTACTCTTTTGGTTAAATCTTTTTTTTTTTTGCTATTTAATATAACCATTCAATCACATTAGAGTTGGAATATTTTATGATCCCATAATTCTAGTTTCCCAATTCCACTCTTGTCCAATGGTTGTATATTAGGGTGTAGCCATTGGATGAAAAAGTAGAACACTATTATAATTATTATTCCATAAAGGCGTAATGAATTTAAATGATATAACATTCTTACCTGTTGGATTGTATGACTCCTGCTATTGGTTTATGTGCTTTGAGGAGGCCATTGTATGATATGGTTTTTCTTTTGTTGTGGTATTTCCACATCCAATTAATATCCTATTAGGAATATAAACTTCTCACAAAGCATTCCTCCTCTTGGGTTCGTGGGGTTATTCCCTTTGATATGTCAGTAGCTCATGTCAGGAATATGTGGTTCGTGAAAAGTACATTTATTTTATTTTATGTATAAAAATACTAACATAACACTGAGGAATTAGAATGACCATTTCTTTGGTGATGTATATTTATCTTTATATTTGATTGCTTCATGATAAATCCTTTGTAGAAATGCTTTTTCTTTATTTTAATACTAATAAACTGAATATGCACATATTTAATGAATATCTATACAGTATTTTAATGCAGATGAAATTTTATACCATTCAGAAGATGCTGTTGTATCTATATTTTTAAAGTCGATATGAAAGTATTCTCATACAAGTGTACATGTTTATTAAAGTACAATGTTATACCTGTATGGAGTGTTTGGTTTCTCATTTTTTTAATCCTGTTTGCATCAGATTGTTTAGTCATTATGCACGGGAAATGGTAACAAAGAAAATATCAGAATCCACAGAAAGAGTTCATAATTGGTGTCTATTTTATATGAAATGAAAATGTTACTGGTGTATATTAAATATCTTGTTTGGCTGTCAGACTTATTACCACTTAATAATTGTAATGTAAAGATGCAAAGCCTGGTAAGTTATGATGTGACTTGTGTCAAATGTCATGTTGGCCATAATTATTGCTATTTTTTTTTATTTTCAACTTTTTTATATTATTACTATTTTATTTTCAACATCTGATATAAGATACTGGTCTAGTTTCAACTGAACCTGTTAGTTTCCTCATGACATTACCAGATTTGTACATATGGTGACTCCCATAGCAACCATAATGGAAAAGCTATTTTTTTCCCAACAGAACAGCTCAACCAGTTTTTGATCAAAAGTGGAAGGAATGTTTCTTATTATGTTCTATATATATTTTTCAGCCAGGATCGTTCCTGTTCAAAGAATGCGACTTTTGTATTCATTAATTTGAAAAAAATTTGGCTTCTTATAAACAGCAAACAAAATTTTACATTTGAAAGGTTTCTAATGAAATGCCTTATCAAAATTACATCCAGGAACTTTTCTAATTCCTTCCATAGCAATAATATGCAAAATTGATTTTCATCTTCTACAGAAGCCAATTTCAAAGATGAGAATGTTTCTTGGAATATGTTTTATGAAATTTTTTTGTGGTGACTTTCTTTGCAATAGCGTTATTTCTTTAGCAACAATAAGGAAAATTTATTTTTAACATTTTCTAGAACAATTAAAACTTGCATGCAGTCGAACGTATGTCCACATTGGGTTCCCTAGCAACAATGTGGCTTCCATATCAACCATATAGAAAACCAATTTTCAACTGATTTTAAACAGACAAATGTTTTCGATACAACTTGGTAGGAACATTTCATAAGTCATGCACTATGAAAAGTGTGCTCACGATGGTTTCTATTACAGCAGTGTTGCTTCCTTATCAACCAGGTATAAAATATTGCTCATTGTACAAACTTGTTTAACCTTTTCCACAATGGAAAACCCTTGTCCATGCAAGATGCATCAGGGAATCATGCTACAGACATGTAGCATCATGTCCCACCCGGTCACATTATTTAATATTAGGACGACCAGTTTTAACTAATCTTTTAATGCTGAGTACCTAGCGAGGCAGCTGTTAGTACTATTTTTGTAAGCCTTTGATATGACTTGGCAGGGATTTGAACCCGTCACGTCCCACGTCTGAGGTAGACACTACTCAAGGCCACCAGAGCGATCTGCATGTCACATGAAGTAATAGGGCCTGTTTCTTGCTGTTGTGCAACAACCATTTGTCGAAGTACTAGATAACTCAAGAATACCCAGATAACTCAAGTGCTCAGCCACTATTCCCATCACTCTGGTGAAGACATTGGGCATTGAGGCTAGACTGAAAGGCATGACTTGGAATTGAAAGACTTCATGTAACCCAAAGAACGTGATTGGGGTATGGAAATAAGTATCATGAATTTATGGAAACTTCTCAATCTCTGGATCTGATAGAACTCCAGATTTAGTTGGTAGTGTCCATCTCGACATCAAGCAGAAATTTATAAGCAGCCTCAGCTCCTCACCTTTTTTGGTGCCAAAAATATCTGGGAGTATAATATTGGAAATAGGATGTTTTGAATCCACTTTACTGCGCCCTTCACAAATAAGAATGCACATCTATTAATCTGCATATATTTTACTGACGGAAGATGGGCATCCATGAGAGAGGAAGAAGTTTTGCCTCCATACCCGTTTCTGGAACTTGGGCTCACTCAGTTTGTGTTCGGTTATAGGACAGTTTTGATTGGCCAGTAAATGAAGCGAGGGACCTATTTTACATGTACTTCAAATTCTGAGATGCAATTGCTACAATAAAAATGCCGGATATTTTCTGATTCCTACAGTCCTACGGGGTTTTTTTTTATCGTTTTTTTTATTTGTCCAATATGCCATCTGCAGAGGTGGATGAACTCCAATGTAAATGTCATAACAATAGACAGTGCATGTCTTAATGTTTTTACCTCCAGTAATCATTGCCAAGCAATGGTGAATAAAGACGCATCCTTCAGAAGTCCAGAATAGGAAAATTAACCCTATAGCTGTTGATTGAGACTAAAAGTCTAAGAGTAGAAAGAGTTACTGACCGCTCCTCGTTCTGCCCCATTATTTCTTGTCCTTTGCTTAACAGCTGCACATGTTCTCTGACCATAGACAAGTGAAAGAATAACAACAGACCTGGTGTAGGTATTGTCCCCAAAAGTCTGTCACAGAAAGAAACAATCTTTACGTCACAAAAGACCAGGTATATATCGTTGGGAAGACGGCAGACTCTACTGCCTTGTCGAAATAACATCTCTTCCTCATTGAGCACCTGATTTTTATTGTTGTTATAGGGTTTAATACCATCTTTCAAAACAAGATTGGCTATACATGGCAGCCAGTATAAATGGTGGAGGAAGAACCAGGGAAACTCAGGAAAGAACCACCAACCCACGAGAAGCTTCTGGCAAGCTTTCTCACGTACCCACAGTTGCCGAACCCGAGATTCAAACCAATGCAGTCAGGTATTGACCACCTGAGATGTGTGGTGTGGGGGATGAACATTCCCCGATCATGAAATTCTAGAGATCTACCATCATGCACAAAAGATTGTTGTAATCCTGTTCCAGACCTCAGTGAGTTGATGACTCAGAAAGATCCTTCTGTGACTTTTCATATCTTTTTTTCTTCCCTCCTAGTCCTCTTTAGGCATAGGGGCTAACTCTTTCTTTCTTTGACGATCCCTACCCAGTAACGTGCTTTTGTCTTCGAACATCATACACCATACAAACATAAGTCACTTCTAGTAGTTACAGGTATGATCTTTTTTTGAAAATGGAAACTATATCTCCAAGAGGGTTTAGAGGGACCATAGGAAGAAGGGGAAAAGTCCAATCTTTGAATTGTATCGAGCATAATTGCCAATGTTGTTCCTGTAAAGGGATTATGAGATAATGCAGTAACGGTGGAGTTTGATCTGATCCCCAATAATTCTGTACCTTAATTTATCAAACATTTTTGATTCCCCATGCTTATTATCATGACCAGCTATCAATACCTTTTTCTGGTGACTGGTGCCTTTTGTCTTTAGTCATGTCTTTATCCATCTGAAGTCAGTGGCAATCTACATCCGTGGAAAGAGCCTTCCTCTGAAATAATTATCCTATTCGGGTTTCATGAATTGCTCATCGATATACCAATGGTTCGTGGAGGAAGTTGAGCTTCTCTCAGATGGGTTATGGTGCGTGGGAGCGCAATACGACTCCATAATAGCATTCTCAGGTATACCACCGATGGGAGTAAGACTTTGCATGTGCCCTGGATAATACCTTCCCTTCATCCTATAGTCCTGGCCCGGAAGGGGAAGGGGTGCTTTTGATGCGGACAAGTTTGTAGTCCTTAAAAATAGATGCTGTCCTCTTAAATGACGTAATATTTTTATTGCCGATGTTGCTGCTCCACCCTTTTTTAAATGTATTTTATTCAAGGGAGCCCGCCTTATCCCCAGAGAGGTAACCGTTACCTCTTTACATTTTATTTTGAAAGATGCAATCGATGCAAATATGTACAGTCTGCTATCTTAAAGATATTGATCGTGTGAAAGAAGAATTTACTTCCTTACTCCTGTTTTATGTCGCCTGCTTTAAGGATAGGTCCAAAATATTGGTGAACCACAGGCAAAACAAATGGACAATCGTCCATTCATGTACACTTTTCACACAAAAGACCTGTCAGTGTCCCATGAGGCCGTTTATACACACTACCCCCACTTTGTGACAGCTGAAAAGAAGTCTCGGAAATAAATGTATTGGATCACAAAACAGTCGATGATTCACAGTAACAATAAGGTAACAAATATGTGTACAACATGAAATTTTCTGAGTGAAAATATGATAATGGATAATGCTTACAGCCAGTTAGAAATTTCACACACTTAAAGTCCCGAACCCACATGGAACTGAGAGGATAGGTGGTTCATCCTATATAAAATGCTGAAAAATTTTCACTGGACTATCAAAGCGAAAGTATAAGAATGAGGATAATGTTTTGCTCAAAAATTAACATGAATATAGAGTCCTGATACACAGCAAATCATCATTGTAATATTGTTTGAGTGAGCATTTAATTCCACATGTTAATGGGAATGTTCAGGAAAGAATGAATGTCCTATTGGGCATGGGATTATGCTGTGCAGTCAAACTAGGATGAATCATGTGTTCCAAGACTGGAAACAGGAGCATGGTGCATCTGACCCAGATGAGGGTTCTTTATAGCTGAAAAGGTAAAGCTAAAACAATAGCAACTGGTGACTGATATTTAAACTTTTTTTGACTTCTTCCCAAATCAATCACCATCATCGTCATCATCATCATCATCATCATCATCATCATCATCATCAATCCCTGAACCCAAGAAGTCATTGGGGCACCACAATTGACCTTACAACCAATCTTTCTCTACTGCCCTTTGAGAATTCCAAATCTCATGCCTGTACACTCCTTAATATTGTCTTCCTACCTCTTTTTCTGTCTTTGTCTTCTGCATCCTCGCACTGTGCACTGCAAGATTGCTTTTGCCAGTCCAGATGATCTTGAGATATGACCGTACCACTTAAGTGTACGCTTTTTTACATTGGTCATAGGATCCGATGGTTCGTTGGATCCTGTTGAGGACTTCTTTGTTGGTAACATGGTCAATGCATGAGATACCCAAGATCTTGCGGTAACATTTCATTTCGAAAGTTTAAATCCTTCTTAAAAGATCTGATGTGAACATCCATGTTTCACAAGCACACAGAAAGATCGAGCCCATCAACCTTATTTTGGAACCAATATCAATGTTGGTAACTTTCTTTATTGGTCTCAACCTTGTTATTGCTGCTGTTGTCTGAGCAATCCTGCAAAGTAGTTCTGGTTCCCAGATGGCTAAACCAATTTTTATCAAACCTTTTACAAGTGCTTATTAGGCCATGTGGATCATGTTATCTAGTATTACAGCACTCACCAACGAAGATCGGCTGAACCTGCAATTGCATAAAACACGCGATGCCGAATGGCCAGCCTCTATTGAAACAGACACGGAAGTAAAAAAAAAAATAATAACTAGGACTGAATGACCGCAGTTTCTGATCTTGGTAGAGTAAAACAATTTACGGATTTTTCTGTTAGCGAACGTTTATATATAAGCATGCCGACTGTTACGCAACTAGACTAAATAGGACAACAGCGTGAAATAAGAATACCTAGCTGTATGCGTAAGGCCGAAATACGTTATTAAGACCTATGCTTGTAAAACTGGTAGTCAATGATAAACAAAATCGTCGTCGTATTACATCTGCCATAGCTACTGAAGCCACTGAGTATGTTCATGAACAAAAACGTCGTCATATCGCACATGTCATTGCTACTGAGGTCGCTAAAAAAAAGCGCAGCAATTACATGTACACGAATCAAAAGTTTGCAAGTGGTGAAATAAAGGTCACGTGGCAATTATTCCACACACATGCAAAGCAGGCAAAGACACTAGTGTTACGATTCTGTGCTCCTAAAATAAGGTTTGTAAAGTTAAACAAATAATTTATTTCTCTAGTTTAAAAAATAAAAAACACAAAACTTACTGTGTTGTGAATTAAATCTCAGAATAAGTTTGTATTAGAGACATGTTTTAAAAATTTATAATTCTCAATAAACGTAGGTAGAGATCCAAATTAAGTCCAATGCTGATGTTGATGTGGTTGTTGCAGCCTGTATTGTGTTATTGTACAAACATTCTTTTTTTGAAACACAATAATATAATTCCAGGTTTTAAATCACTATAAATCCCGATGAAAGTCTCTGTCTAAGAATTTTGTCTTTTATGGGCACTCTATATTTCCAGAAGAAGAAGAAAAAAAATCACTGAATTAAATATATTTAAGAAATAAATTCTAACCCAAATTAATACTGAACACAGCAATAACACATTGATTCTGCTAGATCTTAACACCAATGAATATTTTTTCCAGTAATAAGATTATATAGTCTTCTACTTGATCTAAGGACACAATTAACATTTTCTTCTATAAAAAAATACCAAATGGAAAATAGTCTTGAAAGTTATTAATGTTTACCCAAAAAAAAAATGTTAGCTATAAGTAGCAGTCTGTTACTAAAATTATAATATATGACCTGGACAATGTCAATTGTACCATATAAATTGTAGGGAAAATCCAATAAGCTATACCCAGACCCGAATATATTTAATTTTATTAATAATGATACTGCTAATAAACTCATACATAGAGAATAATTTAGCTATGTATTAGTTGTTTACAGAATAAAAAATAATTAAAAATTAATCCAGGTCAAGTAGAAAATTAACTTGATTCTGAACAAGGTTCAGGCCCACATGCAGTGTTATATTACAATAGCATGTAATGAAATATTTTTATATATAAAAAAAAACAACAATAATATAAAAAAAACAAGCAATGCAAATTAAATATACATAGCAGCAGGACAACTTTTATCAAACATGACTTCTGGAATTAGTCTGGTCTCCTGCTTAGTATGCTCCCTGCGAGCATACTATGCAGGGGACCAGACTATTCTGGAATTATATCGGTGTAACAGCGTTCTGGTACTTCTGTAGTTCTAATATTAGTACCCTTAGTCCTACCTCGTGTACAGAGTACTAACATGGGTCTATGTGTGTCAATGGAGCAGCCGGGTGTGATTCACACCCGGCTCGTTTTTAGCCTAATATTAAAAGTTTTGAACATGTTCTTTGAATATAATGAAATAAATTGAGCTGTCCTCTTGGAATTGCCGAAAATCATTACAGAAATAGTTGTAACATCTCGTTTACCTTTCTTGTCCGATATTTTCGTTTTGATCGTCCTCCATATTAGTTCAAATAATGCCTACTTCCGTTCTCAGCCTCGTTTGTTTGTGTGCCATATAAGGACGTTAAGGCCTTTTTTTGGAAACGCAAACAGATCATAGTAAAAGATATGGCGCGGTTTGAGTTGGAAATTCTGCGCATTAAAAGTAAATACGGTTTACCGGTGACCTAAAATTCCACGAAGAAGCCATTATTTTCTCAACAAAAACTGTATTCCGCAATTTATGCAAGTATCTATTCTCCATCTTTTTTTATGCAGCAAATACATAGTAGTAAGACTTTTCCTTGCAGACGTTGCACGCACTTATTTAGCAAACAACTGCTCGACCATGATTTTATAGCGGTGGAATAAATGATAAACTACAGTGTACGGTTATGTATTACGAATATATGGCTTAAAACAAGCAACCGAACGAAAAGAAAAAAATCTAAACTAACGAGTTTAGTAAAATTCAAGAAATAATTCATTTCCTAGATTACAACGTGAAAATTAGAAAGGAACTTACTGTAATGTGAATTGAATCCAGATAGTGATAAACATTATATAAAAAGTCCAAAATTATAGTGTATTCCGAATGAATTTTAATCTTCAATATGTCAATGTGCCAATGGTCAAGATATATGGTATGCTGTTTTTCCATGACATGGCCTGGCTATATGGTATACCGTTTTTGCATGACATGGCCTGGCTATATGGTATACCATTTTTACATGACATGGCCTGGCTATATGGTATACCGTTTTTGCATGACATGGCCTTGCTATATGGTATACCGTTTTTAAATGACATGGCCTGGCTATATGGTATACCGTTTTTGCATGACTTGGCCTGGCTATATGGTATACCATTTTTACATGACATGGCCTGGCTATATGGTATACCGTTTTTACATGACATGGTCTGGCTATATGGTATACCGTTTTTGCATGACATGGCCTGGCTATATGGTATACCATTTTTACATGACATGGCCTGGCTATATGGTATACCGTTTTTGCATGACATGGACTTGCTATATGGTATACCGTTTTTTTTTTACATGACATTGTCCTGGATATACGGTATATCTTTTTTTTTTTACATTACATGACATGGAAATATGGTATTTCGTTTTTACATGCCATGGGATGGCATGAAAAATATTCTACGTATTGGTGAATATTAGTTTCCTTGACATGAATATTGATAGAGATAGTGTTTTCAATGTTTTTGCTTCATTTACAACTAAAAATGAAACTTGCGTACTAGATGCACTATAAGTAAATGTAATCGTCGGGTGAAAATAATTTAGACGATCAATGACTTTTTTTCGGTTCTTCTGATGAATGGTTCCAGATCATCAAGATGTCATCTAAAAATCTAAACCAAACAGATTTATTAAATTTTTCGTTTGGAAAAAAAATCTTTTTCTAATTTACTCATGAAAATGGAAGCGTATGAAGGAGCCATAGGACTACCTATTATTTGTTTGTAATTTGTATTATTAAATTGAAAATAATTATCCTCCAAGATAAGTTTTATATTTTACAAATATCATCACTAGATAGTGTGCTATTATTAGGATTATTATCAAGAAAATAAAAAAATTCCTCTCACCATTGCCACCCAATTGTGATATTTTGACATTTATATAACAAAAAAAAAATAGGGTGGCAAGAGTCAGAGGAATTTCGGACTAGGACAAACAGCAACTCCAAGAGTACAAATCACATCCTAAACGGCCACAAAATGCAAACGAGCTTAATTCCCAAAGTTTGTTAAACTTCATCAGTAATTAGTACCCAATGAGCAGGAAGAGATGTCGTTTTATGAGAAACATGGGTAATTATCGCCTCAGTGAAAGACATTAGCACCATCTTATCAACATTGTTCACTAGGCCAGAATGACGGAAGAACAATGGGATAAATAAATAGATATCTCACTGATTGCGATAAAGTCAATGCAGGTCGGAATCCAAACCAAATTCGAAGAAAGTGGACAGAAAGGCAGAGTCTGGAACACCATCAAATAAGCCAAGTGCGAAACGCAAACTTTGAAGTGAAGTCTGTATAAAGTAGTTATATAGCCACACCAGGTACTGACTGTCGTCACGTTACTGTTGAATTTTAGGTAATATTCTGACAAAATATTAAAATATGGTGATTGGACGTTCATGAAAAGCATTAAAATAAACAGAGAAAAATAGAAAATTTAAACCGAACCAAGAATAAAAAATAAAATAGAGACAATACATTATATAAAGACTATTTAATTTTAAAACATACATGCCGTTTTGAAAGAAATCTACAAAGCATTTTACGTACCCGTTTTTGCTTTATTTTCGAAGCCAAGATCTAGTTTTTATAGCAGTTTCGAAAAGTATATTACATTTTTGCAAATGAAGTTAACAAAAACCTTTGTTATTACTTACTTATTTTATCTAAAAAAAAATGTCGAGAAAATGACTTTGTTGTAACTTTAAGCGACCGAAATTTGGATTTCGATTACGATATTAGGCTATCGTGGCATTTGTGTAAACTAAATCTCTTCTGAAACATTATCAAATAAAGGAAATATTTTCTATGGCTAACAGTAAACGTAATTTGAGATTTAGTATAGTTTTTGGGAATAAATAAGCTTAAATAATCAGTTCTACGCAACTTTTCTCGTCATAGCTGACATAATGTTTTGTATGTTTTCGCAACGTTTGTGTAACTTTTTTCAACTTTTCGCACTTTACTTATACCCTTAAGGCGTATATCTCTATAACATAAAAGAGCCATTGAAAGAAGTTTGACAAAACTGTTGCTAGCAATCGTAACGTTTTATTCGTCGCTGTAGCGTGAAGATGTTTCTTCCAATAGCAACGAGCACGTAAATAAGGTCTGGTCCACATTTGATTGCATATATGGGTAACTATCTAGATCTCTATTTGCGCACTAGTGTGTTATTACTCGCTGATACATTTAAAGCATTTTGTGACACTCTTATGCAATCGTATAAGCTCTATCCCATGCAGTATTTTACGTCACCAGGAATGGCATGGGATACACTTCTATATATAAAAAAAATAAATTTTAGCTGAAATTGCTCACCAGTATTGACATGCATCTGTCCAGCATTCTCTTGGTGTCATATTGTCAATGACAAGTCATTGAGAAATAACCCAAGCATAGAGGGGAAATCCGCATCTGTTTCAGTCACATTGTCATATCACCAATAACCTTTATAACGTGGCAATGTTGCAACAGTAAACTGTTAGTGATTTTGAATGGACTGATCCCAAGGAAGCTTTGCTTCCCATGTACATAAAGAAGTACAACAGCAACCATGTATACTTCTTTGAAGTTGATGTAGAATACCCTGAAGAAATTCACGCTCCTAATGATTGTTAACTCCAGGAGCGTTGTCAGTGCCTTGCAAGTGGTTGTCACCTTATTAGTGAGCAATAATGAATGAATCAGGATGTAGATTTACTTGTTCCAAATCATGTGTCCGAAAATAATTATGTGCCACACTTTAACTTACGAAATCTGCAGTTGTATTAGCAATTATGAATATATGGAAAGTCCAATGATGCAATTGGATTCTGCCAAAGTGCTTAGATGTCTCTAAGTTTAAATAAATATAGATTTGCGCACAGCAACCAAAGTGGTTTTGAAAAAGATTTCTTCAAGCTCACAAACAATTCCTTATTTGGTAAGAAAATGGAAAAAGGTAGGAAATTATTTTAAGTCGACCTTGTTCATGAAAGTGAACAAAATAATCTTCTAAAACTTATTGCTGACCAGGCATTTCAGTTTTGGAAGATCTTTGATGGTGAACTTTTTGCCATTCAGTGAAAAAGCAAAGTTCAAGTTGACAAAACCAGTCTATTTTGTCTCATCAATACATGACATGTGGGAGTTGCTCACGTACGAGTTTTATATTACTAAGATCAAACCATTTACGGTTTTACTAAGATCGTGTCAAGATGCTTTATACCGACACCGACTGCTTCTGATGCATATAATCACAAAAGACATTTATTCGCAACATCATATCAAGCACACTCTCAAACTAATTTGACATTAGTGTTGGATAAAAGAAAATTAAAAAGTCCAAAGGAGTTCCATAAGTTATTATGCAAAAAAAAAAATATCTGGCATGATATGTATGTGGGATACCTTCGAGAGCATTGTGAATTCACTGATCTACTGATGCATTAAAGTTGAGCTTGGCGGCAATTCTCTATTAGATTGAATGACTTACAATTTCTCTCTTAAAAATGTTCGACTAGGAGTTTTTGGTCCGTCATGTGATATCGCCGAATGATAATGTGCTGTTTGTCTCAGAGTATCAAATATCAAAACATTGACACTTGTTAACAAATCTCCCAACAAGATTTTCACACATTATACACAATTTATTATTTATATTTATTAGAACATCTGGAGTTGTTCAGACAGTTCGTTGTTGACGTATTTTTCTGCACGAGTCAGTGCCGCTCCCACTGACAATTATCTACGTTGTGTTCCTAGATAATAAATAAATGGATGGACCTACAATATTTAGTGATTGGAAATCGAGGGAAAATTTGTACATATCAACAATGCTAATTATCTGCCAATGCTCAAGTTGAATTTGTGAACATTGCTATCATTGCCACGACGATATTCGGACTCACCAGATACATTGTCGATTACATTAAACCTGCCGGCCCAACATACCTTTATTAAGGACTCCTCCATTCATGCGCCTATACTAACTTCAGTTCTAAATTTTTACAGCACTGATCGTAACTTGTTGGGCACTCCTTAAGGTGTTACTGTACAAATCGCGTCAGTTACATATCTGGATTTTACAGACATGTTCACGGCGTTATTTTTGGAGCTAAACATAGTTACATTAGTTCGTAAGATTAATACCAACGATGAAATTTGGTGTACACAAGATGTTGATAGTAAAATTGTATTAACATCAGTGACTTTCTGAACCCTTTATGCCATCCCCTGCAGTGTCTACAAATCACATTTTCTGTCGTTTATACAATTGGAAAGCGCTTCAATGCTGTAATTTCTTGCAAATACCCCCAAACGCACACCCAACACGTGCTATTCTAGAGAAATTTAAATGGCAAATAAGCAATTTACATATTTTTACTGCACGAAAACACGTTTTTCAAAATACAAATCTAGGCAATGACCAAACCACTAGTAAGATATTTGACCACCTAGGCGTGCTGGGGGTTTCTTTGCATTTAATTGGTTTTCATGAATCTTCTTAAGAAACTTTACGTAATTATGCAATCAAACTGCACATGCAGATCACAATGTAGTCTTGTATGGACAGACATCAAAACATTGACACTTGTTAACAAATCTCCCAACAAGATTTTCACACATTATACACAATTTATTATTTATATTTATTAGAACATCTGGAGTTGTTCAGACAGTTCGTTGTTGACATGTATTTTTTCTGCACGAGTCAGTGCCGCTCGCACTGACAATTATCTACGTTGTGCCCTTAATCTTTCTGACAAGACTGTTTTAGAAAGACAGGTTGTCCAATGAAAGTCCTTGATGTGCCTGTGGAAAATTTATAGAGTAATTGAACCTGTTAATGTTTAAATAAGAGTGGCAACGTTAATAAATGATGAGTGATATATTGGTTATTTGAGAACATAATCACGTATTACAAAAAGGATGATGTCAAATATTTCACATATTTAGAACCAACATTATTAGTCGCTGAGATGAAATTCAATTTGAAGGATTCAAGATTTATTCTTGTGGGTATTTAATGTCTTGGGCGTTTGTGTTTAAGATTAAATTTATATTTATTTTTAAGTAAGAAATTCTTACCCGTGATAAAGTTGCGGAATTTGCCAATGAGGTGCTAAATAAATAGACATTAGATGCCAACATTGATAGTGATTTTGTTCCACTTGTTGACAAATATCTGCTTCAAAATAGTGGTACCAGGCTCTCATATAAAATAGATAAAATAATGTTAAGTGTCAAAGAGATATTGACAGTTGAGTCGACCGTGATGTATCACAATCAACCAGCTTGGAGTAATCACACTAGCACATGAAAGCGCCCAATCATTAAATGCACAACTAGATGTGAAATCACTAGCGGATTATATCTGAAAAATGAAGATGAGCCTACCAAAAATTCCACTACGGTTGAATATTCCATCAATTATATTGAACCAACCCTGCTCCCAAGAAAAAAATCTATAATGTTATTCCACAAGGACACACTTGTCTGTGCAACACTTAACTGGGATAAAATGAGAACAGTTGTTTCAGACATCACTCAGTCGTGTAATTTGTTTAGTTTTAAAAAGGGCGCTATGCCTCCAGAATGCAGTTGCTGGAAAATTTAAATATTCCTGATGTAGATATTACGGTAAGTATGACAAATGTACCAGTTAAAAGGAGTAATTGGAAGCATGTGTACATGTTGCACCTGATCGAGGTTGACATGTCCAACAATTACACTACATAACACTATTAATAGAGGAACTATGATAGACCCTCAATGTTATCGATGAGAAAAAAAATTGAAGCTAAACTGCATGTACAGATTGAAATCACCAACAGAACCCCACTGATCATGAAATAAAAAATGTCTGAATTGCAGTGTTGTCTCGGCAACCAAATATTGGTCTTAGTGTGGCTGGAATAAAGGTAACAACAAATATCATATATGCAATAAATAGAATTATTGTTGGGACTTTATTGAAGGTGTCTGGTTGTGCTTGTAAATTAATTTTGACAGGATAATATTCATGAATACATGTCTATTCAGAGCTGTTTGCAGAGAAACAAATTTGTCAACACAATAAGTGAACTCTGTTCAGTGGCTATTAAAGATAAAATGCACATAATTAGCATGGTTGATTTCAAGACTGTTGGCAGAAATGGAAAATCAACTACAGCTCCAAGAGCAAACAAGGAACCGCATTGCTACATTGTAATAGAACATATTGATGTTCGTGTTCACACACTGTGCATTTATTTATTCCCCTGCTATAGTGAGGGTCTCTGGCAAAGGAAAATTCAAGGAAATGGTAGAGGCTGTCTCCAAGATCAGTGACCCAGGCAATACAAAAACCTTTTTTTGAGAGTCAAAAACAGCCAGCTTTCTTTGCAATCTCACTGGTATAAGACCCATTCTGATGCTTTCCCCAAGGATCTTCATGAATTATGCAGTGGTCAATTTGACTTTGCTTCTATGTGGTGGATAATGATCTTCTGCACACCACTTTGTAGCTTGTTTGCAATACAGTGGCCATGTCTTTGTTGTTGGACTTTGCATTTCTGGCAGTTTGTCAAGCTTGAAGACCATCTGCAATCCACTATCTAGTCCCCGACTGTCCACAAACAACTATACAACAGGCATCTGACCCAAGTGTTTTCATACAGCATTGAATCGATCTCTTTCAATCATGAAACAGAGGGACTATGATTCACATTTTACCAACCCCCTCCCTTTTTGTACTTTCCATTTCTGACAGAAGTACCAACAGTCTTGGTCAAGGACACACTTTTGCAGTACAAGACTCACTCATCAAGAAGCATCCAGTGGAGATTGTTCTGAATCCTCAATTTCCAAAGTTTTCCTCCAAGCTTTTTCTGGTCGCAACAGCCAATAGCATTCAAGATGGATACAGCAAGATCAGTCCGTGTCTTCATCTGTCCAAATGAATTTGCCATGTCTCACGTTTTCTTTCTTCCATCCTTTTGTAAATTCTTGCAGTTTACATACTTTGGAAATTGTTATCAGTTTCATGCCCTCTCCCAGCTTGAACATAAGTCCATGGTCCTTGATGAAACTACTGCATTGTGCCATTATTCATTGGGTACGTTTGGAAATTTTATTTGGTAAGATCTCATTAATTCTTACGTTGCCTCCGGTTGTGCTGTTCATGTTAACCTTCATCTGAGGAATCCAATCTTACTTCTGAGATTAACAATGTACAGGTAGGATGCTCAACATTCCCTGCTTCTCTTACCTATTCTCCGATTGGGAATGTGATCAGATAATGTATTTTGATAAAGAAAATTTGTCAGTAAATTATGTTCCTTCTGTAATACAGATCAGATATTTTTTTAATATTATCCCATCCACCCCACAATGTGAGCATATCATGACACATGTTATGTATATTTAATCTGTATTGTTAGCTTTATTTATGATTATGTTATGTATATTTGTACTTTGTAATTGACCTTAGTCCAAAATAAAATTCATGGTGTACCTGATGAAGAGTTATTTTGTAAACAACACAATATATAGCTAATATTTATCTGCATGTACAGACTAAATATTTAGCTCTTTATCAATGAAGGTAACCAATATCCATATTAATCTGAGTCTAGAACACTGACATTCCCCAATGGTCAAACCTGGTGTACCTAATGTTTGCCATGTTCTGTATTAAAATTTTATTAACAGACCTTATCTTGTTGACAACTTAGAATATTCTAGAAATGAATTTTTGACCCTCATCCTGGTTCTACTATTGTCATAGGTTTTTTTCCTAAATAATTTTGTTTACATGAAAATTTCTTATTCTTACTTTAATAACAGAATCAGTTTGATTGTTCTATTCAATTTTTCATTTTGTAGAATTATTTATTCAAATATTCACTGGAAATACAAAGTGCTCATCAATAATATTCTTAGACATTTTAATTTATTTTTATATTGAGTTCAGAAATGAACATTTTTGATTATTGTGATATATCAAAAGATTGTTAGCTCATTATCACATTTCAGGTCACTGGCCAATTAAAATGTTTGAGACTATTGGCACATCAACACATTCAATATTGGAATATATTTAAGATAACACTGGAATGAAATTGGAACTTTATACATTTTGACTCGTGATAAACTTAAAGAACTATCTGGGATTTAATTCACAAAACTAGTTCTTTTTAAAATGTCACTGGTATTTTAGTGAAATAAATTATTGTTGAATTTCACAAACTTGTTCATTTTTGCTCTTTTATTTTACTAAGTTCAAGACCCTAGAATTGTATCACAATGTTCTGCTCAGCTTAAAACAAGCACCACCTAGGTGAGGTAATAGACAAGGGTTTTTGCCTTTTTTCTATATAATAGACAGATAATACAATTTTATCTTTGGTATGGCTTGATTACAATGCTAAAATGCTAATGTTATTGGTTAATGTATTCAGCACAGAAATGTTGATGCTGTGACCAATGTGACCATTAAGAGATTTTACATTATAATTATCTTTTGAATTGGTGTTTGCTTTGCTGGTGATTTAATACATTTGGTTTGAAGATTGATTTAATGCTGCATTGTTTACATTTTGTCTTGTTTATATTTCTAACATTGTTATCCAGCAAATATTCTAGCAGAAAGATAATGTAATGAAAAATTAGCTTTTCAGCTGTAGAGAAGGGCTGGGTTCAGGTGGCAGTGGAGTTAATTTATTAAATGCTAAAATGCTATTGTTATTGGTTAATGTATTCAGCACAGAAATGTTGATGCTGTGACCAATGTGACCATTAAGAGATTTTACATTATAATTATCTTTTGAATTGGTGTTTGCTTTGCTGGTGATTTAATACATTTGGTTTGAAGATTGATTTAATGCTGCATTGTTTACATTTTGTCTTGTTCGCTCTACAAAAAACTGTCAAACTAGCTAGATAAGCAAATGAATATTCAAAGACCAATATTCTATTAAACTATTCACAAAACACATTCAGCTTTTAAACATATTCATCTTTCTTCAAAATGAATGAAATGGATTTGTAAACAGTCTAAGTAAAATTTTTCCAAACTGTTATAAAAGTGTAGGATGGAACTGTCATCACACAGGGACTTATGATCAGATAAAGTCAGTAACTATGTAAGTTTTTATTTTTGATTGGTATATGATGCATAATTTAGTTTCTTTGTATTGAAAATGCTTGGATTCTGAGCTGTTCTAATCTAAAAAGTTAGAAAAATATTGACTCAGATGCACTGAAAAATGGTACAGTAACAAACTTAAATGTAATTTACAGGTTTTCATCACAGAACATCAACACTTGAGGTCAGAATTTTTAATGCACAGTATCAGAAAACAGACACTCAGATTAGTCTCAAAAGGAATGGCAACATCTGCATGCCAAAAACTTTGTAGATCTATCTGGAATTCCAAACTCACATATCTGGTTGCTGCATCTAAAAAAGGCTAATATGCTTTTTTTAAAATAAAAAAGTTTAAACAATTGTTCTGGATCTTGCATTCTTGTACTTTCTCGGCCCTGGGCTTTACTGGCTACTTATCCTTGCACAGGGAGTCATAGAACTCAGTTGATAGAGCACTGGAATCATAATCCAAGGATTACAGGTTGGATACTTGCCAAAATCAGCTCAGGTCTGTCCTTGGGAAAGGCACTAAACTCCTGTTTCTATGGCATGATATAGATAATAATCTTAAAAGTGCTGCTAACGACAACAAAATAAAAAATCCTTATGAGCTTTTGTTAAACTGTGAAGATGAATAGATATTTTTTTACAAATAAATTTAGCATGCATGTAAAAAATTTCCCAACTTAACAGAAACATACAGAACAAATCCCTGATATCTAATATCATTTTCTGTTGTTACTGCTATTCACATGCAGAAAATTGCTCTAATACTTTTGTGGTCATACACATTGCAATGATTTCATCATCTGCACTTTTAAAATGTCCACATACATATGTATTAGTGAGTTTTATCATTTAGACTGTCTCCAGTGTCCACCACACAAACAATGTTTTGCCCAACGTTGTTCCCAAGCTTTCATTGTGTCTGATTTAGCAATATTTCTCAACAGCGACTGGCAACCACATCGAGAGCACTGACGAGTTGTTTCAGATGGTTTTACCCCAAGATGAATCTGTCTCACAATATCATGCTGTTGACTTCTATCTAATGGTGACTCGGGTATATATCTGTACACAGACTGTCTCCCCTGATAAAGATAGTCTGGTTCCTCTCCAAATGTGAATGATAATGGGAACTGCTGTGTAAACATGGAAAACCCATTTCTGTCCATGCAGAAACTCTGATTGAGGCTAGGAATCAATACTTTACTTGGCAAAACACAGCATTCATCAAAGAGAGTATCATCATATTCAAGACCACGTCCTTCTTTACAAAGAGCCCATGCCCGTGTAAGGAGTTTATACAACTGTGACAAACAGTCCAGTTGATCCACATAAGATGTGGTGGTGAACACTGGAATGCATGCTGGACTGATTATTCCCCATATTCGGATGATGATAATCAGTTCACGTAAGAGACCAAGTACTGTGTGGTCAGACAGAAGGGATGAACCAGCAAAACTTGAATAGGACTGATAAAGACGGACTGATGATAACAGCTGTAAACTGAAGTCTGCTACCCACTGAGTCAAAGGTTGCATGGACAGAAGTGAACCTGCATGAAAGAAAAAGTATTATTTACAATTCCAATAGCAAAGATAATATGGCTCCTTGTTTCCAAACAATGTTAACCTCTGCTCAGAAACATACATATATATATATATATATATATATATATATATATATATATATATATATATATATATATACATAATTTTGCTGGTAGGTTGTGCACAATGAATAAAATGACTCGAGTCTTTCAAGATTTCTGAAAGCAGAAAAATTTCATTTAATGATTACTGTCCACTTTATTGATAAGAAATATATTAATTTTATTCTTTTCTTTTCAGTAAATTAAGTGCTGTGGCACTGTAAGATCAGCCTGTTATAACTTCAAAATGGTCCAATTCTACCCAATAGGTTATCAATGAAAACAATGCACAGGGAAGTAAAGGGAGCCGAATATTTTATTCCAAAATGAAATTATTTGATCAAGGAAAATTGTAATCTCTGTCTAATTGTCAGATCAAACATGAAGCCAAGAGGACCTGAATATATGACAGCATGAATAATAAAGTGTGCAACTGACATTATCTGAAATTTCAGTTGACCTTTACATTGTACATATTACTAAGTATACATACCTTCTGAGGTTGTAGATGATTTGTCCTTGGTTTTAGGGTCCACATGAAATTCATCTATATCCAGACTATTGACAATGTTATTAAGATCTCCATCTATGTGTTTATTGCACAGGACTGACACACGCTCAGCTGGACTCTGCAGAAAAGAAAATCTTCTGTCATTAATTGTAACATGGCTGTATAATCATATGTAATGTTTTGATACAGTGAACAGTGACTACGTAAAAATATTAATAAAATATACACAAAGTAGAAATTATTTTCCAATCTGATGACTACTATTGCTTTTATTTTAAATTGAAGTGTTATTGGGGCCATCAACTTTAAAGAATGGCATTTTGAAATGGTACAGACTGCAATAATTGTTGAAATTGGCATGACTTGTGTTTTACTAACCCAAGTAGGATATATTTAGCACCAAGGCAATTAGAGTGAAATACTTTGCCTGAGACTGATCATACAATGATGGGATCAGACTCCACATTCTGGCATCCTAACCAATGCACCAACACAGCTCATACAATGGTTCCAAAAGGAATGTAGAACTTACTTTATCCTGTGCTGCAGCAGCTTTTGGTCTTAGCACTCCTTTAACGGCTGTGGAGATGGCATGAAGTACAAGTCTAGCATGACAATCTCCAGCTTTCTGAACCCCAGCACTGTAGCTGCCAAACAGCGCAACCTTTAGGCTTAGCAAGCGCATGAAAATATATTCCTGAATGTTGTGAGTCTGTTTCTGGAAGTTGTCTGTCAAAGACTGGCTCACACTCATGATCATACCTGTCAAACATATCAATTGGTAAATCAACACTATTGGTAACAATTTAAACAAAATTAACTTTCAGTTAATACAACAAGCTCTAATGAATCACATCAATTACTCTAACACCAAAAGGCTAATTTTTTGGTGAAGGAAGTCAGAAAACCCCAAACCCAAAGGTTAAATAACACACAATACACAGGTTCAATAGACACTTTATTGTACATATAAAATAATCTTTTTGGCATTATGGGGGCAAATCCTGTCACAGCACACTGCACACTGCACCAGCCCAGCTCTGAATTGTTCTAAAGGATACCTCAGAACAAGAGACATGAGGGAGTTTGTAGGGTTGTGAAGAGTTTCTGACACCTATAGCCACAAGGAGCTGATACAAGGTATATAGGGACAATGATAACCGAAACTCAACAAGTCCGATCCTGAGGATGCTATGATAGCAAAACATCAGCCATTACTCCATACATACACTGTAGGAACCAGGTATTAAGTATATGGTCATAATAGTCGAGTACATTTAAGTACTGACACAAATTGGGGTTCAAAAGCAAAGTTTTTGAATAAATGAAAACTTGGAAATGGCCCAAACGAAGTGAAATTAGCACTGTGACTCTGGAACAGCGTGACTGTAATGAGGCCCCCAATTTGAAGTAAGGTAAGGATCTATAAGGGGAATAATGCCTGGAAATGCATGAAATATATTTGAATTCCATGATAAAGCCTGATGTATGCAAAGGTAAGAATGTTAGATATATGTATTCGATAGTTGGTTTGGAATTCACATGTGCACTAATAGATGATGATACCTGCGAAATGATAGTGTAGCATAGATATAATTTTAAAGTGTCTCTTAAGCGTAAGAAATTAAATAAGAAATATAAATTGTGTGATTGACTCACAAAGGAAACAAATGAATAATGCACTGATTGACACAATCGTGTAATGAACTAGTGAGGCACTTTATATAACATCTGTCTCTGTGAAATGCTAATTCTGTCTGGTTGCACCTGAATATATTTACAATATGCATTAGAGGTCCATTGACCTAAGGTCTGGTTAAGATGGTCCAGAATTCCAGCCTTAGCTACCAAACTTATGCACTGTATGAACAAGTCCACAGTTGGTGAACAACCTCTCGAACACAGGTAAGAACTGTACCAACATCTTGTATGCAATAGGAAATTCAGGTCTACTATAATATGTTTTCCCATGAAGTATACTCTGTAACCTCTCTAACTCCTGAAAAGCATTACTAAGACCAGCCAGATAGGTAATGAAATCTAATTCCTGAAAGGTACAGCTTAATTTTGGGGTACTGCAGCTGCATCAGGGCATGACAGCATGTTACAAAATAAAACAAAACATATGATTGTATATGTAATGAGTTCAAATGTGCAACAATGCCTGACATTGCCAAAAATTCCACATGCACTTGATGGCAGTTCTGTACATCAACCTAATATGAGCAAATACAGAAAACAAATTTCTGTGCAAGTTGTTATCAAAATCACATAAGTTCTCAAGTGCTATAAACTCAGTCATCTGATTGGTTCAACATGACAACATATCTAAATTTAGTTACTAGCTTATTAACATAATACTGACTACTACAATGACATCACATTTGGCAAAAAATCCCTAGTAGACAAAGAGGGGTCCGAGAAGGGGCTAGTGTAGGATGCACCGTGCATTATTCAAACTATATTTAATCAATTACAAAAAATCACTGACAATGATGTGTGACCACAAATTCTTGTATCCAAACACTATGAATCCAACCTTGGGTAGTTTATATTATGTATAATGTCAGTTTGTTACCCAATATTAATCTAGGCCAGAATATTCCATGCACCAAATGGGACATTTAAAATGGGAAATTACTGTACTGCCCCCGCTACAAAGAGATATACATGAGGAAGTTATACCCATAATCTGATCATAATCAACCAAAACTGACACACTGATACAGGTACATAAGTGAACAAAAGTCCCTCAAAGGATCTGATCTCTTCTTATAAAAAAATATTTTTGTCATTATGCCATGGTCATTATTTGTCTCTCATGCTCATCTATTCAAGTTCTGACAATATCAAGTACATAATACAAAAAGAATGCATTATGTAGTTTACATTTTAATTTACTAATACTGTTATTTTTATGTATATACAGTTACTTTTCTGTCATGTAAGAGATTGCATATATGATTTACAGGGTATATCAATATGAAGCCTGAGAAGATTTAAATACAATGCAATGCCCTGCGTCATTAGTATTATGAATGGAATATCTAAGTTGTTAGTATTATGGGACTATGTTTTTTTTTTTTGCATGTTCATACATTTAAAATCAGCATCATTGTTCTTATACTTGCACACTTCATTCAAGGGCCCTTGATGGACAAGTCATTTAAGGAGCTCATTTTTCAGATCACAGACATCTCATTTCTAAATGCATAGGTTTGAGTCTCAGGTTCAAACAGCATGGGTATGTGAGAAAGCTTACCATTAGCTTCCTTTGGGATGGTGGTTCTTTGCAGGAATTTTTAGTTCTTCCTGTGATAGATATACTGGCTGCCTTGTACAGCCCATCATACGCTGAAAAACAGCATTAAATCCTAAACAAAAATAACCCTTAATTCAAGCAATGGGTGCAGTGGCAAATGTGTCCTATGAACATGTATATTGTTGGATTTTTTACTTGTTTTAAGTAAAATGTGGAGAAATTTTAATTACACTTTGGTCTGACAGCATTTCCTTTCATCACAACCCATACATGGATCTCATGTTTATCCAAAAGAACCACATATCTAATGTAATTTACTGTTGCCAAAGAGTCATTTAAGCAAATTTGTGTAGTAATGGAATACATAATCAGGAGTGGCTTTAGGTCAATTGGACTGATTTGGCCACACTCACAGATGCCATGCAGATTAGTAATTTTTAAAAATATATCAACACTGAAAAAGTAATTTTAATGTGATGGAATGAAATTTTAAGACCAATATCATATAAAAATTGTTTAAAAGTTCATTTCCAAATGCCCTGCTCACAGGATGCCTCGCACATAAATCCAGGGGGCCCCACCAAAATGATCCAAATTGGGCCCCACATTTGCTAAAGCCATTACTGTGAACAATCAGTGATAATGTATTGAATAGCTGATAAAATTTTACAAACTGTTATTTTCTTATGTGAGTTCTATGAATTAAAGACCTAAACCTGCCTAATGAGTAATAAAAAGGCATAAAACATTCCAAAGTACTTCTCTGGCAAATTCTTTTCATCTAAATCCATTTACAAATTATTAACAAGCTTTTCTTTTGATTGTACTGCATTAAAAAAAAACAAGTAGAAGTTTACACGTTTACACACCTTGCCTGACAGCCAAGAGCACATCCCAGAAGTCGCGTCCAGTGATCATAGTGTATTCCAACAGCAGAACAATGGATGATGAGGGTAGATGCATTGCACTGTCACGACTACTGCTGTATGTGCGGAAAACATTTAAATAGCCATTATCAATGCTTACAATACCACATCCACTACCTGTCTGAATTAGTGAGGTCATATGTGAAAGTTGCATCTTTTTGTCACCACTTCCTTTGTTTGTACCTACTGTCTGGCATACTGTATCCATATTGGAGGTGGAAATGACCTGAAACGTGTAGCGGTGTATTAGTTGCACTGTTCCATCTTTGTAAGCAATGGCAAAATATGGAATGAAACTAGTTGTTTCTCCAAGGTTACGGCTCATTGGAAGTTTTGGACCTGCTTTACTTACTAAAGGGGAGCTATGGGGTAAAGTTGCTTTATGCATCCACTTGGGTGTTTTGTTCATAGTATCTTGTACAGTGTTCATCGCAAAAATCTTGTGTAACGGCATCATTTGTTCCAGCAAGTGCCAGACTTCCAGATTGCTGAACCTGGAGTTTCCACAGCAAATTAGAAGCAAGTCACTACAGTCATTGTTCAGGAATGAGACGCTGGTGACTTTCATATTCTGGCAATCATTATTCCCATACTCCATCTGTGTCTTTAGGTACAGACTAGCACTGACCTTACAGGAGATGATAACAGATTTCTGTTGCAGTTTTAATGATACAAGGTAGCACTGGATGGCAGAAGTCAGCAAACCATCACTGGTAGCTACAAGGATTTCCCCACTCCCTGTATGTGCTATGTCAGCATGGCATAGCCGTAGATGTCCTGGAGCAAGACACTGTGTGGCTGTTACTATCTCACCATCATTTGTTATGACACCAATGCTGACCTGCAAAGAGGTAGAGTTTCTTGAGATATGAAGCAATATAAAGTAACCAAATTCTAGTTATGATTACTTTCTGTCAACAACCTAATCTCATATCTTTTCAGTTTAGAAATGTAATCTCATGCAGCAAATGCAACATTATGTTTAACAAAAATTTTAATAAGGTACTCTTTAGTCTTAATGACTTCCAATTAATTTTCAGAAATTGTAATTCCAATGCCCATGGAGGTCAATGACTTCTTGCTTGATATAATCTTGATTTTTAAAAAAAATTCTTGATATGATGCAACTGTCTCCTTTACTTTTTTCCAAGCATGGTCAACTCTTACTTCTTTACATTTTTGAGCTTGATTGTTTAAACTTTGATTGTGCCCTTCATTGTCTGCATTTTTTTGTTAGCTGAATGACTTTTCCAGACCTCTATTATACAATGTTAGTGCTTGATGATGAATACATTAGGTCTGAACAGCATAGGTACATAAAAGCATTTGAATTACAGTAGTTCCCCTCTTATAAGGCCACCCCTTCTGCATCGGGAAAGTGGCCTTAAAAAGGCGGGTGGCCTTTCCAGAGGGGGACTAAATTTTTTGTGAGAAGTATATGTACGTAGTAAGAAAGCTTCATTTTACAAAGCATTTAATATCTTCGTTTAAAAGCAACATTAAATATTGAACGGTTCTTGTGCTATAATAGTTGACTTATTTCAACTGAATATGAATTAATAGTTCTTATTCTTGGCGTAAGCGTGATATGCGAGTGGGTGTTGACATGCACATTGCAGAACCATTCAAAAACGTCATTTGAATCTTGGTACATACGCAATTCTCTTTCCATTTGCTCCATTTTCCCACTGCTGCTAAATAACTTATCAGTTACGATGTTATTTATTCGAGTCTTTTCAACATAAAATTGTTTTATTTGAGTCTTTTCTACCTAAATTTGTTTGACCAGTCCCTCTCCCCACTTCTCCCGATATCGTAGACTATAATAACTGACGTTTTCTGAAATAATTATCTTCGTTTACGTGATGACACGTTAATGTTTGGTAATGAGTTATTCCGATGTTGCTAACTGTATGTGATTTAATTAAGCAGACAACACATTTGTTGAGCTGACGAAATTCTTTCTTTGTAAAGAAGCGACAAGTTGTGTTGTCACGTGATTTTTCAGTCTTTGTCTTGTACCCTGTTTCTCTTTTTAGCCAATGCTGACCGTGTGATCTTGACATTACGTCCAGTTAAATTCATTAATGTCGCAACTACAAGACTGATAAAACAATTTTTTTTCTTCATTTAAACCGATGCTGTATATTTTTAAAGGCAGCGATTGTCAAGTGATTCATTAGTCGCAGTCTGGTACCCTATTGTTTTTATATATATATTTTTTTTTACTCTAAGTGCGAAAAACGGCTTGGATAAGTACACCGATTTGATCTGAACGGCCGTTAAACTTTACAATTGTGGAGTAATAGCCATTAATTATGTAAGTTCAACATCTTGCAAAGGGAAGCCATAAAGGCTATCAAACCATTTTCGGCGCAGACTTTGGTCTTGTCCACAATATTGCCCCTTCTCCAACATTACTACTATTACTAAGTGTAATCTTAACAATTATCAGTGGATAAACCAGACCTCTTATGGTAACACACAGTAAGGATATACGGATTACCTTTATGTAAGGAATAAAATAGGAGTCTTTCTCGGCTTTAGGGAATAAATGTGGCTTCTCGTGAGGTGTAAAGGATATAACATTAACCTTAGTGGTACATGTAAAACATTTTTTTGAAGAACGAAAACATGACCTCGGGAAACAGAAATCGGATTACTTAACACAATTAGGAAAAAAAATTGTTCTGGATACCTATAAATAAAATAAAATGCGGCCGCTTGTGAGGGGTAAATTTTATTTTTTTGCAAAAATATGCTGGCCGCTGGTCGCGTTAGCCGGGTGGCCTTTCGTGAGGGGTAATTTTGAACACAAATTCGTCGGTGCCTTCAGATTCTGGCCGTAAGGAGCGGGTGGCCGCTGGTGAGGAAGGCCGTTCAAGAGGGGGACTACTGTACTTGCTGTAAAATTAATCTAATTCTCTTACCAACTCCACTGTGTCAAAAAATGGGTTAAATGCTACATCCAGACATCCTAATACTGAGTTTACATCAAAGCACTTTTTAGTATTGTTCAATAAGTCTGCACTTTAAGAGTAGTTTTAGTAAGCCTTCATGTAAATTTGTAAGGGTTTGCTGATCTGCATACAGAGGGTCTCAGAAACAATTTATTCTGTACATATTTATTTAGATAATAAATAATGTGGACCAAAATCTAGGTCCTCCTAATTAGTGTACAGCATAATATACCGATAAATGGACCAATATGATTAATCTTTATATATGAAACTTGTTCATCTACTGATAATTGCTTGTATATTTCTTATGGAATTTACAAATCATAGCACAATATTGCATTTATTCTACAAGTATTTACCAGCCCTGTTGCTGTGATGACAAGCCAACCATCCAGATGGCTGCTCCCAAACTGAACTAATGATGGATGGAGCCGAGAATTCTTGGTGAATTTATCAGTATACAAAATGTTGTCTCTCTTGTCTGGGTCAAAGAGAACCTGGAAAATTGCATGAGGAAAACAGCAATGAAAATTAACAAACTCCAAACTATAGTAATGAAGATGTGTTGTAAAGTGAACACTCTATAATCCACTCAGTGAGGCCTTAACAAGAACAACTTCTGTTGAAAAACTTAAATTTGGAGAGAAGCATTTACGGGACATAACTCTTCCAAATGAAGATGTGAATACGAGAAATCCAACTCATTCAAGGTCTCACCAATATAAAGGTACATGATTCTTGATGAAAAATAATACACCACTCCCATGATAACTCACACACAATGGGGGCCAAAAAGAGGGGATCACTCTATGAGTGACGGTGCAAATTAACAAAGGTAACTAACTACCTTAAAATTAAGATGAGATGCCATCCCTGCTGGGCATCAATAAAACCATAGGGTGGGGGTTTGGCAAATGGGCTGTTAATTGGCTGAATACTTCTTTTATAATCATATTGAGAATAATTGTCAATAAAGCAATTTTTCAAAAGTAGGTTGCTATTATGTATATATTAATTTAATTTCAAGATGCCCAACATCTAACATTATTTCAACTTCTTTCAACAACATCATTCACATGTATACAAGTACATGAAAACATTTGTGTATTATGCAATACTTTTTGTTCTTGATTAGTCTGGTTCCCTGCTCTGTATGTGACAGTGGAGTGTGAAGCAGGGTGTCTAAAAGTCAAGAAACCAAACTAACTGTTGATACACCAACACAATAGATAAAAAATTCAAAAACTAGCAATATTTACTGCATGAAGCAATCATAAACATCAAACTCAATTTTTGTATTAAACTGTTTAATAAAATATTGATGCAGTGATATCATTGGCAGAGGTCTTGGAAACACTTAAATCAAGAGTATTTGGACACAAATATTTTATCTGTATGCAGAAAAAAACTTATATAGAAGAAGTCCTATATATGATTATATGTAGCAAATTCAAAGGCATGCCACCTGCTGATCATGAAAACTTGATCAATTGATCACTTTAGTTGTGCTGATATTTACAATGACAGAATCAGTCACTGAAATGCCCCCCATATGTATTGTCATTTTAAGATTATAAGACTACACCAAAAGAACATGATGCAACAGCTGGGAAGTAAGTTCAAAGACTTCAACTAGCTGCTGAGTGTTGGGGAAATGTGCTGATATTTACAATGACTGAATTCTGAGGTAGAAAGACCCAAACATGTACACATGGTCAATATAAGTGTATATAAAATGAACAAATTTAGTTTTAATTATTGTGTTTGTTTCTTACTGTAGCAGAGAAAAGTAGTGCATGTGACCTTGAAATCAATATATGTTGAAACTTAGACAAAATATTGTTTGCAAAATTTGGGGCATAAATGGCAAATTGATGAAGATTGTAATTAGATTAAGAAGAGTACTGAATTTGTTAGAATTGACAGTTCGGATGGAACTGTAGACAAGTGTAAGAAAGTGTATGATGCCTTGGCTTAGCGTTTGGAATATGGCCTTTCCATGAACTGACAAAATTCAATTTCACTCTAATGATCTATATGTCAGTGGTATAAAAAATTTGGAAAATTACTCAATGACATTCACTGGTTCTTCTCATCTGGACATTTAGCCACTTCAGGTAAGCCCAATATGCTTATGGGGACTGCAACATTTGCTAGTGAGACTCCTATTTTTACCCAAATAGGAGTCCAGGACTCTTAGTTTTAAAATTCTAGTAAAATGTCAGATTGCAAGTAATAGTAAATTATCTCTTAGGATATATCTAAGTGCCAATTCAGGAATTCTCTAAAACTTGCTTCTCCACAATGACTTGTATCTGTGAAACAAAGTTCTTTAGTTTATAAAGTATTCATTTCACTTGGATGCATTGTGATCTTCACTCACATTTATGGCTGAGTAAGTTAACTGAAAGCAGTTTATATTATGTACACAATAATATTTATAACAGTGTTTGATTGATCAACTGAAATCAATTTACCTGACATACAACCAGAACTGCTAGGTTTTACGCATGTATGATTACATTCCTTTTAACTTTTCTTTTTTTTACATCTTTATTTTATACAAAAGATGCAATTACAATATAATGAGGTCGACTTTAAATTCAAGTCAACCTCCTTTATATTGTAATTTTGACTTTAAATACAAGCACTTCCATAAGTCAGATATCAAAGCAAGGTCAGCACTTAATTCAGTTCTCAAGGACATAGCTTTCATGGTTGACTGACACATTTTATGCTTAAATACAAGAGGGTACATTGCATTTACAGACCTGTTTACCCATAAATTTTCCTGTCAGTATTTTAAGCAATGCCTGTCAGTATTTTCAGACCGCAGTCAGTATTTTCAGCAAACAAATAGTAGATACTATCAATGTACTATAATTATCATTATGTAGTATTACACGACATAATGACTATACAATATTGTGTAAATAACTCTTAGTTTGCAAAGACGCTGGTATTTAGTTAATTCTGTGTTTCAAGACACAAATATGCAGAAATTGAACACCACTGACTTAAACATCCTGTTCATATTATAGTGATAAAAACCACAAAAAAATACAACATAACCAAATTTATTGTTTTTTACCTCCGTTACTTTCTCTAGAAATTCTGTTTTCTCAGCTTCACACGTATCCATAACATTTTAATTAAAGCCAATTCTCTATTTTTAATGGTTAAGGACGACTTGATATAAAACATTACAACATTGTTACCACCCATCCACTTAGAAAATAATAAGTTTATCTAGATAGGTGAAGGCAATCTTATTTATCTGATAAAATCTAGTATCATCTTTGTCAATATTTACTAGAATGGAAATAATTTACTAGAATGGAAATAAGGTTAATAAATTATTTTTCATTGCTTCCGTTAACTTGTCAGCTGTACTCAATGACAAATTCATATTTGCGATCAACTCACATAGAATCGCCTCAGCATGTGTTATTTGTTTTTGAAGTATGTTTTGATCACTGACTTCATTTCCTTTCATCATTGACAAAATGTTTTTTTTTCCATTCACTAATGATTTCAATTTTGTATGATTTTCCGATTCCACATGCCGTGAACAGTCATTTCTTCCACCATGTGCACAGGAAAAGTCTAAGTTGCAAACAGTGCAATGCACAAAATGTTTTCTTTTGACGATGGTTTAAGGCATAGCCACAGAGTAGAATAAACTGGTAGAAAATGCTGCTTTCTGTGTTAGACTTTCCATTTTCATCATCAGTTTCATGCTGAAACTTTCTTGTCGACGGCATTTTCCTTTGTTTAAACAACCGGATGTTGAGAATGTCAAAATAAGTGACGTAGCACAAAATGCGGACGCGGATGCGGACCGAAGAGACGATACAACAAAATGAAACGAAAAAAAAACCAGCTTAAAAAATTAATTTTAAAAAGTAATAAATAAATGCAACCTCAAATCGTATTTTTAGTTCAATGACCGTATGACCGTACGGATGGGCTTTATTCCGTACAAATACGGTCAAATACGGTCGGGTAAACAGGTCTGCATTTATGATGATTACACAAAACCAGATTTCAATTGATAAGAACTTATTTAATTGATATTTGTTTATTAAAGTACTTCCTCTAGTAGGCATAAGTGACTTTTTCAATGACTGAAATTTCTTTGAATATTGCAATTAATGGTGTGCACTGAATGAAATTAAACTTGTAACAAAGTATTTGACTTTTTATTAAAAGTTGATATTTTTATAATGTTTAAAATTTCAAGTTACTTAAAACCATTTTGAATGTGAAGACAAGTGACATATCAAAGTTTCAGTTACCAATTTTGATCCTGATTTCTAAAAGTTCAACAGATAGGGGTTATTTTTTACAATATTTGTAAAAAGAAAAATGGAATCCATGCCTGACCATGCATTATAAGTGTGTTTGCAAGTTATCAGGGCATGAATTATTGAGGGAGTGGTGTACCCCTTTGCAAAGTCATGCTGCAGAAAGAAAAGTTAGCAGGACAGGTAATCAGGATCTATAACATAATAGTGAATAACACATTTAATTTAAACCCATTCAAGGTCACACCAAAAAAAAGCTGAATATAAAACTTGGCTAATATGCAAAATTGCATGGTAAAGTTGTCCTGTGGACAAAGTCATGAAGATTAGCAATTGGGCATTATAGTTCATGTAAACAATACCAGAAACGATCTTACTCAAGGTTCCATCAATCTGAAGCTGGATGAAATCAAACAAACTATAATCAGAATAATGGGCAATCAGAAACACTATCTCTTCTAACAGACTAAAGCAGTAGAAGGCACTTGTATATTTATGATATAATATTCATACAATATTGCATCAAAGCATATTGAATAGTTCTTCAACTAAGCCAGTTGCCAGCTACATAAAACATCCCATGTGAAGATATGAAGTCAATTGTCAAGGGCCATAACTCTATCCAAAATGGCAATGATGAGACAAAACCAATAAAAAAACACATCTTGGTCTCAAGAAAATATACACATGATGTTACACCCGAATACACTGAATGGTTTCTGGCCTAGTTACAATGATCTGCTGGAAGCAAATATTTAATACTGAATTAAAAAGGGCAATCATTAAAATTGACCTAAACAGATTAAACCTTAAAAAGGCACAGCTACCTGTCAAAGTAAATTCACCTACTAAAAGGCATCTAATCATGTATAATTTAAGGGATTCTAAGGGGTTACAAGAAGTATTAACAGGTGGGCAGATGGAAAAGGTGATTAACTGACAGCTCCCATATCTTGATTTAAGGCCCAAATGGCTGAATCCAGAAATGGTACTTGGATTATTAGTACAGTAGTACACCTTCAAAAAAATGTCATGCACCAATTATTTGTGGATTTTTCTGAAATTTGTGAAACAGCCATGCTTAATCCTGAATTCTTCAAAACATAATGTCAATCTTCAGCAATAAAATAAAATGACAGATATCTGAGTAGCAAACATTGTTTTTATACAAATTTAGAAAAGCTTCTAAAATATTCTATGTGAGAGAGGTCAACATTATTTACCTTCTATGAGAACTTTTCAAAGCACCAATTCCTTTTCTGCAGGTGCCAGCCAAATTACGCATTAACATTTTCTGTAGTTTTTCAGTTTATGTCAGACCATCAGATCCTTTCTGTCAACCTAGGCACACACATAAGTGTACCCCACTTTCCATAATAATCAATTTTACCTCACACTTCAACATGACTCACATCTGTTACTGACATTTCAAACTCTAGAAATTGACTTTATGGCAGAACAATGGATCAGTCTGATATACCCCTCATAGGAAACAATTCAACTAGAATCATGTCTTAATATTTACAAAAACCACACCAGATTTTGATCAAACAAAAGTCTGTATACAAAATGCAACTACTTAGAAATAGATGGACAACAATCACTAACCAAAGGACACAAACCACAAACATGAGGATTTGATACACATCAAAAATAAAAAAATATAAAGAAATCTGCAAATCAGGCACAAAAACTCATTGGAACTGCAGGTAATCTGCATAATTTTCCCCAAATGGATTTTAAACAGCATATGGCTTGACAGTTTTTATTAAAATTTTGTGAAGCATCTTGTCAAATTAATTCTTTCTTTTTTATACATCATTATATCATAATTTTTTATACATCATTATATCATAATGTTCTTCTTGCTACAAATTATGTACTTTAGGACAAACAGATTTGAAGATAATGAGATGATTTACTGCTTCAACATGTCAAAAATTGATCTCAAAACTATTGATCTTAAACGTTAAGCAATGATGAAGCTTTATTTTCACAAACATCTTTTACTAAAAGTGGGATTATGAACTATTAAAATTCAAATACAAGCTGAATCCTGACGACATACACATATGGAAGGTGATAATGTCAGATGTGGTCAAATATACAAATATCAATAATTCCTCACTTGAATCAGTCTTTGTTTCAGAATAATTCCAGAATAAATTTCCATGAATAGCTTTCAAAATGTTTATACAAATGTCAATTTGTTGAGTTTCCAGGGAAACAAATTATTAAATCCAAAAATCAGACGAAGAACAAACGATCTGGCAACAAATTAAAAGTAATACACCTTGCACCTTCAAGGTGTTTGACTCTGACAAAAAATATTAAGAATGTGAATTTAAAAACACATACCTAATTTCAAGTCTCGTGAGATAGGTTATGTGGTCTCTTACTATACTAGCTTTGGCATGTAGACCAATTTGTCCCCACTTACGAATGCCCCTGATCCTGACCAATCATTTTAAATTCCTGTTGACACTGTACCAGCTCAAGTTGAACAAAAAAATAATTCTCACGTCATATGTCTTAAATAAAAAGAATATCTTATCACTGGAAAAAAATCCCGAATCCGACAAAAATATTCATTACAATAAAATACAATGAAAAGAATTTTAAAACTTACACACAAGCAATTTAATCACATATATGTAACACTATATACTCTCTTATAAGTTGAGACTAACTACAAACTGCATTGACCCAGATCTGTTGCTACATTATGCACCAGAAGATCTGGGTCTGTGCAGTTTGTTAGGAGTAATCAGTAGAACCAACAAAACAAACCATGATCTGAAGGCGTATTATACTATGACTGATCATGATTTTTTTGTTAGCAGTCTGCCTTAACTTATAAGCAGTGGAGAGATATGATTTCAGTATATCAGATATATAATTTCAATAAATTACATAGATATGATTTCAGTATATTATAGTGGTATAAATATGGAGAAAACATTGATTAATGATAGTATCTGTACCTGTATCCCATTGTGAAACCAGCATGCTGCCAAAACTTCTTCACCAAATACCAAGCACTGGCCTAAGAGAGTCCATATGTTCAACAGAAAGTCCTGAAATGAGTGATTCTGCAAGAAGCCTTTCTTTCTCATTTTCATTCTAGGTTTCAAATTTTAAGCTGTAAATATTTAACTTTGAATATGTTCAACAAATGACAGCATAATAGATTAAGGATGTGCTTAGCTTAATAACATGTAGCTATGAAAGTTATGTTCATGCTAGTGATCAGCAAATCACTAACGGTGATCTGAATTCTCAAGCAGCAATTCATTGCAATAAAAGCTACTTATCTGGCTATTGGAAATTTAGGTGCTGATGTTTGTGGGTTTACATTCTGAAGTTGCTGGCAACACAAGTGTAACATGTTTTTGAGACTGTACAAATGATGCAGTGACTACATTTTTTAACAAACTAATAAGCAGAAAAGTAATGTTTATCCAACAAAAAAAATCACAATTTTTATAAAACTTGAAGATATGTAAATTATAAAAAAACTATTAAAGTTAAATAGGAGTCACAAAACTCAACATACGATTTAATAAACAGGACATTTTATAACCTAGTTTGGAACTAATTGTTTTGAAAAATTCAATGTGGTATCTTGTGAATTTTGCAAAGCAAAAAACTTGCACATCCAAAGTGAAGTTTGCATGTGTTTGCAGCTGCACATACATGGGTATGATATTTACCTGCATCTGCCAAACCTGACAAAGCCCCTCACTGTCGACTACCAGCAGTTTAGTCCCTGTGTGGTCCCACTCTATCTGCACCACTGTTTTTGTTGTTACAGTAACCTGGTAAGGCTCCCAGGGCCTGTCTAGGTCCAACACTGCCACTTCATACTGTATGTTAAACTTTTCATCACTAAATCAATTGCAGAAAAAAAGACTATATTATTATCAGAAACAGATCACTAGTCAAGAGCATATAATCATAAGTGCTTAATATGTGGGTAAATTAAAAAATTTAAAAATGCAAATCAACTATTGTAGCATGAAACCTGGTCTAGATCTTACAATGGACTCTTCCATGCTAACTAGCTTCTCTATCCTTCTTACGTAAGGTTTTTACACTGAGATATTACAATCTCTCCCAAGATCATACAGTAATTAATCTTATATTTTAAGCCTATAACAATTTCATACCCTAATGAACACACATCATCCAGCCTGTTCTTTTCAGCCCATTTATCCATTTTACAGCGCCATCAGATGCATATTGACTCAGGATCAGTGTATTATAATTGACACATGTTTGTTGCATATAAATATCAAGAGCTGGCAGGAATAACTAGCATGATAAAAATATGAAATTTTGCACAAACTGTATCCCTGGTCTTGGTACTTTGAATAATAGGCTAGATGCCAGATTTGAAATCCTAGAGGTAACCTTATGTGATGTGATACACCATTTTATAAATTCCTTCATAATCGATTTTCTGAAAGACTCCAACTTTTTCTTATGTATATATATACACCAATCCCTTGATAACTCGCACCCGGATAACTTACAAACTAGCTTATAACGTGGTGTCCAGCATGGCTCCCAAATTTTTCCAAAGAAAATATATTTTAAAATGTTTTGAACGTGAAAAAAGTCATGATAAGAAATGGTAAATTGGCATTTTGAACTTTGATACATAGCTTGTTTTTATCATCGAAAATGATGATTATTGCCCATAAAGAGAGGCCCTGTGTCTTCGAGTCTAGGATTCGGCGAATGTGGATATGTGAGAAAGCTTGCCATTAGCTTCTTGTGGGTTGGTGGTTCTTTCCGGTGATTTCCTGGTTTTTTCCTCCACTATTAATACTGGCCACCATGAATAGCCTATCATGTGCTGAAAAATGGTGTTAAGCCCATCAACCAACCAACCAGCCCATAAAGATAGAATCCATATTATGAAATTTGCAAGTTCTAATAAGATATCACATATTATGTTAGGTTTATTGTAACAGAAATAGTTGTCAATACGCTGTAAATAAACAGCGATCAACAAAAAATTCTGGTAAATGCTAACATGTGGCAACAGAGAATGAAATAAACACCATTTAAATGTCTAAATGAAACTAAAATAAGCACGGACTGCAAACGATAATGAATTAGATAATGCTGTGTACGCATGGTTCACACAGCAACATAAACAAGTTGTTCCCATCTCTGGAATAATTCTCAAAGCCCAAGCAGAAAAAATGGCAAAAGGCATAGAGAATGAATCTCATTTTAGGGCAAGATATGGATGGCTTTGGAAATTTTAATGCCGACATGGGATTAAACAAAATTCGTTGTCAGGAGAGATATGCTCAGTGAATCAGGAAGCCACAAGTAATTATTCGTACCAGCTCAGAGAGATAATAATTCGTTAACAATACATTTATTTTTTTTCGTTTTACTTCTACCGCAATAATAATCTACATATTGTTTGATCGACATTGTTTATTTTCAAAAAGTGTTGATCTTTTGTATTTAAAAAAAGCATCTACATTGGATCAAACAATAAAACTAGAATGTATACCATACATAACAAAAATTGGTGACATAGTACACGTGTGAAGTCGTACATGTGCTAAGCGAACTGAAACCACATGGAATAATGTTTTGAAGATCTTCTCAACATACTGTAAGTTAACCTGAAATTAATGTTACTCTGTGAGAAAAAAACTAATCAAAGTACACCAGTATGAAGAGATATTTATTCACAGTTAATTTTAGAATGATTATTGAGTATTCAACACTGTAACAAGCCAAGCCAACCCCACCCCCATTTTGCCTCTATGTCAATCCCTTTGTTAGTTTTGTTGTTTGTTATAGGTCTCTCGATAACACACGCCTGCGCTTATATCATTGTCGATGTTTTTGGATCCCAATGTCTGCGAGTTATTGAAGGAGTTAATGTGTATATATATATATATATATAAAGAATACAAATCATATGGCGAATAACAACCCTCTCAAGCGTACTGGATCCACCAAGGGATCACGTTTGTCAGGGATTAATTAAAATAGATGCAATAAACTGACGACGAACAGTACGAAACTAGTAACTAACTAGCCTAAGCGCTTTCGACTCTTAATGAGTCTTTTTCAAAGGCAAATACAAAACATAGTTACGACAAACAAATAAACACAAAAACGTTGCGTTTGTAAACCTCTACATTTCTATCTTCACATGTGCTAAAACTATAAATACAACCAGCTTGTATAGACTAGTTGCGGAAACTGAAAACGTTGTATAATTCCCTAAAAGTCTACAAGCCAAAGCGACATCTATTTTTACTTTGTGTACATATGTAACGCAGATTATATCCCGGATATTTGGTTCTATACCGGTTATTCTTATAGTAAAAATTGAAGGATAAGAAGATTTAGAAAATGTTAAATTCTACTAGTGCATAGTTTTCATTTTCTAGTCTTCTTGGTTTAGACCGCTTGGTTTCAATGTTCTAAGGCGGCGTATCCAGTATGATTCCTTTTCCTTCCTGGTTTCGGAACTCCAGCTGTGGTTGTTGGCAATAGCGATAAGTATTATATCACTGAAAGTGTGGCCAGGGGAGGAGAAGTGTTCTGCGACCGGGCTTCTGTACAGCTTTTTTGTCATCCAAAAGATGCAAAACCTGTCAACATATGATAGAGACCAAGACATTCACTAGCACAGTGACTAAAGAAAAACTAAACATACATGGTCCAAACAAAACGTGCAAAACAGAGAATGTGATTTATCTCATCACATGTGAGATCTGTGGCCTTCAGTACGTGGGAGAAACTGAAAAGCTACACATAGGGATAAACCTTCATAGATCTGATTGGAAGACAAAAAAGCTGTACAGAAGCCCGGTCGCAGAACACTTCTCCTCCCCTGGCCACACTTTCAGTGATATAATACTTATCGCTATTGCCAACAACCACAGCTGGAGTTCCGAAACCAGGAAGGAAAAGGAATCATACTGGATACGCCGCCTTAGAACATTGAAACCAAGCGGTCTAAACCAAGACTAGAAAATGAAAACTATGCACTAGTAGAATTTAACATTTTCTAAATCTTCTTATCCTTCAATTTTTACTATAAGAATAACCGGTATAGAACCAAATATCCGGGATATAATCTGCGTTACATATGTACACAAAGTAAAAATAGATGTCGCTTTGGCTTGTAGACTTTTAGGGAATTATACAACGTTTTCAGTTTCCGCAACTAGTCTATACAAGCTGGTTGTATTTATAGTTTTAGCACATGTGAAGATAGAAATGTAGAGGTTTACAAACTCAACGTTTTTGTGTTTATTTGTTTGTTGTAACTATGTTTTGTATTTGCCTTTGAAAAAGACTCCTTAAGAGTCGAAAGCGCTTAGGCTAGTTAGTTACTAGTTTCGTACTGTTCGTCGTCAGTTTATTGCATCTATATATATATATATATATATATATATATATATATATATATACATACACACACACAAACATACACTGTATATAGATCGATAACAATTAAAACAACTGCAATTGCAATGCCTGACCAATTTCAAATCCCTCTGCTCTATAATGCATATTCCAACATATAATTCCAATAAATGTCCTTATCCTATAAATATGTCAGAGAGTACTTTTGTATTTCCAGAGAAAATAATCACTTGAAATAAATAATCTGAAGAAAATAAAATTCTGCCCAAACTGGACACAAGATAATACAATTTAAAGTGCTAGATGTTAAATCACAACTGGTAAAATTACGTCAGTCACAATAAAAGTTCTCTGTTTGACCTTAGGTCACAAATTTGCATTTTCATAAAACAACCATTACCTAATGGAAAATAACTTTCTATCATGATTTAATGAGCTTGGTTTATTTAAATCATAATACCCAATAAAATTCCATTTGGAATCCCCAAAACCCCAACCCATATTAACATGTTTAAAATGAATAATAATTTGGTGATTAAACTCATACCCATAGAGGATAATGAAGTTATTATTAGTTGTTTACATCAATGAAATATACATAAAAAAAATTCAAAGTCCATCAGGTCAAACAGAACTGAACTCAATTTTGGACAAGGTCAAGTCCTGTAAACAATGCTACATTACAATAACATGTACTGGAATAAAAAAAATTGTTAAAACAACCAAACAATTGAATTAAATACACATAAGAGTAAAGGTTCAGTCTATTTTCTTTATTTTTTTCTTTCTGACAACTTGCATATTTTTCTTAAAACTTCTTGGGAAAGACAGAATTCATTCTTTCAAAAAATGGCTAAAACCATCTGTGATTAATCATCATATGACTACAATATAAACATAACACTATTCTAGAGACTGTCTTTGTGCTCAGAAAACTGAGGATCAAGAGTTAGTGACTAAAATGCATAGGTTTTGAACACTGGAGGTACAAGACTAGCATTGATTATAGAGATCTCTCTATGAAGGTGGCATTTCAAATTTCAACATTGCATCTGTAGTATATCTGACCATGGATCCCCTCCATAGGTGAAATCCAAGAATGACATCAATCTTGTAAATGGTCAGCAAAGGAGAAACATAAGCACAATGATTCACAAAATTCTATCAAGTGGTTTCATAGCAGATGTAGAGATGAATGGATGGACAGACAGAAAGGGTATCACAACCTATCAAGGTTTATTTCTGAGTACATCAAGTTGACAAGACCTTTCAAAAGGTGGAACTAGTATTACTTATAAATGACTGGCGAAGTACAAGCATCAAATACTACATGAAACAGAAGCACCTATTTGAAACAAGTTTTATTTTACTCTAGGTTATGAATTAATTTTTTTTCTCCAGAGAAATGATTTTGATAATTCAATGAAATGGAAAACCAGATATTTTTTTCTATGCTGTGTCAATAGCATTATGACCCAGAAATCTCAGCTAAATTTAGATCCTTTCATGGTACAGTGGTAAGCAGATTTTCAAATTGTCACTCACTCACTGCAAGTTACCGAAAAACAATGAAGTTGACACTTTCATTGCAGCAGGCCAGTAATGATCACATGGCAAAGCACATTACCAAGATCACATATCCAAAATTTGACACAGGTACCAACCAATTGATGCAAGTTATGTTCAGTTTTGACTTCGGGGAAACACTACTTTAAGTTCTGGAATTTCTAAAAGGTTGATCCTACTCCAGGATATTATCAACTGATTATAAAAAAGAACAACACATTAAGAATTTAGCTTTGCACACACAATGAAAATTTTATGCCAAAATTTACCACCTTTCAATTTATCTGCTTAACAGCCTTAACAAAAATGCATGCTACATTCAACACTAAAAAACTCCTAATGTTTTGTAAAAATGCATGATATCTTCATATGCAAGTTAACTTACTACCTGAAATGTGTACACTGATGATGTCATTTAAGAAACTGCTTTTCATATAAGTTTGGAGCAATGTCTTCAAATGCTACAATTCTATTTTTGCTCACAAGCAAATGGTCATGTTTCCAACTTTTGTTAACCTACATTTCAGTTGGTTTAAATGCGATGGAAGGATGGAAGCCAGAAATGTGGAAACTGGTTAAAAGGATAAATATCTTTTATATTAGTATTGTTTTATTTGTTTTGCAAAAGAAATAACATTCTAACCAGCTGCGATACGATTGAAAAATTGTTAAAGCTATGTTAAAACTCCAAATCAGACGTACCCTTAAAATAGTTCGTATTAAAATCACTTCAAATTTTATTTTGCTTTTTATCATTCAATCACATTCAAATCATAATACATTCGTCATTAGAATTCTAGTTTAAAAAGATGTGAATTTCGGTTTTGGAGTGTCTCTAATAAACTTTAAGTACTACATTAATGATGACAGGAGAACAAAGGTAGCAAAACTCGATGGAGTCACTGTTGGGGGGGGGGAGGCACCTGTACCTGTTTTCGTCATTGGTCGGTTGACTAAAAGCAAGAACATTTTTGCAGGAAAGACTTAAACATGATTTTTCTTCATATATCCAGTCTTTGGGCGTAGTTGACCTTCGTGTACAGACACTGTAAACTAACTCCATAATGACAACTCGATTAACAAATACTGCGAAATTTGCGCTGATATTTTGCACGTCGCGTTCCACTAGTTCATTAGTTATAACGGTACCAATTGTACAACCCTCAGATGGGCGGAGCTTAAGGTGTAGGGATTCAGAAATAAACAACAAAACTAGCTGTGATTGGTGCATTATGTCAGAGTTGTACTTTCAATTAGGCTTTAAAAAAAGTTGATCCTCTTGGCAACATCTGAGATTATATTAATTCATTTTTTAAGATTTTTTAAAATGTGGTACACATGATTGAAAATGTGTCCGGTGTAACTAGCGAACTCTTACCCCTGTCACGTTCCAGTAGAGTTATCTCTCTTATATGCAATGGAGTACCTATTTTCGATGTTATCAAATTAACAATCTAACATTGTTCTCTGTGACAGTGTGTGACATGCATGCTGAGGTAGGATAGAAAGTATATTTATTTCGCAAAACATTAGCATTGCGGTCTATGGAAAAACAATTGGTACCGTGATACCATTAAGGTGTTCATCAAAGCAGCTGAATGATCAGGATGGTGTCTAGTCTTCTAGAAAGGACAGTTAAAAAAAAAAGCTTGGTCCAAAAAGTAGGTAACGGGTCAGAAATTACCAGTACGAAAAATGACCGGGTTAAAAAAAGGACCGTTCAATAATAATAATAATAATAATAAGAAGAAGAAGAAGAAGAAGAAGAAGAAGAAGAAGAAGAAGAAGAAGAAGAAGAAGAAGAAGAAGAAGAAGAAGAAGAAGAAGAAGAAAAAGAAGAAGAAGAAGGAGAAGTAGTACACGCAGTTTTTCTTTAATGTCATCTTTTGTACACTTTTTAGTTACTGGCATTATTTACGTACATTGCTAAAACATTATTCTGCAAAAAATGAAGTAATGGTCAGTGAGGATTAATAATAAGACTCAAGTAAAACGACTGATAGTAAACATCAGACCTTTGCAGATTAGACAGATTGTAGAACCTGTATCTGGAAAGAATTAGCGATACTATTGTACTTTTCACACTTCCTTTACCTGTTTTCAGTCTCAGATTTATTTAATATGTCACCAGCTTTCATATTTTCAACTGAGACGCGAATACAAGTCTCTGCAATCACAAGTCTTTCCCGTCCCTCCAGTTTCAACAGAGCTTGATGAGTTATAAGATTTTAACAGTTTTTGTAACGATTACTGAGACGCTCCTGACTGAATTACATCAGGCGATTATCGGTAAAATTCAGATGTGTTATAGTTGTGTCTCTTTCTTCCCTTCAGTCATAACATTTTATCCATAATTATTTACACTTTTCCATTTTAAATATTTTTGAATGAACTTATCTTATTTTCCGTTTTCTAATATTTTCACTAACTTCTACATGGATAATTTATTTATCTTTCAAATTACTGTTTAACGTTTTCACCTGTCATCTAAAATGAAGATTTTGAAAATACTGACCTTGAATTAAGTGCTTATACAATGAAAGTATTGTCATATTATTTCAGCATATGTAATTGGCGTTTCAACCATTACACATATCTAAAATTAATCGTTTTGCGCAGAGAAATGTATGTTGTTCGATGTATGCACAATATTTATAGATCTCACATTATAGGTTTTGGACCAAGAGTGGAAAGAAGTCCGATTTCATTTAAGTACTTTCCTTACAGATGTTACATTTTTGTAACAATTGTCGATACAATATTACAGGAAATTGAAATCACAAAATTTGGTCCTATATGTAGCATTACATCTAATTTTTACGTCGCGCACACAGTTCCATAATTGGAATTGTCTTTAAGCATGTATTAAAGATTTGTGTGTGATTTTAATAAAATCGTCTGTTCTTATGAGACTTTATAATATCCACATATGTAATAGCAATTTGTAACATTATTTCAACATTCATGTCTACCCAATTATTTTACGTCTTTTGATCTGCACAATTGTTTTCCTGGAGAACAACATTACTGATTTGGACAAAGACATTTTCCCGAAAATATTCTAAATTGGAACGGAAGAACACAAACTGTGCTTTATTGTGTAAATTCTGGAATTTTATGTTAGTCTTCGTCTGACGTGGTCATCCGCCATTTTGGACCGGAACTTCAGACACTTCAGACCGTTTGGAACTTTTCACAGGATTTATGTTTCTATTTTGAACAAACAATTTGGATTGTTTCTGTAAACCGTAAGTACTGTTTAACATATGTACACTATTTCATGTTTTCTAGGAAAATAAATCATTTTTGTTAAAATTTGCAAAGCTTGTCTTCACTCTTTTGTTTATGTTACCTTGAACGAGCCGATAAGTAACAATATATATATATATATATATATATATATATATATATATAGCCTATATTTATAAATATATATATATATATATATATATATATATATATATATATATATATATATATATATAAGTTGTAACACCCCGTGTGTTAAATATCGAAAAGACCAATGTTCGGGACTTAAAAATGATTTTTAAGTATAAAAATATAAGTGAGAGAGAACGTGCTATTCAATCTCGCATAGTGACTTAGCTAACATAGTGTCTGTCACAACACTATTAATTTTGGATAATACAGAGCAGACTTGTTTAGCTAAATGCCAAAAGACAGCGTTGTAATACACTATATCATGATGAAATAAATTATGTTATTATAATGGATGTAACACATTCTGTCATGGTAGCGTGAATTAAATGAAAATAAATAATTTTAGTACAGAGCAGTGTGGTGGGAGATAGCAGCGGCTTTATAAAGAATTATATGATAATTCTAAGGTATTGAAATTCAATAATAAATCTACTTAAAATTTCTCCTAACAATACTATTAAGTTTTGGGGTTATGTAAAAATTATATAAATTATGGTTTTAGAATATGTGGCCGAAATCCTTTTCTATCTAGATGTTGATACTTTGCCGCTCTGACAGCTATCTGCCAGTGCACTGTTGTGCACTCATATTTATAGCCGCCTATTTACGTCACATGACCATAGCTAGCCAATCATTGTTTGTCCTTCTCAGGGCTAGCTATGGCGGTAACCAAGTCAACTGTTCAAACTGCATGGAAAACTTCCTCTGAACATGAAATCTAGATCGAGTTAAGTTGTCCTCTCAATGTCCGTTGTGTGCGTTTTTACTTTTAACCCTATTTGTGTATTCATACCTGCAATTACTTTGAACTGAACGAAACGGACAAGTGAATTTCAATGTGAATCGAGCGAGAGTACAACGTATTTGTGATGCAATTAGTTGTAATACGGTTAGAAATAGTCCCTGATAAGTGGATTCTATTTCTGCACATTAAAGTAAAATAACAAGTTCTACACGATCAAGAACTTACAATAATAACAACAACATCAGTTCTAACTTATTGTTCAACAAAAGTCTGAAAAGTGAAATGTGATTCTTCGACTGGCACATTGATTCCATCCCTATCTTGCATCTCCGTTGTTCCAGTAACAAAACTCACCCGGTGGGTGAAGTCACACCTTTATGGACTAGCATCATATTTCTGGCTTTGATATTCCAAAACCATGGAAGGTAAGATAATTAATTTCCTAAACAATTCATGTGAAATTCCAACACGACACACGCATGGTCCAACATGGAAATGATTTGGGCACAATGACTATTAACACATGAACTTCTTCTCATTTAATGTTGATGTCTCATGGCTTTTAGCACTTTTTTTGACTTCTAGATGAATTCCTTGACGCATTCATTAATTCTCATAATGAAAGCGTGACATTACGATGACCAGAGCAAGGTTTTATACTCACATTTAGTATAAAACTCACAGTACACATTTATAAGAGATGCAGACGGCAATCTAAACAATGGTGGGTGGGTGGCACACGTTCAGGAAGGACACATATGATAGATAATTTAAGTGAGAGATAAAATCGACATGATCAAATATGCTATAGTCTTGTAGGTCAAACATCATCTCATCTCTCAACGATTAACATCATCTAATCTTTCACACATTAACTGGAAATTGTTTATGCATGCAGAACTCATTTCACAATACCGTTACGGTATTATAACATACTGAACTGCATCATGCTTTTCAGGTATTATTTCATGCTTTTACTTTAGCATTATTATCATTGTTATAAAAAGAAATGTAGTTCTTAATGGTGCTCAGTACTTTATTTTTGTTGAATTTGGCATTACACCATATATATATATATATATATATATATATATATATATATATATATATATATATATATATATATATATATATATATATATGCACACACACACACACATACAGACCAGTGCCTTAAGCGGTATACTGCGAAGACGTCTCCTGCAATGTAACAGCATAACCACCCTGTCCGAGCAGGCACACTTGTTGGTATTCTTTTGGACAGGAGAGAGCCAGGCCAGGAATCGGAAAAGGTTAAGGGCAAGATCTTTTCGTCGACCAACAACGCGAGAAAACATGAATAAGACGGTATCTCGCTGAGGTAAAAATCTGTCACACTTTGGAATGCCAGTCATCAGACAGATTTAGCGAGGTATCACTTCAAATACAGGACCTATCCTAAAGAACCCGAGAAACCGAGACTGGGGACAGTTTAGCCGAGGGAGTAGTTCCGCTGCGAACAAATTAAGTAATAATGTAGTTGATTAATTACTCATAAAATTCACGGCGGTTATCCTAAAATGGTGCTGACAAGTCGTGACACTATTTTATTCATGCCGAGTGCTTATCAAGGGAAATTTTGCATTTAATAAATATACCTTTATCGTTTACGACAGGTTCCTATGACCATGGTTGTAGTAGATGTAGACCAAGACGAGCCAGTAGACCCACTTTTGATAAAATGAAGTGTGGGTGTTTAAACTTTATTAAGGCGATACAAGGAATGGGTGATTTGTAGGACACTTGTAATAAGGCGAACAACAGTAAAATCGAGTTCGTGGAGCATTTGTCACATATCATCGACCGACGGAGCCTAGTCGATATAGAGTCAATAATATCACCACGGCCTTCAACCTCCTTTGAATTATCATTAAAATCCCTCAACAAACCGTAGTATCGTTGGTCACCCGCTGACGGCGCCACTAAATATAATGAATCCCGCTTAAGCTATCTCATTATCATGCTGAATAATTTGTATTTCTAGTCCAAGATGGCCCTATAATAATTGCTCGAATAGAGTTGGCAATTCTGGATAGCGCTTGACAGGTTCTATTGCTCGTGTCGCTGAGAAGTCGATTAGTGCAGTTGTAACGAATAATATAAATGTATATTATGTACGTTGCAAGGAATTTACTGACATCAGTGAATTGGCAATAATAAAGACGACGAATAAAAGGCGTGCAATTTTGAAACGTGCCATCAAAAATATAACTTTATTTCGTCTCGTGAGAAGAAGATAGGCGGGGATACAGCTGACTTAGTTTGAAATTTACAAGGGATTCCATGGGCTACATATCCTGGCGAAAAACAGTTTCCGGGGTGTATTTATTGTGGCCCTGGAACCCGACTTGGTATGTGAATCAGAGAGAAACTAACTCAAACCACGAGTCTCCAGTGAATGCGATTGATAAGGCGTGTCATGTTCATGATGTCGCCTTAAAAAGGTCAAGATTTACAATAACGACATATAAAGACGAGAAGTTGATACACATGCTAAAGTCAGTAAAAAATAAAAATCTGCGAGAATCACTAGGTAATTGAGAAAGGCAAATAGGTATTAGGGGATGAGTAGTTAATCGGCTGATAATTACTATAATAATGGAGTCCATTTACTATAGCTCAAATGGATACTGGAGGATAGGGATGCTATTAGTAAACCTGCTCTTATATCACATTCATCTAACAATCCAATACTTGTTTTATCGATATAAAATGAATCTGTGTAGACTCTGACCGCTATATCAGGAAATCTGTTATCATTGATATCAAATTTATGGAAACACATGCTAAGATCGAAGATGCTTAGTTCTATCTTTCAAAAATATACTTTGCTCGTTGTGACTTTAATTGTAAAATCATTTCAGTCTCGTCGATAATGAATCGTATACAGCTTTGTCCATAATGCGACGAGACTCCTTGTGTAAATTTACCAATGATTTTTCTGCCCAAATCCTTTGCAAGTGACGTCTCGCAATTGTCGCCAGGTTCTGGCATCCAAACTTGTTTTTGTGGCCGATACGAAATTATTGCCTCACTCACAGTCACTGATAACATCTCCGCATCATGAATATATTGTAATGTTATTGGAACCCAACCACTTTCATTTTTCGCACAGTAATAGTTGAGATTTATCGCCTGATTAAGTTTATTAAAATGTCGGCCAAACCAAGCCAAAATAACAAGATCAATCCCTTTAGCGACTTCAGATGACTCAACGAATGCAAATCCTGTCGAAGTCAGGTAGAAGTCAATTTTTATCGATTCCCTAGTCGTCTCATTGGTAGGATGCTCAAATCGTTTAAAATACGGCGCACACTCACCCATCCGAAGACAATTTCCATGTAAACACGCAGTCATGTCAAATGAGATAACTTGGTATTTGGTATCCCTCAAACCTCTATGCCCATAATTGAAAGACAATTGCTGAAAATCTTCAAGAAATTCTTTCGAAGTTGGCCTCCATGAATTTTTCTTCTGAGCAAAATGAGTGACCACAGATGGAACAGTAAAACAATTACTCAGTATTGTTGTAACTGGAGTTTCATTTTTCAAGTACTTAGCGATGTACAAAACCTCTCCGGTTATTGTTTGAGTAGACGATGAATTTTTATTACTGATGTTCCAAATTTTGAATAAAAAACTCATTATTTATTTATTATTGACAGTTATATGCCATACAATTGTAAAACAATAATGCCAAAATCGTCAATATTAAACTTTTATACAGAGCGATTGGTGAAACATAAACTTTACAACGAGCTTCTAGATTGTTATTATCTTTACGTTGGTATAACTGGATCGGGAAAAACAAATTTGCTTATGAATTTACTTCTCGGAGAAAATTTTAACTACGATATTATATAATTAATAGAATAACAAGCAAAATATAGAAAGGTATAGAAAATATAAAAAACTTGCACAATCTCAAGCACAATTTGAACAGCTAGTACAGCAAGCACGACGTAGTCAAGTTGCTGCAGCAGAAATAGCAGCTACAATTGTCAAACCAGTTACGGAAGCTTTGCTTGGAAAAACAACCTGAAAGTAAGCCACTATCAGAAGAAGAACTTAAAAAAAAACAAGAAAAAGATTTGGTTGGAATAATTATTGAAAGATCTAAAGAAGAAAGATTAGCTGTGGCACTTGTAGCAAATATACCTAATGCGGTTGATCGAGAAGCTGTACTAGATAGGCTAATAAATAATCCGCTGGAACTTCAGCAAAGATTAGCAGAAGCAGCAGTAGATAGACAAATTGAAAGATTAGAACATGAAGAAAAGGAGAGAGAGAGAGAGAGAGAGAGAGAGAGAGAGAGAGAGAGAGAGAGAGAGAGAGAGAGAGAGAGAGAGAGAGAGAGAATGAATTAATTTTAATATGATTAAACAAATATAGATAGCAAAATAAGAGACAGTGAGTATGAAGATTTTAATAAAAAAAATATAATTTTAAGAATGTGAGAATACATGATGGTAATAAAGATTAATTTAAAGCCGATGAAAATATTACAAAATTAAAAAAGTAAAAGAAAAGAGCAAGAAGCCTTTCGATAAGGTAGTTTTAGAAAATATAAATTATTATAACTACATTAAATTATATCGACATGGAATTATCGCCGATCTTTACAATAAAGTTATTTATAATTTAAGAAATAACCAATACGATAGTCATTATAGTAGTGGTTTAGTGCACAAGCAAAGTTATTAGATAAAGGATTAGAATATATATATATATATATATATATATATATATATATATATATATATATATATATATATATATATATATATATATATATATATGAAGCTCAAGGATGAAAGTTCAGAAAGATTAACTGAAGAATTTCGAGATACATATAAAAACAAAGCAAAAATAAAAAACATCAACAGAATATTTTTATTTTATGGAAGAAAACAATATTTCTGACGATAATTTATATTTATATATATATATATATATATATATATATATATATATATATATATATATATATATATATATATATATATATAAATATATAATTGGAAAAAAAATACGATTATTTAATTAAAAAATTAAAAATTATCATAGAAAAAGGTAAAGGAGCTTGTAAATAAATTAGTGCAACTCCAATGGAAAATATTGAAGACCTTTTTAAACATCTAGAAATAATACAGTTGCTGTTTTTTTTTATTTTTTATACTGCAACAGAATTTAGAGATGAAACACTTTGAAACATTTTTTAAACATTATGATAAACGCTTTGAATATCTTTTAGAAGAAGCAAGAAAACAGGAAAAGGAGTTAGAATAATTACATCGGTTACTGAAAAAATCGGCAGAGTAGTGCTATTAATTTCGTCCCCCAAAAAACCCCGGGAATATTGCTGTTGAACTTGGCAATGAAATTAGTGACATACTTGATAATATGAAATCGAGAAATTTATTAATATCTGACTAGAATAAATTCAAAACAATATCCAGAGCGAGTGATATAATGTAATTTTTCAGATGATGAGAATAAAAACATTACTAGACCGTACGTGTGTTTACTTGACTCAACGCATAAATATCAAGATACTGGAGATAGGACTCGGGTATCATTAGAGGAGTTTCGTACACTTTATCCGATATTTTATTTTGATATTAGTAATCACAGCGAGCGAACTGTATACAACACAGATGACATCAAAATTATTTGGCCATTAGAAACCCTTCCAGCTGCACCATTCTATGTATATGTTTTAGTGATAGGCTATAGATTTGTTACAATTGACTCTGTAGGAGGTAAAATGTCAATATAAGTTTAAAGTGATTTACACTTCAAGTTTAACCTATAATTATTATGTATAATGATAAAATATATTGTAAATGAAATTTATTTAAATGATGGCCAAGTTAAAAATTTAGCAGCTGCTGTTGCAAAACAGACGCATGTTTCAGTGAAGGTCAACCCTAACCCTTTGGGTACTTTAACAAAATTGTCGTTAACCAAAAATCAAGTAAATCAATACGATTGCAAAAGACCTTTGGTTTTAAATTTAAGTGCTGCACAAATAAATGTGATTTCAAAACAAGGCGGTCTCTTCAGTCCGGCACTATCAGCATAGCTAAAACATTACTACCTAAAATTTTGCCAGTACTCGGTATATTAGGGCTAGCAGAAGCGTCTGGAGCAGTATCTGGCGCCTCAGAAAAGGCAGTGAAATGTAACGGTATTGTTCGTGGCGGTGGTATAAAGAAACCTTTTGTATGAAGATTGATGACAATTTTTTTTTATCTAAAGATAAATATAATGTCTAAGCGAAAAACGGTGCGAAAAAAGACAAAAAAAAAAAAAAAGAAACGACCGCGACAAGGTGAATTTCTTCCAATAGCCCAATTATTAGCAGAATTAGGGGCAAGTCTGTTGCCGCGTCTGTTAGGACGAGGACAAGGACTAATGCTGCCAGGAACAAGAAGATAATTTCTCCCGCGTAAGTAACTTTGATATACTCAATAAACTAAAAAATTTCCACAGTTTATTCTCAGGACGAGCTTACGACGCTAGTGTCTCCAGGTTCATGCGTTATAAATATACAAGATTTTAATGACGGATCTGGTATACATTGGGTAGCTATTTTTGATAATTACTTTCACTCGTTCGGAATTCCACGAAGTGATGCAGTGAAACGATGTATGATAAAAAGAAAATAATAAATTATTCGTCTAATCAACTTCAGCCAGTAGGAATTTCCGCTTGTGAATATTACTGCATAATGACCATTAAACAGATGACCAAAAATCCAGATTTTTAAAAGTTTATTTTGAAATTTGACAAACAACCTTGTCACGCTAATGATGAGATTGCAATTAATTTTTGTAGAACTTGCAATTATTTATTTCTGAATTACAAATATAGCAATATGAATATATTGTCTTGAGTGTAAAACTAAAACAAAAAATTGAGATAAAAAAGCCAGGAAAAATAAAAAATAATAGAATAATGCTGAAAAGTATTAGTGCAATCTGTGGATAAAGAAAAAGTATGTTTTTACCATCAGCAGCAACGTTGTCCGGAGCGGGCTGCCCGATTGACTACGTCAGAGAGATTATTTTAGTAGACGACTGAAACAATAGTTATGTTCTTTTTGAAAATGTTTTTAAAAATTAAGTAATATTTCTTTTTTTTGAGGGTCAAACTCCAGCACTATTAAGTATAAATTTGATTATTCTTTTAGTATTTTTCATACTAAATTATGATTTGTTTGTTTCTTATTGCCTGATCTTGCTTGTTATTGCTTAAGTTTGTATGAAAATTGCTAAAAAAAATATTAAAATTTATATTAAAAAAATCGGGCGTTTAGTTTGTAATTTTTTTTTAAATAGAAATTTGACTTGAACAATCACTAAAAACAAGGAAACACATCATAATTTGAACAAAAAAACCCAAGTAAATTTATGAAATATGTTTAGTTATAAATAAATAATGACAACCAACTTTGATACCGACAGTTTTATGTCTCGAACAAAATAAATTTGTTTCATATTGCCAGAAATGCAAGAACAGAGAAATAATTGGAACGGGCCAAAGATATACAAAAGTTAATTGGCAAACTAAACATGTTTGGCTATCATTGGGCTGAAGACAGGGTAGGACAACTAGGACAAAATTCCGGGGAAAGCGGTCCGACCACTGTCAGTGGGCTCAAATCAGCAGAGAAGTATCTTTTTGTGTAATTCATATCCGACTGAAGAATTTTTCCTAGGATGCATATTCCTGTCTGCGACCCTTGCTATCAACCCTCCTGAAACCTTTAATTTGCTGCATAAGTTAATTTGTATGGTTTAAGTAAATTAAATATATGGTTATTCTTGAAGTTTAAGTTACTGTTAATTGTTAGACCAAATGCATGTTCTTCATTTCTTTCCTCACCCTAATTGAAGTTTTACTAGGGCAAAAGAACACTATCCCTCCAATCATGGTATAAACTTAAAACGAAACAATACTTTAAAAACATGCTGTGAACACTTGTCTTTCTTCCATCTTCATCTATAATGTTGCCACTAAACCCACTGTAGCCATCTGAATTAACCATTAGCATTTTAACAAAAGTACATGAGAAAAACATTTTCAGATGGCAAAGATTCAGGTAAAGACGAATAGTATCATTTGAATAATATTTTTGGTGTTATCAATTTAGGAAATTTATCACATTTGTCTGGATAATAAAGCACACAGCATTACATTCAGTAGGGCATGTGGCTAAGTGGCTCCTAGCAATTCACATTCTAACCATTACAGCGTAACTTTTGAGTTGTGTTTCAACATTCGACATTACTTTTTTCTTCTTTATCGATAATTGCTGTTATTTCTTCTTTCCTTTGTTTTGTGTATGTTTATAAGAATGTAGTAAGAGAAGCCATTAATAAAAACAGCGTTTGCTTCAATATGTTCATTTTTTAAAATGAAATATGTTGTATAATAGTTAAAGACCCAGCAACAACATCTTTTTCACATTGAAAATTATAATTTTCCATACGTGTTACATACACCAGCTGAACTTGTTTCTATACTTTCCTCCAACTATTTCTAAACATAGATGTACACTTCTGTATTGTTTTATACCTTGATAGCATTCAATCCATTTTATCAATTTTTTTCAACTATGTCTGTATCTTCTTGCAGACGTTGTTGTGTTGCCCTTCTGCTCATCTCGCTCTGCAGGTAGTGTTTTTGTTTAACAATTTTTTTTGTAGTAGCCTATTTACAATCCTTTAATCGACTGTGAATGTGGCAAATATAATTATGACCCGATGGTCATAAACCATGTAAGAGAAAGAAGCAAAATCAACAATTTTAATAAAATCCAATAAATAATTTAATTCTCTCAGTAAAAAATTTGAATTTAATAGCATTTTGAATTACATCCCAAACAATCATAAACTTTCTATCACCAATTCAAAAGCAAAAAGTATTCCGAATTAATGGCAGTTCATGAATATGCTGATGTACCACTAACATCGAATGATCTAATGTGCCAACAGTCTCGATGTATCACAATGATATAATCAGTAATGAATTCACAATAATCACAAAGTAATGTTTGAGTCCAGAATGTTAATGAGCACTTTGTCCAATTAATAATTAAAATAAATAATTGCTCTCAAATTATATCTGAACACAACTAAAATACTAATATTACAACGAACAAATAATTGTTTACATCTTCCTTATATAGAGGTGGTCACCTGATGCATTATATAACAAGAAGCCCTGGACTTATCAAATTCGTAAGCAAGAGGAGGTCTGTTTACTGAAAGTTTAGATAAGAACCTGATAAAATCAGTAGACCGTATAATTTCCAAGGGGAAATCCAAGACCATGAACCCAAATCCAACTAAAAATATTGTTTGCAAATGATCATCATCTTAAATTATAATCTACAATCATGGGTAAACGTTAGTTATGTAATATGTTGTTTACAAATGACCCTTATGATATATAACTGTAAGGTGAAATACAATATAGATATACATAAAACCAGAATGATAAGCATGATAACTTTTACAGTCAAATGATAAAAAAAAAAAAAACAATAATACAATGAGTCTAGGGAATAATACATTATAATAACTTAAATTCATGGTTGATGCCAATAATTTGAGTGAGAGTGAAATACTTCGTCAAAACAAAGAGCCTATCTAAGTCTTCTGGCTTCTCTTTCAGACTCGAGGAGTGTCAGAATGTCACCTTCTCTGACAGGCCCCTTCACATTCCTGATGATGGATCTGTTGCTGTCATCTAAAAACTCTACTCGGACCTGTTAGAAAATTTACAGCTAGAAAATAAAGTTTTGAATTGTGTTGAAAACATTCGACATCAATGCTTTCTTTAAAGACACGGGTGCAGTTATTTCCTCGTTTACTTGCTCTGTGTACATTTCAATGTCATTAACTATCACCAGAAATTAAAACAGTTTTTGTTTTAACAATTCAATTGATGTAAACGAATATAATATTTACGAGTCATTAAAAATGCTTTAACACCCAACCACGAAAGACATTGCCATCAACGAGATTGACAGTTTGCAATTTCTGTTATCAATCACTTACTAAAAGACATTTTCGTCTCCAGGAAATGAGAATATTAATTCAAGAGTTTTAATTTGTAGGTAGAGCTGTTCTTAGTGATTATTTTTCAGTTCAAGTTCTCTTCAATTGGTGATGATCCTTGATGCTTCATCGATACTATTCAACTTAGCGATGGTTAATGTGACTACTTCATAATATTTTACACTTTATTCCGAATGATCTTTCATTCAAAGTTTTCTAACTTTCTTCCTCTGTGTTAATGGTACAACTATAGCTATTCCAATAAACATTATTCATCTGTTGAAATGCCTACACCAGCTAAAACTGCTTCCATACTTGCCATAAACTATTTAAAATCTTAGTTTATAATTATTTTTCTAAAGCTTTCAACCTTTTTTTTATAAATTTTTTTTATATCTTTAACTTCTCACATACGTTTTTTTTTGTTGACGTTTTACTTAGCTCGTTTAGCTGGTGCTATTTATTGTATAACAATTTTGCAAGGTAAATAAATGTTCACACAATGTCACGTATTCTATTGTGAATTTGGCTAAAGACACTGAAATGGCAAGCTTCAAGACGTCCTTAATGTCGAGCATTCATGGTGGACCATGGTGGCATACCTCAATTAATTTTCAAAGAGTCTTTAAAGCATATGAATGAGTTCAGAATAAAGTCCAAAGCTTTTTATTTGCCTAATTCAATTTAGACAATTGCATGTTTGGTTAATATGGAAAAAGAAGGCTTTATTACAAGGATAAATGGCTTCCTTTTGGTTGTGCTAGACACATAACTATACCTAGTTCAATGTAAAATCAATAGTGTATGCGGTCATGCATGGTCTATTGCTAAGTAAAATCACGATATATGGTGCATACAAGGAGAAAGTTATGCCATCAGAATTATTCCGATTTTTGGAGTCAATTACATTTATTGTGTTCCTGTTCTAAGTCTTGATGCATATTTTATGTTCTACTTAAATATTTTGAGAGAGGAAATTTTGACTGTTCAGTGGAAATGGAAAGTTTCATATTATGCATGATATTATTCTATAACTGTTATACATTATTCAAAGGAATTTTTGGGCAATGTCATCTTGACAATATCATGGTTCTTTGAGGTCAAGTAAATTTCCTGTACTGAATTTTATAAGGAAATTTTCATTAATTTTTGACTTTCATAAACCTTTATAGGGAATAGTTGGATTCACTTCATAATACTGTCAGTTTCTCTCACATTGTTTCATTTATAACTTTAAGAATTAAACTGTTACAGATCACTGCCATCTTACCTCTGCGTGGGTTTGAGTCTCGGATTCAGCTAATGTGAGTATGTGATAAAGCTTGCCAATAACTACTTAGTTGAAGGTTCATTCAGGGTTTTACAAGGGTTCTTCCTCCACAATTAATACTGGCCACCATGTATAGTCTATCTTGTGCTGAAAAATGGTGTTAAACCCTACAACATCTGTCTTTTTACTTTTATTCTCTCAGCTTAAGCATATTTTGAGAAGAGATCTATCATTGTTAATGTGTGTTTCTATTCATCATTGCATTTTTAATATATTCATACCACAGGAATATCTGTCAGTCAATGGCTATCCAGGTGCCTAACATAGACCTTTCTATATAGAAATCTGGCTTGCTTGTATATTGTGTTGATAGATTGTTCAGTTATTCATTCTTTCCTTTTGATTATTTTCTTTTTGTTCCATTTAATTTACTCCCACAACTGACTGAATTTTCTAAATGTAATTGTACTTTCAGGATTATAGCAAAGATTCCTTAAATACTGGTATTTTTCAATCATTTAAAATGGTATGAAAGCATCCAGACAATATATTATGCAAGGCAAATTGTATTCAGGCATAATCAAGAAGCCAATTGAACATGCATTGACAACTATAATTTCTGTTTTCAGCAATTTGCTATGTTTCTTTAATCCATTCAAACAGTTTATTATTCAACGGCATCTGATGAGTAATTTACTGTTTCAAATACTTTTAGCTATTGGGATTGATGATGATTATTTCTGTGACATTATCTATAAAACACTGTAAAACTCTTTTAAAAGACTGCATTTTTTTATATTGATAAAAAGTATCAAATTATCTTGAACTTTTCTTTAAGCATGAGTTCTTACTTTTGAATATGATTGCTACAGTTTAAAAGTGTACTCATTGTTTTCACATACACCTATACAAAATGGAAATATAATTTTGCAAAATAGTACAAAGTTTACTTGTTTTGTTCTCATACCTGAACACAAGATGGTCATATGAATTTTCTAAAATAGTACAAGCTGTGCTCATGGTATTTTCATTCCCCAATATGAGATGGTAATATAAATTCTCTAAAATAAATAAAGGTGTCGTCACTTTTAAAGCCAAACTACAATAAATTCTTCATACAAAAGCCTAATTTTTAAATAACAGCCAACCATGACCTTGACCTCCAAATCTCTAGAGACATTCTAAATGATATAGTAAACTTCTCTGCAAAGTCAGACAGCAATTTATTAATTGCAATGTTAGGTACTGCTAGATTAAAAACTTGACACATTCACATCAAATTTTATCCCTCTGTAACATTGGCATTTAAACCTAGTTGGCTTTCAATCTTTAGTGATGTTTCTTTCCCCTACAAGAGATGTGGACAAAGTAATCCACTGAAGAAAAGACTTTTAAATGAACTTCACCTTAAGCTTTATACAACACCATACATTGCTCAATATTAGAGGTACATAGTATTATTGGTATACTGGTATAATTTTTTTTCCAGTGGTACAAACACTGTACTTTTTCACTGTACCAGTACTTTGGTAACCAATGGTGATGTTCAAAATATTCTGGCAAATCCAACTTTGGGAAAAAATTTCAGATTAAAAAAAATTATTTCATATATTTATTAGCTCATGTTAATGTATTGAGTACACTTATGCCTTTGTAATACTGCAAATCATCTTAAGATTTTCACATAGCTTTCTGTTTGAATTATAAGCAATTTCTCATACCCATACATTTTCTCATTTGTTGGGGAAGTATGTTTTATTTTACTGGCCCTAACTGATAAATATCTTGCTCGAATTTGGGTGTAGCCAGTAAGTTGTAATCTTCACTGTCAATACTTCCCATTTTTATTAGCTCTTATTTCAGTACGAGATTTACAGGGTGAAAGCTGAACCAGCATACTTTTGTTAAAGATTTTAGATTACAACTTGAACAATAATCAAGATACACAGAGCAAATTCATCTGTAATAATAATGGACTCATTTTTTAGGGGTGAAAAGGCTGTGATATCTTCTCAGCTGAGATATTTTATTTTCCCGTAACTCTTTTTTTTACCAATAATATATTAAATATACTAAGGTGTTATTTTGCTATAAATCAAAGCATATATTTCCAGCTATTGACCAATGGACTTTTTAAAAAAAGGACTTCGTTCTCCACCTCAGAACATTAAAGTGTCAGTCTCTAATAAAACTGTGGCATACCATGGTACATAATGTAGTCTCTAATATAATTGTGGCATACCATTATCATCCAAAATGTTGATTATAATATCTCTTATGAAACTGATGCTGGCTGTGGTTTATGAACTTTTTAACTATTTGTCAAAAATCTGACCGCAACATGTTGCTGACATTATTTAAGACCAACAAAGAAAACATCATAGAAAAGTGAAAACAAAGTTATGATCATGTAGTAATTCTAATGTAGTATTCTTAAATAAATGTATATATAAACTTTGATTACAGTATAAATGACTGCGTTTGACAATCTGGATTGAATGTTGTGTACTGTGATGTCATATGTGTAAAACAATTATGTACTACCCTTGATTGTGATGATTCCACTCGACATGCTCTTATTTTGACCCAAGTTTAGTACATGGCTTAATTTGTGAAAGTCCATAGCGATAGATAATTTTTGTCTGGAAGTTTCTTGATGATGACAGTTAAGGTGCAGAGAATTCAATAATCAGGATTGAATATACTTTTGTTAAAGAAAATTAGTGTTAAATTTTAAAAGAACAATTTTGATTTAATTTTAAAAAATTAAATGTACATGACTTGTACTATAATTATGTTCATATTTCTGTCATTCCCCCCTCCATTTGTATGAAACCCATGTACTGGCTTTAAGATCAGATGCACCATAATTATCTTAATCATGTTAGGCACTAACATACACATAACTAAAATAGGTTATTTTGTATTTCCTAGAAATAGTTACATTTTAATGAAATAACTGGAATTTTTTGTGGAAGTAACCTTTCTGGAACAACTGAACCACACCTGTATGCTTTGCCATCCTATGCAAAAGCCCAATGCTGAACTCAGCTTATTTTCTGTTTAGGATTTTCTGATGTTTTCTGCTGAATGAAAATAGCATTCTTCACTGCTCAGTTTTGGGAAAAGTTATAGAAAAAAAATTTGATTTTCTTACAATAGTATGCAATGATAACTGACTGGCTTAATCAGTGTCATGATACATTTTGAAAAAAAATGCAAGATATAAAGACTAATTTCTGACTTTCATAAAGATTATTTTTTTAATATTCCTGAATACACATGAAAGGGTTTTATAATATGTATATAGAATATCCAGGGCTAGTCATACAATTTGACATTAATTTATCTGAAATTGCATTCATTAATACATTAATAACAGATAAGGAGAGCTGTACACATGTATATACATAGTTAGGTTTGGTTTGATATTGTGGAGTTAACAACAATTTTCAGGCTATATATGGCAGCAAGTATACATATAATTGTTGGAAAAAGAACCTGGGAAGAACCAGTAACCTATGGGAAGCTACTGGCAAGCTTTTCCACATACCCACATTGGTTGAGCTAAGACTTGTGTGTCGATGGGATTTGTGAGTGATCTGTAAAGGCAAGCCCTTTACACCATTTGGCCACACAGAGTCCCTGTGTATGGTTAGGTTGCAAGGTCATTAATAACAAAATCAGGAGAAAGATTACTTTTGATCCATTGTTTAATAAATGACAGGTACACAAAACTGATTATGTTTGAAATTAATTTGTAAGCATTATACATGTATGAATTAACAAAAAGTATATAGATAATTAAAACTGCTTATGAGATATGACAATTATTTGAAATCTTAATATCATTACTATGACATATATTAAATCTATTTTAGCAATGCTTATATGAATCCCAAATTTGTAAATTTTTTTGTTTAAAAAAACCCTTTCATCCAATCCAAAACTTATATTTGTTATTTGGTAATATCTTTGACAACCAGTAATATTTCCATGAAAGAAAAGGTAATTTTCTATTTGATGATAAAAATATTCAAGCACCTGTCATTTACAGACTATTTGATATGGAAGGGAGTTGGGATTTTTTTCTGGCCCTCAAATAGTTTGAAAAAAAACCCCCTTGCTCTGAGTCTTAGATGAAAAAAAATCTATCATATTAGCAGAGAAAAAAAAAACATTATTCCGAGATTAAAAAAAACAGATATATTGCTTGGAAAAAATACAAGCTCTATCCTGTATGAAAATTAAATGACCTTATTGTACATCAAAATCATACTGCACAAATGGCATGGTTTGCAAACAAATGCAAAGACATTAAAGTCATGTAAAATTTTAGTTGAACACACACACACACACACACACACACACACACACACACACACATATATATATATATATATATATATATATATATATATATATATATATATGCTCACTCAAGTGACACTGAACACCTATCAACAAGCTAGGAAGCTAGATAGGCACTTCACCATGACCACCTTACTATGATCTTTGTACAGTCTTTGAAATAATCACTTTTACAACAACTCCCCCAACAGTACTATGAACCACACAGTATATGCCTGTTCCATGTTTAACAGTCCTCTATATGCAGGCACTAGGAGGACATGGTTGAGACTGGAAACAGGTCTCAAAGATCTGGACTGTTGGTTAAAGTATATAGTCTTGAACTAAACCTACTGAACAGAATTTTTTTATCATTTAGATTTACCATGGCCATGCTCTCACCTTTAGACCCTAGCATCTTTAGGCTTCTGTATTACCCTACAGTTTGTTAAGAAAATTACTCTAGAATAAATGTTATTCTGCAAATCTTACTATCCCTTTACCATAATGACTTTGACCCCAAAAATCAATTGGCCTATTTCAAACATTAAATGCATGCCTCCCTCAACTGTTGGTCAATGTAAATGGTCTATAATTAAAGTTCTTATGCAAAAAAACATGTTTGTTCTTTCAGTGGAAGTGACCTTGACCTTTAAACCCAAATAAGTTTCTTTCTTATTCAATGTGCAAGTTTAAAGAAATTACATGGATGAGGAATTCAATGTTTTACAGTGACCTTGCCTTCGAAACTTTTGACCCCAAACTTGATATTCTTAATTATTCCAAGTGTAAAGTTTTGTTCAAGAGGAGGTGTAGAACCAATGTTATTGTGCAGAAAACTACTGTTATTCTTTCAAACAGCAGCCTTGACTTTTTACCTTGACATTGAAAGGCTTCTTCCTTGCAACAAGTGCAAAATCATTGGCAAAAAGATTGGTAATTGTATACAGTAGACAGCTTGATAGATTGTACAGGAATGAAACTGGCAAGAGACAAATGGAGTGATGGAGAACATAGTATAATATACTCAGGTGAATAAAAAAAAAACAGAAGACCAGGGTAGGTCTGCATGTTGATCCCAGAGTTAAAATGTTGCTGTATATCATGTGACCTTAATTCTCAGGTCAAACAGTTGAGTGAAAATGCTGTAGAATGATTTCTCTTAGATCATAATGATTCCTCCAATGTATAAACAAAATCCTGCAAAGTATTTAGGAAGTAGATGCAAACAAAAACAAGATAACACAAATTTTCAAAGACAGACCTTAACTTCACAAAGTGGGAGGTCACTGTAGCACAGGATGATTTGTTTTAGCTTTGTAATGATTCATACCAAGAAGAAAGTCAAAATAAACAAATACATCAGGATTTAGTTTAGTTTGTTTTTGTGGGGTTTAATTCCATTTTTCAGCACATGATGGCCAGTATATTTTGTGAAGGAAGAGCCTGAGAAGACCCCCCAAGAAGATCCATCAATCTAAGCTGCTGATAAGCTGTCTGCTTCATAATGATTCATGCCAAGTTGGATGAGGACCTATCAAAGGCTTAGGAAATACATGCTAATGAAAACCTTGATTCAAAACCTTAATAAATTTTTGGATGCTACTTGGAAATGTTACATGTTTTGCTTATACTAATGTGTGCTCAAAAAGGGTCATATATATGTGGTTCCTACATTTCTAATAACATGAGATTTTATAATTTTACAATATGGAAGGCCAGAGATATATGGAACATATTTAATATCAACTGGACAGAAAGTTTAACAAAGCTGTAATAGCAGTTTCCATATGCCATACATAATACAAAATACAATCGACCATCAAATGTTATACAATCATTATCATCAACTGACACGGCTAAAACACAAATAAATGCAAAATCATCCAAAAGAAGAAAAAACAAGAAACAAAAAAGATTCCCTTTGCATCAGTGGAGACAGTTGCATAAATTACAACTATGTAATGGCTATTTTGTGATTCACTGTAGTCATATGGAGACAAGATAGTATAACCTGGTACCATGGCCCATTATGTTATTATCAGAAGACTTAGTGCTATTACCATGAAGGCTTAACTCTTAATCTCACTGCTGATATTTGTACTGGGAACACCAGAACATCACTCAAGATTTCGTTATTATCCCTCTGTGTCTGGTTGGAAAATGCCAATGGCATGATAAATGGCCAGTGGTGAAAGTAAAAGGATTATTGGTTATCTGGTCCAAATGATGATAATACATACTATCCAGGGTTCCTGGTAAAGGAAACTAAAGTAGGAGTTGCTTCCCATCTCCACTCATTAAATAATTTCGATCCAATATATCTAATGCAGCACTTTTAAAATACAAAATCCTTAATTGCTGATCCCACAAAGGTATTGGGACTGAAAAAATGGCAGTTTACATTTTCAAACTAAATTACTGGTGCAAATGGACAATTTTGGGGAGATGTATTATGATCTTGGTAACACGACTACATATTAGGCAAGTACCTTTAAGCAGAGAGAAATGTTCTGGAAAATATCTTGTGCTAATTGTAAATATGTATATAACTTAAAATCATATTTTTCCATTGACAGTCACCAAATTAAAACTTGCCTGTTTATGCAAGGTGGGTTTAATATCAGATCATCATTAAACATTAAACAACAAAAATAAAATACACCAAAATGAAGACCAAGGAAAGATAAGGCATTTGTATAAACAGTAAGAAAAATATCTAGGACATTTATGCAAACATGTAAATATACATATCACACAAGTTACTGGTTAGTGACTAGATAACTGACTGACTAAAAAGGATGGATCAAAAATTTTCTGTAGTGCATATTTATTAACAATTTCTAACCAAATATTTTTTTAATGTGAATATCGTAACTGAAGTATACCAGAATCTTTCCCTATTCCATAAAGACAGGGCTCAATTTTTAAATGCTACACTGAAGATAAAGTGAAAGAAAGCAAACAAGAGATTCCCTTTTGTTGGCTCAATGTTTTATTTACCCAAAAAGTAACCAACTTCACAGTGAGATTAATCTCTTTAACAAGGACCTTTATCTGCAATGTGATATATGTCTCAGCAAAGTATATTTCATCATTCATAAGTGAGACAAGAAGATCCATGACTGCCCATTCTCAGAAAAGAAAAAAAATAAATATCCAAAACTAACAATTTACCCCCCTGTGAACTGAACAGTAAAAAATGTTAAAAGCTGAAATCTCGTGCAGAAATATGAAAATATACATTCTGCAGTATTGGTATTGTATCTCCTTACATGCCATGAATGTAAGTACAGAATAACTAGAGGTGGTATTGAAAATAATTATGGTACATTTTGATTTGTTGTGGTAGATAATGTTTTTATTCTAACTAAATATGTTTGTTTGTATGCTTTACTCTGTAAATTTACTATGAATATAACTCCTCTATAAAAGTGTTTCAAATGTACCTGAACATATAAAAATATTCAAAATTTTCATTTGCATTAAGTAGTGAAATTTAAAAAATACCTCTTACCACTGCTCAGTATTTATATTTTTTGGAATAATGTGTAATGTGTGTAACCAAGGCTTGTTTGAGAACTTTCATATAAAGTTAGTCTGGTAGCAACCACCTTTTTAAAATAAATTTCCGTCAAGTATAACCTCTTCTTCATATGGAAAAAACTCAAAACAAATCTCTTTGGTTGATCTAACTTTACTCTTGATCCTTAAATACTGATATTTATAAAACTGCAACAAAATGGAAGACATTCAAGTATAGGAATGGATATCAAACACATTTTAAAGGTATATAGTCTCTATTAAACTTGCACATCAATATTTAAAACATTACTTAGGATTTTTAGTAAAATATAATAACAAAAGGCAAATATGTCGAAATACCAAATAGTTAAGTATCAAAATGTACAAGTTTATTCCAGTACAATGCTCCAATAAATTTAAAATGTTTTTATTAAACTATGCTAAAATAAGTAATTGTAACACTATCTGAGACAGTAATGACTGGAATCAGTGTACCAGTACACAATATTGCTTTTAGGTTACATTTTAATACACATATGCATTCAGTTAAAAGTGTCCCCATTAAGAAATATGTGTGTATACCAGCTCTGGCTTGGACTATCATTGGACAATATAAAAGAGCTCTTAACTGTAATGAGAAGGGATACAACCACCATGTTGAAGAAATGAATACAAGGGGTTGCAGTTTCTCCTTTCAAAATCATTAAAACGTTTTTTTCACTGACACACCAGCTACGTTGAGGTAAATGAACCATGAATAATACAGCTCCAAGACCTGCTTTTCAAGGTGTTTTCAAGGAATTCCAAAAGATTTGAATCAGAATTTTTCTTTCTCTGCAAATAACTTTGTTTATCACAGCATAAATGAATACAAAAGCATGAAAAACAACACAAAATTATTGAATTACTCAATCACTGTATTACATAACCTACCCATTTTATCATATTGTACTTATTATTATTCAAGGAAAATATGTAAGGAACACAAATTTAAAACTTGAAAGTATATTTTATTCACTAATAATGTTTTTTTTGTCCCAGATAAAGTCAAGGAATTTTACAACAAATTCATGGAGCTTTTCAACAATTTTTCAATAATAAAATCAACTTTTACAAAACTTAAGGAGTTTTTTTTCATGGCAACACATCAAATTCAAAGATTTTTGAAGTGGGCCCCATATAATAAGACTGCTAATTCCTTATGTCTTTACTTTAACAATCATCCTCGAATGACACCCATATCTACCTTTTGAAGTGGATGAAACTAATTTTCCGCTGCATCGTCAGTAACTGATGGTCACATAAGCCCCAAATACCATGGAAAGGATAGACAAAATAAATGTTGCAGTCTAGAATCACAGTGAGGTATATATACAACTAGATTAAAAAGTCTAGATCAGCTATGTGCTGTAATATGAAGAGATCCAGTATACTTGGACTGAATTTGATATATTCCATCATATTCACAATTTCATAGTATTTATACAATTAGGTTTCCAGATATCTTATCATAAAGACTGGGTTTGATAAATTCCATAAAATTTACATATTCAGATTTCCAGATGTCTAACTGTAATGTCCAGGTTTAATAAATTCTACAGTATTTACATATTCAGATTTCCAGATGTCTTATTGTAATATCTGGCTTGATAAATCCCATAGTAATTACATATTCAGATTATGGTAATAATTGAGAAGAAAAAAGAAAAAAATTTAGAACTGAAATACACTAATTCAAAACATATATGTTCATCAATCACTTGAAATATATGGTAAGCAAGATAAAAAATGAAATTAACATGCAAGGCATATATTAGAGCTGATGGGTGATTTATGAAAAAGATATGAAATAATGTCTTTAAGTCTAGTGGTGTAATGTTCTCGCCCATCCTATACCTCACAGCTCTTATCATCTCAACTTTCTCCAGGTTATAAAGTTTCTAACTGCAAGCTTTGTCATCTTCTATAATTCCTTTATGTTTATTTCACATCTTAACAAAACTCAAACTGGCTTTCTGGCTGATTTGTGATAAAATATTTTTTAATATCTCTTGCAGCATCAGCACATCCTTCTGTTGCAAACTATAAACACTGACACATATGCAGGTACAATTATGACATGATTAAAGAAAACTAGGTTTGATATGAAATGGCATAGGTCAATGATAGGAACAGATGGTTTTGCAAAAATGTTTCAAATTATAAAAAAATTTAATTTTTTTTACAGGGATTTTATATAAGATGTTAAATAAAATTCTGTAATTTTTTTTGTTTAATTTTTGAGCAGAAACAAAATTTGTGACAGATGACCAGTGTCCTAACTGAGCTCGTCAAGACAAAGGTAACATTGTATGTCCCATCACAGGTATACAAATGCCTGTATAGACAAAAGGGAATACTTTTAACACTTCTCAGGTATACAAATGCCTGTATAGACAAAAGGGAATACTCTTGCCACTTCTCAGCTTATACAAATGCCTGTACAGACAAAAGGGAATACTCTTGCCACTTCTCAGGTATACAAATGTCTGTAAAGACAAAAGGGAATACTCTTGCCACTTCTCAGGTATACAAATGCCTGTACAGACAAAAGGGAATACTCTTGCCACTTCTTAGGTATACAAATGCCAGTATAGACAAAATGGAATACTTTTGCCACTTCTCAGGTATATAAATGCCAGTATAAACAAAAGGGAATACTTTTGCCACTTCTCAGGTATACAAATGCCAGTACAGACAAAAGGGAATACTTTTACCACTTCTCAGGTATATAAATGCCAGTATAGACAAAAGGGAATACTCTTGCCACTTCTCAGCTTATACAAATGCCTGTACAGACAAAAGGGAATACTCTTGCCACTTCTCAGGTATACAAATGTCTGTAAAGACAAAAGGGAATACTCTTGCCACTTCTCAGGTTTACAAATGCCTGTACAGACAAAAGGGAATACTCTTGCCACTTCTTAGGTATACAAATGCCAGTATAGACAAAATGGAATACTTTTGCCACTTCTCAGGTATATAAATGCCAGTATAAACAAAAGGGAATACTTTTGCCACTTCTCAGGTATACAAATGCCAGTACAGACAAAAAGGAATACTTTTACCACTTCTCAGGTATATAAATGCCAGTATAGACAAAAGGGAATACTCATGCCACTTCTCAGCTTATACAAATGCCTGTACAGACAAAAGGGAATACTCTTGCCACTTCTCAGGTATACAAATGTCTGTACAGACAAAAGGGAATACTTTTGCCACTTCTCAGGTATACAAATGCCTGTACAGACAAAAGGGAATACTTTTACCACTTCTCAGGTATATAAATGCCAGTATAGACAAAAGGGAATACTCTTGCCACTTCTTTTTTTTTTTAAATTGCCAGTTAATTGCACAAAAGCCAGGGTTCCTGCAGACTTAACAAAAACAAATTCCATGACTTTTCCAAAACTTTTCCAGGGCCATTGCATAAAACTCAAGGACCGCTCTATCTTGCATTGTCAAGTAAATGAACATAAAGAATGACATCTTTAAATCTAAAATAACAAATACCGGTAAGTTAACAACAAATATTTTTAATATGTACATTTTAAATTTACCTGGGCTAGCACATTTTGACTTTATGTAGTAATTCCTGTCATAATCCTATGTTCATTGTAATTTGTATTCAAAAGAAAAAAGATAATCCTATGTAGTCTTTGTATGTGTTCCTATGTACAATATTAACAAAACATTACTTTCCAGTTGCTTTTTTTTATTTAGTGAACTACACTGGAAATTATGTGATATTCCATTAAGGGAACTTACTCTTGTTATATGAATTGAAACCATTTATTGATTGTAATTTTTTATGATTTTATTTAATTGGGTATCAGTGCTCTATGAAATTTGAAGTAATCAATTTCTTTAACTCCATTGTCACAAATTCCATGACTTTTCCAAAACTTTGCAAGGTTTTGACAAATTCCATAACTTTTCAAGGGCCTTGAAATTTATTTTTGATATTCCAAAACTTTTCCAGGATTCCATGACCTGCAGGAACCCTGAAAAGCTGAAGAGTAACAATAAATAATAATGACAATTAAAAACACATCAGTTACAAGATTTTCTAAAGATAAATTTATCAATTACCATACTCATTTTTGTACTATATATATATCCTAAGGAATGCTGTTTATAATGGTAAGTCAAATGTTAGAAAACTAGATCAAGTTGTGATGTGTGATGTTTATGAAAGAACTGTATGTACTCATTAACAAGTGGAGTAAAACTGCCAAAAACATGGACTCTGATCTGCTGGTCTGGTCTATGTTTTTTGTTCTTCTAATCACTCCTATCAAAACTGCAGATACCTAGATCTGCTGATGCATTATGAGATGGCAGATATGGGTATTTGCAGTTTGAAGTTGGATTCATATTGTTTTAATATTGTGCTTAAATGTCCCAAGTAAGGAAGAAAAACTTGCATTCTCAGGTGTATGTTTTGATATAACTAATAACTGTAACATTAAATCTTATGTCAAAATTGTCTGCATCTGCACTGTCCATGATTCATTTAATCTGAATGAAAGGAGTAGGAATAGAAGTATCTAATGCAATAAGTTTTAATTTATTCTGAAACAACTGCATATACTGTTTATACTTGTATATAAACTCATTCACATATAAGCTGAACACCCTTCAAAAAGAAATGGTATATACTTTCATATAAGACGACACAAAAGTACAAGATGACATGACATGCAGTAAGTTCTAAATGCTTTTATTCAGCAAACTTGCATTGACAAAAATTACCTGTATAACTCTTGGGGTTAGCATGTACAATTATTACATAGAAATGGTATAATTTTGTTCCAAAAGTCAAGTTATTTAATTTTCTGTTTTCTTACTGTTTTTGCCTAATTCAGATTCATGGATAACTCAACTGGATGATGGCAAGAATTGAGTATTTTGGTTGCTACTAACACTACCTCTCCCTTTTGAATCAATTATTGTTTTGTTTATGCGTTATTGCATTAGACTTTTAATATCAGTGCACCAGTTACTACATTTTTATTTTGCCTTGAAATTGTAAGTACCTAACTCATTAAAATATTATCCCAGTATGACAACAATAGGTTTTGATTAAATACTCACAATTAGGCTAGTGAGTGTATTTACATAATGGTGCCACCACATGTTTTGATCACACACTGAATGAAGTACATTCTGTTGAATGAAGTACATTTACATCCCTTGCATTTGAATCATGGGCACCACTTAACTAAACTTTAATGATGCAATAATGAAGCTTCAGAAATAATGTTTAATACAAAGACTAAGTTGTAATTTGCTTTGATGTAAGCGACCTTATACCCCATTTTACAAACCTATGATAATTGTGCTAATATTATGTATTGAAAGGTAATTACACTCAAAGTACTGGTATAGCTGCTATAGAAAGTTCCCCTTTACCCAAGCCAGTTTCAGGGTTTTAATGATTAACTGGCCTGTACTATATTGATGTTGCTAAACAAAAAACAAATGTGCTAATTATAAACATAGATGCCGAAACATTCAGATTTCCATTGTGTGGAAAATTATGAATTTTTTGTTCAGCCAAAAATCAAAAAGTAAAATAGATTAGTTATGATCTTGGTTATCTATAATCATAATTTTAGCTTCTATTATTACCATTCTTTCATGAGCATATAACAGTTATGCTAGTTGTGCCTTGCACAACTGAACATGTGTATCTCTTCATAAAAGATTACTTCAATTTGTAGCATCGCTTAAATCACTTAAGAAGAATAACTTGTGAGCATGTGAATCAACGTAAATGAAGCAGCTATTACCAACTTTCTTAAGTGTTATCTGGAAGAATGTGATTTGGTTGAAAAAAAAAATGAATGCAAAATCTGCACCTAATATACTTGGGAATTCACAAGAATTAAGCATGCTTTACACATGTAAATATTGCACATTATAGTACAGCCTGGTCTCCAAGGGTAACTCAAACCAGCCCCTTGACTTATGAAGTTTTTGTTTACCTTTATTTAATTTTGTGTTGGAGAAATCAGAAAATATGTACATGCAGAATAATAACAAAAGCAATAGTTTATTACAATTTAGTAAGTGTTCACCGAGAATGTTTTTTTTTCTTCATGCATATACCTCTTTGACATGGAAAATAATTACCTTTTCATGTCTCAAAATTTACAGTCATTAAGGTGGTCAACAAAAAAATCTTAGAAACTTTCAAATTTAGACCTTGACCCAAGGCTTCTTCCATGCCTTTATTTTTTCTGGATTATTCAGCTTATATGCATGTATATACAGTATGTCACTACTTATCAGAGATTAATAATATACCATGGGAAGAGAATATATTCAAATATTACTTGCTCTCATAAAAACTAATTATAAAAATAGAATGTTATTATCATAACAAATGTACTAGCACCTTGTCACTTAAATGCACTATTTACCAATAACTGCATGATTCTAACAAGAATAAAAATCAATTAAAATTAAAATTATTGATACACAATAACAAGAAAACATAATACATTCTAATTAGATAAAAATTACCTGGTCATACCTGATATATACCAAAACAGTGTTGGGGGTATATAAGACTCCAAATGTGTGTTTTGGGGTCCCAAGGGGGTGGGTCAGTGCATCTGATTTTCAAAAGCTACATCATCCAATTCAGAAAAAGCAATCATTTCAAAAAAGTCAATAGAAAATGATTGGAAATTCAAATCTGAATAAAAGAAAATAACTTGCCTGTTTGAAGCATTTAATACACTTACAAATATAAAAATAGTTAGCAGACTTATCATTGTCAAATATCATCGCCATACAAATATACATGACTGCAAACACTCAAATAACCACAACCATAAAAATATTAAATGAAAACATACACCAAACTTCTGTATTTAAAAGCATCTGCATGGCATATATAGACATCATTTGATGCAGTCTTTGCTGCTTTCAATAGTTCAAAAGGGGGTTTAAAGGTAATGCAAGTGTCATTAGTATTCATCTTTGCACTCATGCTAATGGTACTGTTGTTCAAACTTTCTTGGTGGATTCTTTTGGGTGAATCAAGGTCAGCACTGTAAGAATTGTCAGAATTGTATCTGAGGCAGTGTGGCCACAAGATTCACTTATCTTTCTAGAAAAATGAATATACATCATATATGGAAATGACTCATTGTGTGTGTGTGTGTGTGTGTGTGTGTGTGTGTTGAGGAACATTCTAATTCCAAATTTTAATAAAGCTACAACTTTTTACCAAATTGTCTAAATGTGTACATGATTTACAATAACAAGTATAATACCATTTACTCAAAACAATTATAACCTCAACTTTACACTTATTTACCATCTAATTTTACTGAATAGCTGAATGCTTTGTTACAACTCTAAGGTCTTAAACTAAATTACAAAAAAAAATGAAAACCAACAATTTTCATTATTAAAATTAAAATATAACCTGTTTCTGAAGAATATAAATGAAAATTTAATACTGTAAATTAAATCCCAAATAGTCTTAAAAGTTCTACCAAAAGTCTAAAAGTACAGAATGAATTCTAGTGGTGTCCTGAATGAAATCTAATCTTGAATGTGCTGATGTACCAATAACTTGGAAAAGTGTTGATGTGCTAACAGTCTTGATGTATCACAATGATATAACCCTAATGTCAAAGAGCAGTTTGTAATTCAAATAATTTAAATAATTAATTCCTCTTAAATTAAAACTGATTAAAACTAAAAATCTGATTCCATAAGTCATATGTTAAAGTAGGAATGGGTAATTCTAATATAAATAACTATAATATAAAACCCTATGTCACAATAAGAGGATCAGTCTGAGAGTTATCCCAATGGAAATTTCCATCCAATTGTAAACATTATTTGTTTCAAGAATTTGTTAAGGTCAGAATCATGGCTATAGCTAAAACTCCAAACCAAGTAAACATGTTTACCCCACATGACATTAGTCATACAGGTCCAAACTACTACTCTCAATTATGGACATGGATCCATCACACAATACAAACAAAATATACATATTAAAATCTGCATTCCACAGCTCACTTGCAAATTTTGATTGTTTCATTTACTCTCATTCTTCATCATGTATTATGTTATGTTCAGTTTGCCAGATGTGTTTGTTAAATATACAAATTTCAGCAAAACAATTCTAGGACAATAGTAATTTTGTTTTCTAATGTAACATATATATATATATATATATATATATATATATATATATATATATATATATATATATATATATATATAGTTCGAAAACAGCCAATAATGATCAGATGTACTGCCTTGACATGCTCTTGAAGGATCAACAATGACTAACTATGCTGCAGCTTGCAAACTTAAATAGGTTTTTCCTTCTTTTTTAAAAATGCAACTAATGAAATTTTCTGTAAATAAACATGCTGTTCAAAGATAATGAAGATTTTAAAAATGTTTTGTTAGCTTAAACCTGATGTGAAATGTTGTGTAAATTTTCAATGTAACTAATTCTCATTCACTTTTAGACTTTTCTAGCGATGCTACATTTGATGTGAAAATCATTCAAAAAATGCTTGAAAATAACATAAAAATCCTACTAAATAATTCTCTTAAGTAAAAATGGGGTAATATATAATTTATTTAACAAAAAATTTTAATTGCGAAATGTTTCTTTACTAATTCTTACCCGAAAATAATACCTTAGGAAAACTACTGTTACCTCACAAACACAGCCCTCCCAGGTTAAAACTTTTTAGATAAAATGCTAAATATTATTTGACCACCTAGGTAGATTTAGAGTGATCTCCCCTTGATAAAAGGATTGGTGCCAAATCTAGTGAACACTTAAATTACTAATGAGTGGGTTCAAGTCTCAGATTCAGCCAATAAGGGTATGTCAGAAAGCTTGCCAGTAGCTTCTGATTGGTTCTTTCCAGGGTTATTCCCCGGTTCTTTCTCCACCATTTATACTGGCCGCCATATATAGCCTATATTGTGCTGAAAAATGGCACAAACCCCTACAACAGCAGCAATACCAACAACAACTAATGAAATGGAAGGCACATTCTCTATACGGATGTAACTGTTGGGAGACTGGTAGGGTGAATTATGATTAGGTAAGTATTATTAAAAAAAACATGCTTTACAAGAAAAAACTGTGTCTTCTTCAAATATGTTATCTAATCATAATACCTTATGAAAATGGTAAGAGGTAATGGGTGATTATCCCCTTACCCTGGAAAGGCCATTCCTGGTACCTAATATAAGTGAGAATACCTCTAGATAACCTGGCTGGAGAATAAACTCCAAATGTCAGGAGGGGCTTTGAAAGGTAAAAAGTTTTCCTCCAACAAATCCAATGGAAGTCATGAAGCCATATCCACATGCAGATCTTAAAGTACCTGGGAAGGTCACCTGTTGTGCCATGGCTGTTAGTCCCACCAGGTCTTTTGGGATGAAAGATCTTGAGATAAAAGCTGGAGAAATTGGATAATGCCAGTTAGAGAACAGTTTCACTCAAATGCAATTCTGTGCTGCCCTAGCATATTCATTTGATCTGAGGTTATGATAAAACATGTATTTCATTGATTCTGCCAGCCACTGTTAATGCAGCAAGGAATTAGGTCTTATATGAGGCGAGCCAATATTACATATTACCCCATCATCAAATGAACTATGGGACAACCAAATTATGTAGAGTACTAACTAACTATGATGTTATGTATTCTGCATACTATATAGAAGAAAAAATACTTTTAAACTAAAATTTTACTGAATGCTGTGTCTTGCCTGCTCTACAATCCAAGACCTTTGCATGGTCAGCACAGCGAAATAAGTACATAACTGTAACCTTAACTGCAGGTCACACTCAGTATCAATTATCATGACTACACACAACAGTTTCTATGGAAACAAGCAATTAATTTAAAAAACCTAATTGTTTGCACATGCAAAGTAGGTCATTGTCATCTACTTGTAGCCATGATGAGTAGTACCTGTGGGATGAATACACTAATCAAATTTCAGGAATGCACATAAACAATGTCAGAGAATGGCAATAATAATAAATAGAACTGCTGGAGTATGAAAGTCACTGTGACACACTTTTGTCTGTGATGTGTTGTACATAATGAATACACCCATTAAATCTTGTGACTGTACATACAACAATGTCAGAGAAACTAAGTTACATGAACAAATCTAACATAATCACTAGTGTGAAAAGTATGTCACTGCCATTGGCCCTGGTGAGTAATATTTTCCAAGATTAATCTACTCATCATGTTTCATCACTGTACTTATAAGTGTCAGATAACCTATGCCAAAACTTAATGTAATCACTCAGGCACGAAAACGTATCATCTATTAGTGCACATATAATTTTTAACTATCGAAAACATGTATCTAACATCGGGCTTTACCATGCAATTCAAATATATTTCATGCATTTCCAAGCATTATTCCCCTTATAAATCCTTACCTTACTTCAAATTGGGGGCCTTGTTACAGTCACACTGCTTTAAAGTGCTACTTTCACTTGTTTGGGCCATTGCCAAGTTTCATTCATTCATAAAACTTTGCTTTTGAACCCCAATTTGTGTCAGTACTTAAATGTACTCGCCTATTATGCCCATATACTTCACACCTGCTTCCTGTGGTGCATGTATGGAGTATGGGCTGATGTTTGTTATCATGGCATCCTGGGATCGGACTTGTTGTGTTTCGGTTGTCATTGTCCTTATATACCTCCTGTCAGCCCCTGGAGGTTCAACATGCAGGTAACAGACCATCGTCCCTATATACCTCCTGTCAGCACCTTGCGGCCCCACACCTGCAGGTATCAGACAATTTTAACAACCCTACAAACTCCAACATGCTTCCTGTCCTGAGGTATCCTTTAAAATAATTCAGAGCTGGGCTGGTGCAGTGTGCTGTGACAGGATTTGCCCCCATTATGCCAAAAAGATTATTTTATATGTACAATAAAGTGTCTATTGAACCTGTGTCTTGTGTGTTATTTAAATTGCAATTTAAGTGATTAAATGTAGTTTGAATAATACACAGTGCATCCTTCTCTAGCCCCTTTTCGGACCCCTCTTTGTCTGCTAGGCTTATTGCTACCAGACGTGATGTCATTAATATATATTAATGGGCTAGTAGCTGAATTTGGATGTGATGTCATGTTTAGCCAGTCATATGGCTGAGTTTGGAGCATGTGATCAGGCATTGTGGGTTGTTGGTGTCATTCATGTGGATGCAGGATTCGTGTGGATATGTGTGCTTTTTGGTGAACTGTCGATTGCGACATCTAACTTAAAACATTTATCAGAGGAAAGAACCACCCGCCTCCCCACCCTCTACCATGTAATTTTTAGCATTCTCAGGATAGGACTTGTCAAGTTTTGGTTGGTGTTGCACACTCTTCACAACCCTACAAACTCCCACATGTCTCCTGTCCTGAGGGCCACCATGTCATTTTTTGGGGGCGTTTCTTGCATGGCATACTGTTCCAGTTATGTTCTTGGGTGTATTGCCCAACTTCAAGCATTCATGACTTGACTTTTGAACAAGGTTTTCAGCACTTTCAAAAAACAGCAGCATTGCCAAGTTTTCATGCATTCAAAAAATTTACATAAAAAATGAATTTGGGTCAGTTCTTAAATGTACTTGTAGTATTATACCCAGATGTTTCATACCTGCTTCCTATGGTGCATGTATGGCCATGGCAAGTTTCATTCATTCATAAAACTTTGCTTTTGAACCCCAATTTGTGTCAGTACTTAAATGTACTCGCCTATTATGCCCATATACTTCACACCTGCTTCCTGTAATGCATGTATGGAGTATGGGCTGATGTTTGTTATCATGGCATCCTGGGATCGGACTTGTTGTGTTTCGGTTGTCATTGTCCCTATATACCTCCTGTCAGCCCCTGGAGGTTCAACATGCAGGTAACAGACCATCGTCCCTATATACCTTCTGTCAGCCCCTTTCGGTCCCACACTTGCAGGTATCAGACAATTTTAACAACCCTACAAACTCCAACATGCTTCCTGTCCTGAGGTATCCTTTAAAACAATTCAGATCTGGGCTGATGCAGTGTGCTGTGACAGGATTTGCCCCCATTATGCCCAAAAGATTATTTTATATGTACAATAAAGTGTCTATTGAACCTGTGTCTTGTGTGTTATTTAAAGTTATCACTCAGGCACGAAAAGTATTCAATGTGACCTACTTTTATAAATGATGAGTTGTATCCTTCACAAACCTAACTACAATGTTGATGCTAGATGGACCAATAAATTGAGATGAATCATTTCTCTATAAAACAGAGTTATCTGCAGTCTAACCAAATAGGAGAATTTCAAATAAATATTAAGTTCAATTTTTGTAAGAGACAGATATAGTTATATAATCTTGAGGCCATATTCATGAAATGAAGTACAAGTGGACCTGATAACATTCACCTAGCTTATAGGACTTAACAGCTGGCTATTGCAATGAGCAGGTTATCAAGAACACAAACTATGTATACTAACTCTCAAACTTTATATATCGTTGAATTTGTTGTTTCTTTTTAAAATTATATATTTATAAAAATTCTTTCTAATTCTGCACAGTCTCTTGCTCCTAATCATAATCATTCAGGATCTTGATGATATGGACTCATGTTCCATGTTTCATAGAAAATTACATGTGAGTTTCCAGATATAGAGAGGTAACAAACTCAGTTAATTAGATGTAAGGTATCTCATTAAAATGCACCCACAGAAGCTGTCTACAACAGTGAAAAAGTGTAAGCTTTACTTGGGGCAAAAATCTGATTGAAATTTGTCTCCCGGGTTTTAACAAGCTAACTCATCCAAAATTTGATCATAAAAGACAATTTAATAAGTCTGATCAAAAAAAAATTGTTAGATTGTTCACAAGCGCAGACAATCAGATGTAAGGTCACATCATTAATATGCATGAATCATGCTCAACCAAGATCTTAATGATACAAGCTTATTTATAATGTGTGATCAAATTCCTGTCAAAAACAAGTCTCAAGAGTGGTAAAAAAAATCACGTGCAAGATTAACTCATAAATATACCTAGGTCTTGCTCATAATGAAAACATCGAACATCTGTATCCAAACTGCTTAAAATCTGATCAGAAATTGCAAGAAATACAGCTAATCAATTACATCATCAACACTTTAACATGCAGTTATATACACCATGTCCTTGATAACACTTAAATAATTTGCAAAACCATTTATAATGTGGGGTCAGTCATGGACCCGTTTTTTGTTCACTAGATAGTATCAAGAAATTTACCCCTATTTGTTGAAAATAAAGAAAATTACAAAAAATTAGTAACTGAAACCCTGTTATATTGCTTGCTTCATCATCGAATAACAATGTTATGAAATTATCAACTTTTATTAACAAGTCATGTATTTTGTTAAAATATCTCTCCAAACAACATTCTTGGTACATCAAAAAGTTTGCAAAGAAATTTTGATCAAGGCAGCAATTTTATAAATAAACAATAAATAAGTTCTTTTATCATATGATATTTGTGTATTAGTTCTTTTAGTTCAGTTTAAGTGTAACGATCATAAATACAATGTGTTTAGTTGTATTCAAACATGAAAGATATCAATCTACCATAAGAGCTATGTCTGTGAGCATTTCTGTGAGAAAACTAGTTAAGTGCTGATGGTGTTTTAATACCTGATTTGCTAAAGTATTTGTTGTATTAGTCCAATAAATTGAAAGCTGACCTTTTGTATTACCATGTTAATTACATCTTTTTTGTATCAAACAAAGGGAGTGGAATAAAAAAAAAAGTTAAAAGGCATGCAAGTCCAACCTGCATAAGAGTTAGCAGCTCTGATGGTGTCGGGTCAACTCACATCAAGTGATCAATTGAACACTGTTTGAATTCATTTGTGGAGTAATATAATTAAACTACCTTCTCTTAACATACTCATTCACAAATATGATCAAAGAAAGATAGACAACCAAACAAAATGTATACTTGATTAAAGAAAATTCAGGTTCACATGTTTTATTAAGGAAGAGCTAGTTTCTGAGTTCGCAGTTAACTTGTAATTCCAGAATTGGCACTCAGAGATTTATCATGTTTGAGAAGTTTCACTATTACATGTAATGAAGTCGTGGCATCAAAATATTTGACTAATAGAACAATAAGAATTACTTTCGAAGTTGATAGCTGTTTCATGAAATAAATATTCCATTCTTCTCTAATAAAAGGAAGTTTGTTTGATTGTGAATTTGAATCAATAGTCAAACCTGATTATCTTGATTATGTAGGGGGTGTAAAAAAAAAATTGACAACATAACTGGGTCCTGAGATATTTGGGTTTAGTTGATAAATCTACTTCAGAACAATGATTATGCATCTGAAGTACCGAAAATGAAGAGTTTTATTTCTAAAAACAAATGGCATTTCTAATGCTCAATAAAAATAGTAATTCAGTCATGTCTGGTTGCAGAAAAGAGAAGACTGGATGTCATTTAAATGAGATCAAGTAAGAAGTCACACATTTTTACAAGAAGTTACTACAACAATGTCAGTGGTCTAAAATTGTTTTTATTTCCCTGTGAATAACCTCATCCCTTTGGTAGCCTCAGCAAGAAAATGATTTTCTCATGCTATTAAAAATCTAAACCAACTGAAGTACATGTTCATGTAAGACTATACTTTTAAAAAAAAAGTATTTTCTTTCCTCAGAGTTGACTTGTGACTAGCAGCAAAGTTTAACTAAAACAATATTGTGCATGAAAATCAATTTTGTTTTTTGATCGTTAGAGGTTCCTTTATACCAGTATATGCTGGTTTTTACTGATAAAATTTGCTTCTGTATCAAGAAAAAGACTTGGTTGTTGTTATTGATGTACCGACAAACTGTAAAATGTGTTTGAAGCCTTTGAAGTTAACTGTCCCAACATCCAATTCCATATGATGCCAAAATTATTCCATTCATACAGTTGTAGGTCCCATATCCCTTCTGACTTTGATCACTGTCGGCAAGAACACAGCACCAGAAAGAGGGTGGGATAGTCTCTTTGATGGACTGCAATACTTTAATATTCAAGACAAAAATAATACACATGAAAGCACTCCTCTTTCTGTTTAAAATTTTAATTCTATTAGTCACTTTCTGCTTCTTCCCATTTGTGCTGAAGAATATGGAATCATGGTACTGCAATAGACAATTTTAAAAAAATACTGGACACTATGGAATTTTTTTTTACAATACTGTTGGTGATTTTATTTACTCTTGTTCAAAACAAATTAATAATGGGGGGCAGCTTAGTTTGGAATCTTGCAGGTTTGTATTTATAGATTTTTGAGAGTCATGTGATCTGGTCATGCTGACGTTGATGGCTCACATTTTTATACTTGCACTAAGCTTGGAAACACACTTTATCTATTACTGAATATGTTTTAAATATGTTGTGAAAAAGAAATTAGGTATTTAAGCTGATAATTTTCTGAGTTAAAGATAAAACCAAATTTGCGATGCTGTATGGGATGAACTATATTGTCTTGGTGTGGACATGTCCATTTTGAATGCAGCTTATGTAAAGGTCAGAAATGCGTTCATTCTGTTTCCTTGCTCTAAAATATTGTTTACAAGATAATCTTCACCACTCTATGCAAGTGATAAACCATTCGCTGATGAGATTGGTTGATTAGACTTTGTACCAGTAAAATTTAGTCTTCAGGTGACTTTTTTATCATTGGTGGTGCGAGGTATAGTGGAAATGCCAGATCATTTCTTGTAAAATTTCTCTAAGATGGACGTTAAAAGTTACATTTCGTTGAATTAGGTGGGTCCATATGTTACTTCAGACCAAAATTTATGCCTGACATAACAGGGTTATTGACTTAACAGGGGCTGAGATAAGTGGGAAAAATATAGCATAACAAAGAATGATTTTTTTTTAGGGATTAGACCAAAACACTTGACATATGCATGTTCTCGTTATAACCATGTTGAGATAAGTGGGTTTGACTAAATAATATGGTTTCCTGTAATAGCTGAATACAAAGTAACCAGACTAATCAACAACATAATGCAGTGAAGTAATACACAACAATTTTGTATACATGTGAAAGATTGTTGAAACCAGCTGGAACAATGTTAACGATCTTTCAGTGGTCAGACATCTTGGAAATAAATGTCATTTTTACGTACAATGAATAACTTTGGTAGAAATCACATTTTACTGACAATTATTTGCAATGTCCCCTCCATGGTTTTCTTGATGTCCAGAGATAATGGCATCATTTCATGTTATGGAGGTCAGTCAATAACTCACGCAATCACTTATATTTTTTGGGACATCATACATGAATTATCATAGAAGAGGTGTATGAATATATAAACTGCTAAACTTTTATTCACAAGTGTATACTGTATAGCTCATTTGTAAGCAACATATTACATAGCTCATTTTTGTCCCTGACTGTAGATTATATTCTAAGATAATGATCATTTGTAAGCAACCTCTGAGTTTATGACATTGGGTTTTCAATTGGAAAAAAATATATGGTCTACCTACTGTTTGTTGGGTTATTTGTTAAAATTCAAGTAAAGACACCTGTCCAAATTTATTAATTTTTATGGGAAATTCCATAGGAAATCACCTATTATTAGGAGACTTTGTTGTGTCAATAGGCAGGTGACAGACTGCATGTAAGGAAGAAGCAGTAAACATTTGTTCATTCCTATCTTAATAACAATCTTTTAGCTATGTTCAGTTATAATTTAAGAGAAATCCTTTATTTAAATTATTCATTGCAATTAAAAAGTGCTCATTGACTTTTGGACTAAAATACTATTTTGGGATTACTGTGAATTCATTCAAAGACATTCTTGGCAACCTCTTTGTGAATCAGCAAGACTTTTGGCATGCTGGTACATCCCAGCCCATTGAAACATCAGCACATTTAAGATTGAAATAAGTCAGAATACTCTATTCTTCTAAATTATATAACTGTTAGGATGATTTGGGATTTGATTGACAACACTGTTGCTGTTGTAGTTTTGGGTTTAACACCATTTCTAGGTGCTAGATTGGCTATACATGACAACCAGTAAAACTGGTGCTGGAAAACATCCAAAAGAGCCATTTACTCATGGCAAGCTATCAGCAGCTTTCTTTAGTCAAGCCCAAGACTCAAACCCACACAGAGGTGAGATAGAAGTGATTGACAAAAGTAAGCACTTCAGACCACTTGGCCTCCCAGGGCCGCCACAACACTTAAGATCCTCATAAATTTTCATGCTATAACTTTGAGAATTAAATTGTTTGTTGAATTTTTACAACTTGATTTATTGTTACTTAGTTTAAGACCATAGAATTGTAACAGTGCATAAATCTTGCTCATATTATATTACTTTATATATCTCAATCATATAAATCTATGTATTAAGTTCAATAAAATTATGATCACAAATTCGGTTGCTATGGTGTTGACAAACTATACCACTCAACAAATCAGATGCAAAATTACCTCTATAATACATATGGATCTTGCTTACAATTGTATGTATCCAACAAATGAATGATTTAAACCTATGTACCAAAGTTGATCAAAACTGGATCAGAAATAGTCTTTAGGGTGACAAGCTCAGCAAATCAGTTTCAAGATCACCTCATTTATATGCATGTGAACTCAACCATGGTCTTGAAGATATAAATCTGTGATCTTGATGATAGAAGCATACACTGCAAGTTTTATCAAAATCAGATATACAGCCTCCAAAGTGGTAACAATCTCTGCCAGTCAGATGCAAGATTATCTCATTAGTGTGCATGGATCTCTCTTTTTTATTGAACTGAGATCCAAATGATATATGCATATATTACAAGTCTGATCAATATCAGATTAGAAATCTGGTTTTAGAGTGGTTAGCCAATCATATGACTGATCACCTCACTAAAATGCATGATCTCACTCATTGCTGAACCCTCTCTTTGATGATATAAACCAAAATTCAGATCAGAAACAGGGACTCCAGAGTGGTTAGAAGCACTTGTTGAGGGACTGATGATGCACAATACCCGATGCATGATGGACGCAAGGTCATAGTGTCAGCTCCAGATAAGCTAAAAATAAAATACTGGCTAAAGATTGCACAAATTAAAAATCATATTTAAAGACTTTTATCATCAGCACAAGCAAACCTCAACTTTAGAAAAGTTAATGCAAATGAACAATTTCTTGCATGTGGAATTTGAATTAGAGTAATTTGCTTGTGATGTTTCTTGATGATGGGACCAGGCAGGTCTTAAATCTGCATATCCTTAATCAGAGAATCTTTTAAATCTTCCAGTGTTAGTAATATAATATTAATAAATATAAAATTTCTTTGTCTTTAAAGAGTCTAAATATTAATACCATATGGTCAGAAGAAAATGAAAGAAAAATATATTACAATCATGTACTGTAAACAAAAAGTATAAAATGACTAAATTAAGACATCAATATGACCACTACTGCAAAAGTCAATTTTTAAAATGTTAAAAATAAATGCTGGAAGACTTCTATTCTCATATAAAGTACTAATAAATGAAAGAATGATAACAATATACAGTGACATCAATGTGAATAAAATTTCAAATGCTTTCTGGTACAAAAGTCTGGCCTATTTTACTTGTGGAATGAATCAGCTTGGTTGGTCGGGTGGTCTGTTTGTTGATTTCTTGTCATCCTTGACAGTTGGAAGATGCTGTACACTAGACATAGGGTGTGACCATGTTGTGACCTGGTTTAAGTGGCTGAAATAGAAGTAAACTTTCTTACTGTGGAATGTCAATCTATAAATAATAGTCTACTGTGGAGATTACTGTAGAGAACTTTATATGTGATTACAGCAGAGGACTATATGTGATTACAGTAGAGTATTTTATATGCGATTGCTGAAGAGTACTTTATATGTGATTTCAGTAAAATACTTTATATGTGATTATTGTAGAGTACTTTATTTGTGATTACTTTGTAGTTTAGGCAGTTTTCAAACTAAAATTGTTAACTGAGTTTTGTGCCTGTTAAATTTGCTTTGATTGACAACTATTTTTAAACTTTTGAGATTTTCAATATTTGGTGCTAAATGTTTTTTCCACTGATATAACTACAATTAAATCTCTGTCATATGCATGTGATATAATCATCCTGTATAAGACTAAAGACCATAGAGTAAGGAAATGAACAAGAACTTTGTTTAAAGAAACACATGATATGCCACGAATATAAAATCTGGACTAATCAACAGTCAAAATCCAATGACACCATGGCCCTACCAGGTGATTGACTTAAGGGAAGGAAAGCTACCAGTATGGGAAGTATTTTATGCTGTTTTATATTTGAGACGGTGAAAACTGGGTGCCATAAATCTTCAAGAAGAATTTCTCTACTGGACTGCACTCTACTAGCTTAAAATATTTCCAAGAATTCAAGACAAGATCATTTATTCTTTCTAACTACTGAGTAATGAAACCATCTCTGATATTCTTCAGTGGTAACATGACAATCAAATCAGCTGCTGTGATGAACAGGCTGGATGTCAGTTTCATTTAAAACCAACAAGACATAACAAGAAGACTTTTGGTGAAAACAAACCATGATGCAACTTTCTGTTTTAGAGGAGTAATGATAACAAAAGTTTTAAGATGAGAGCTATGGTAGCCATATTGGAAATTTGACTGGCATCATTTGCATTGAGTATCATCTAAACATCAGAGGTCAATAGGTGTGCCTTTGAGAAAGGCACTTAGCTCATATTTTCTCAGTCAATAAGGTGTTAAAATTTCTGTTACCCCCCATGTATAAATATCAGAAAGATAACTTCTTTAGAATATAATTCATATAAATTCTCCATTCAGCATTAAATAAATATCTATATGCTTTTTAATAAGAGTTTCTGAAAGATGAAAACATCAATAATTATTCATTAATCAGAGAAGACAAAAGTTTAAGATCAAGTTTTGGAGTGGAAAATTTCAAGTGCAACTCTTTTCTGGTACACAAAATTTAAACAATCCTTAAAATGAGGAGACACTTATAAGTTCAAGTATCAACATAACAAAATTAAAGTAATTACTTGCAGTATAAGATCAACCAAAATCAACAGCAGGTTTATGTCAGTACATTTTCAAAGTAACAAATCTATTTCTATTGAATAATAGCAGGATATTTACACAAATAATATCAATGCTGAAATACAATCTAGCATAAAATCAGCTATTATATGCATAACCAACCTTATTATCAGACGCTGAGTTTATTATAAAGGTGATTAGAATGAAATCACCATCATCAAAATTTACCAGTAGTTCTTGATAATCCATAACCACAAAGTAAGGTTAGTTACTAGGATATGTGAGTATTAATATACCAAATGATCCATTTTAGGCCAAGAAAAGCTACCATTTTATTTATTTCTTGGACATTGATTTCTTAACATTTAAACAGAGTATATAGCTGTTGAATTCTACCCAAGCTTTCTTAATGCTGGTGAAATAACCAACAGATCTATAACCCAAAAAGTAACATTCTTTATTTCATCTCCTCCCTTTTCAATTTACTATGCATGAAAATGACATACTCACTTAATATAATATTTCATGCCATCTGATGTATAGGCTTCTTCCCATCCAAACGGCAAAGCTGAAATGACAAATATCTTGCATCTGCTTTACATAATTCAGAGCTTAAAGAATGGCAAAGTTAACAGTTGGGTTAAAAATAAGTTTACATTGTTGTAGTCCATTTGCATGTTACATATTTCCATGTTACATATTTCCATGTTACACATTTCCATGGTACATATTTCCATGGTACATATTTCCATGGTACACATTTCCATGGTACATATTTCCATGGTACATATTTTCATGGTACATATTTAGTACTCGTAATTCCTGTCCTTGAGCCTCAGCTTCATAATCAATGAAAAGCTCAATATTCATTAAATAAAAGCACCTATATGATCTTGAATGAAAATGTGATACCCTAAAATACAACTGTTCTTGTACAAGTGTTTCTATTTTTCTGCAGAAACATCTTGAGACTTTATGCAAGTGGAAAAACCAATAAAATATAACATGATGAAAAAATATGTTAAAATTTTGTATATTCACCAAAATGTCTTACCATACATCTGTGTAACTAGAACTATCATATTATCTGAGACCTTTGAACCAAACAATGTAAATAATATAATATCCTACCTGCAGATATGTTTTAGTCATTTTCTTAATGCCATTAAAAAAGAATGAAGACTTTCAAATGTGCTAATTCTATTCTCTTTAGTTCCTGTGACTTTGACATCTGACATTTATGTATGAATCTGCAAAAATGTAATCTACCTATCATGTTTGATTAAAACTGGATCTAGGAAACATGACTTACTAGCAGTGACCAAGAGGCCTAACTGACTGACATCTGCCTAACTAACAACAGCTAAAGAAGTTAGTCAAGAAATGTTGGACAGTTAGGATGCTTTCTTTCAAGGTCTTAAGGTTTTTCTATTTTAGTAATGGCAGCCATAACCGATCATGGATCAACATTTGTACAAACTTGAAAGATCCTCATGCATAGCATGGTCAAATTCCATTAAACTATTTTGAAGAAGTCACTTCAAGGTTTTTCTTGTTTCAGTAATGATGGTCAGATCTGATTGCTGATCATTACCATATGTAAATATTTTAAAGGTCTCCATGCCTTGTGTCAAATATAATCCAATTCTGTCCAGTGATTTCAGAGAAGTTATTTAAAAGTTTTCTTTTTTAAAACAGTGGCCATATGATCACAGATTAACATCAGTTGTATAAACCCAAATGCTCTAATTGTAAGGCTGACTTATGTCAAATTTGTTCAATTATGTTGTGTAATTTTGGAGTAGAAGTTGCTTCTTACTGAAAATAGAAGTAGTGATATTTGATGGTAGAGCAACATCAGATAAATAAATCTGAAATGGTTTTATGCTATGATGCTTTCTATAAAGTTTTTGTAAAATTCTATTCAGTAGTTTTAGAGAAGATTTTGTTGAAGGTTTTTTTTTACTTTAATTACTAGTAATGGTGGCATATCTAAAGGTAGATTGAAATCATTTGAAACATCTGAAAGGTTTTTAGGCAATGATATTTATTCTCTTTTGAGTTTGGTCAAATTCTATTCAGTAGTTCTGGAGAAAATAGTGGTTTCAAGGTTTGTCTATTTTTAGGAATGGTGGCCATATTTTATGGTGGACAGGTATCATTTGTACAATATTGAAAGGTTTTCAGGTCAAAATGCTTTTTATTAATTTGATCAAATTTAATCAATATTTCTAGTTTTTTCATTTATTTTTAGCAATTTCATCCAAACTTTATGGCACTTCATCATCTGCAGTACAAAATATTATTTCATGATATAAACACAGTGTTTGACAACAGGGTGGTCAAACAAATAATGCACATCTATTCATATTATCTTATTTCTGAAAATCTTAATGATAACCCATCCTGTCCTTCAAAAATGCTTAGTGTAATCTTGTCACTACAATTCCAAACTAAGTACAAAAATGAGTTAAATCAGTTAGACTGGGTTCAGGTATGTAACTGCAGAATGCAATTAACTGTACTACTATTATAGGTATGAGGTAATCAAAGGGAAATATGCTATGTACAAAAAAACCCCTCTGACTCAAGATCTTATGCAACTCTTTAAGTGGGATTGTGGACTAATATATCAAAGATAAATGTAAACCAGACTTGTTTACAGGAAAAGGGAAAACAAAGATAATAACTAACATAACTTCTTGAAACACTTTTTTATATAAGCTAATCCACTTTAATGAGAAGAATTGATGTGCATAACTGCAATGTCTCTTTTTGTACATCTCCAGTGGGAAAAATAAAAGAAGCTGCCAACACACAATGGTTAGCTGTAACACTGATGATTTTGTAAAATTGATTTTACAGTTAAAAAAGTGATTTATTTATTAATTTTATCAACTGTTTGAAGATGAAGGATTGCAAGTTTGTGACTTGCCTTACTTAAGAAGCTGCCTGATATGATGAGTTCTGGAGCATGTCAGCAGTTATTTTGCTGCTTACTGATTGCCTTCAGTTAATCCATGTAATAATTAGGATAATGCAGAATTACCAGGCTTTTAGTACTGGTAAAACATTCCTTAGTTTACTTTCTATCTTGATTTTTTATATTATGTCCAGAAAGTGTGTACTATCTTAAATATCAAAAAGTTTCAAAATTTGTTAGGCTTTCCTAAGGTTTAGTTATTTTGGATAAGTACAGTGACTGTATGAGAAAATTGATCTTGCTGAAACTTACGCTGGTTGTCAATTACAGCCTTGACAGTTTTTACAATCTCTCGAGCTTCTGTTGCAAGACTCTTTGAACTTTGACCTTTGTGTTTGCCAAGGTATCCAGGTGGGCAGGTCCCTCTTGGTGCTTCCCCTAAATTTCCTGTGGACCTATGTTAATTTAAAAATTTCATATACAGATATCTATAAAAGATGCATATAATAAAATTGGTAACAACAAAGATTGTTTCAACATAGACATTAAAGCAGCATGTTTGAATGCATTTCTGAAGTAATAATCACATATAAAATCAATAGGTATTTTATCAACATAATAGCTCATTTACATTCAAAAGTTTAAAAACAGTGTAAATAATATTGGTTTAACATGGCAAACATTTAAAGAATCAAAACCTTCTAAAAGTTCAAATAAACAGAACAGATGCATGTTAAAAAGCTTAATTTAGTACAATGTTGATTGAAAAATTATTGCTAGTACTTAGAGTTGACCAAAATTTTGTTATTTATGACTGATAAACTTTAAAAAATGTCAGACATTAAATTCAGAATACACTTAAATAAGGTTAAAAAAAAGGAGTCCAGAAAATTCCACATCATTCATTTTCCTCTAAATAGTATTGCCAATTCAACTTAAGGACTTAAGCTCAAGCTAATTATGAAGACTCAGATTTGTATGGGTACCAATTATTCTTGATTTCATGGTTGACACAAATCACAAATACTCAAATCTAAGAATAAAACAGAACTCCCTGCCAATCAGACACATCAACATGAATTAATATACCACCAGAAAATTCATTAAAAGAAAAATACAAAACAAAAAATATGCCTATCCCCAAATACATGAATTCACAGTCAACACAAATTTTTAAGTAAGGTTTCGGATATACAGTTAGATTTCAGCCTAATGATTGGGTGGATATACAAATGAGATCAAACTATTTCCACTTCTAACCATTATTGTGCAGAATAAACATTGTTAAAAATAGAACAACTACTCACAATCCTGTGGCAAATCATTATAAAATACTTACTTTGTTCCCAAGGTGTCTGACTGCTCATTAAGCGTTTCATGAACATGCTGAAGAATAAAAATTTATGCAGATTTAAGTCTATTTCAATGACTGTAAATACTTTGGTAGTCTCCATTCTCAACATTTACAAAAACAAACAAATTCCATGAAATATTGTCCCTCACTGTCACTGGATCCAAAGCAGATGAATGTAATTTGGAAAGAAGCTATTGATGATGGTGATATACAGAGGAGTTAAGGTTGATTTACACAGGAAGACAACACTGAAAGTTTAGAATCTAGGTGAAATCTTGCTAGTAAAAAGCTACACATAACAATGTTCTTGAAATAAAACAGGATTAATATAGTTACCGTGCTAAAAAAAAAGAGTTGGTCAATTTTAGATTCTGTGGCCAAAAATCCACCAACAGATGTGGTATAAAGCTAATCGTCGAAGAACAAAGTTTGATAAGGGCTGAAATTTGGCCCACAAATTAGTGATAAATTAAAGTGTTTGCATGAGTATTTATTATGGTTATATATCAAAGGCAAAATATAATTGTACATATAATACAATGAAGCTGTTAAATTAACCTTTAAGATAGTTCCCAAATAGGCTGGTGTTTAGTGATGTCAAAATTTTAGAAACTTGTAAATCCTAATGATCTGTTACCCTGGTACCTGATCAAATGGAAAATTGCATTAAATGTGATTCTGAACTGCTTTGATGTAGATTCACACATGCCAACCCCAAAGAGAGGTATAAGTGTAATTATTACTAATATAAGTGGCAACAAGTGTAATCTGAGCATAAAAAGTGCAATATATATATATATATATATATATATATATATATATATATATATATATATATATACACACACACACACACATTTATTTTAGCTAATTATATTTTATGTCACAAAAATCAGCTAAATCCATGTGGATTAATAGTTCAAGAGCAAAGACACAAATGAAAATAATAATTTATTTATGCATAACACTCACTTTAATTAGTCTATATTTATATTAGGGTATCACTTTACAGTAACACAAAATGTCATTTTATGTTTCTTTAATCAAATTTGATAGTCAAACATCAGTTACTATCTTCATGGGTAACTGTATTTTTCCCGTTCCTGCTTCTGGTAGCATTTTGAGGCATTCTTCAGCAAAAATAATAATCAGAATTTTTAGAGAAGCAATAAAATGGGCACTTTGGGGAATGATATTCACTGCAATAAAACAATTAAGCAGCAGAGAATGCATTTTTTAGTGTAGGGGCTAAAATGGTTCATTTTTGTACTATGTATTGGACAGTAGCTGTTCAAGCCAAATAATAAGCTTTTATTTTGTTTTCTTTTCCTTTCCATTTAAATATACTTAAGTAAACTTTATATTATTTTTGCCTTCTGATATTCAAAATATTTTGTTCACATAATTTCTTCATTTCAGACTTACTTTCCATTTGTTACATGTTTCAATTGTTATCTATCCAAAGGTTTCAATTAATTTAAAAATGTTTTAAATAACTCTCAAAGTATTTTGTTTAAAATACTACAATTTTAACTGGTTGCTAACACATTATTGTTGTACAGTTAGTGAACCAATTAAAAAAAAATGATACACTAGGACATGGAGATCTGGTGATTAACTCACTCCTTGTCCTTGGAGGTAACCGACCATCACACAATTGTCTGACTTTATGAGAGCAAACTTCCTAAAATGGAATGAAAGGCATTGATTATGGTCCTCATTCCCAGGACATTTATATAAAGGACAATCACTTTTGGCTACCTCCTCCGCCTTCCCCCATTGTCACTGATTTAGGCCAAAGGTGGGTATCCAATCTTGCATGATGGCATCTGTACAGATTTTAACTTCAGATGCTGGGTGTAGTCTCCAGAGAAAATCCCGATACAGTCTGGTGTGCCATTGATGTCACAGTGATCTAGATGATCTCAAAAGGGGGTACTACTGAGATAAACTACAAAAGGTACATAAAACAGTGTGAGCCACATTAGAGCTTGTGGAGCTGTAAAACCTCCATCACAGAATTCATGTCTTCATATAGGCTGAGTTGGTGAGTTCAAGGATCTATGCAATGCACTTAACAGGAAGTTGAATTAAACTGCAGGGTGTCAGAAGTTCCATGTCAAGATGGATGAAGTAAGACCGATCTTACTTCTCTTCATACATAAGCAATCTAGACAGAAATGAGAATAACCTAATCTGAATCAGAATCAAACTTACCATTTCTTGTTGTAGGAACAAATGCAGTTCATCAAGGTTCATCCTTTTTCTGGCAATGCCCATCTTACCATTTAGGGCTGAGAATGACAATGATATAAAGAAATGAAGGTAAAGTAAATGAAGAGGTAATTCAGAGCAAAGAAGAACCAAAAGGTAATGATTGTAAAGCAATGGCATGGTTAAGCTTAAAAGAATAATAAAGTAAAACATACATTTGCTGCAAATCAAGGATTGCATGATTCAATCAGAGAATTTGCCATGGAGAAAGTTAGCTCCCCTGTTAACAACTTTTATAAAGCAGCATGTTGATTTCCAAGCATGATAATTACCTGCTTTATCTGCAGACCTGATGATATCAAGTAAAGCCATGTTTAACAAAGACAAGGTCATCACTAAATTTCTCATCATCTTCAAGGCTGCATGGAACATGCATCATTCTATTTTCTTAAATAGAAAATCTGCATGGCCATATTTACTGCTGTTAACTCTTTATCCAAACTTGGGCCCTAGGCATTATTATTTTTCCTGTTCCAGTGTGTGGAAAGAATGATGCTGATGGCTGGCTTTCTGTGAGGAAGGTTTTGGAGTTAGCAGGCTCTCATGTTTTCTCACAATGACAGTCAGTAACGTCCTTTTTTTTTGTGATATCACAAAAGCAGACATAATGAGTAATGCTTATCAGATCCAAGAAGGCTTTGACCGAGGAAGCCTGATTCAAAGATGGGGCAGCTGCTGGCACACAGCAGAAAACAAGATTCTATTGATCTCTTCTATCACGGCCTTAAAGTTCAACTCTGATCCAGAGCAGATCTGGATTCATTAGGTTGAAAAAGGTTGTCCATGCACTCACTAGTAAAGCAATATCTTTGCTGTTAATCCAAACATTTTTCCACTTGAGGGAGGCAACAGGGATGATACAAAACTCTTTATTCTCTGATGCGTTTTGTAGCATGTTTGGAATCAGAGGTGTTTAAACTTAAGCTATGGAAATAGCATATACTGCCTTTAGATCTGAAACAAATGAGACAAGAGAGTTTTCTGAACTCTACTTTGTCACAAATACATCCACCTGTTTGTCAATCATAGTAGGTACAACTTAAAACTAGGAGAAGTGTCTATTCTGTGTGCATTAGCTGAGTCGTTCAGGAGAGTAAATCTGCTAATTATAGAATCAGTCTGCACATAACATATTAAATTATATCTAGATTTGCTGTTCATGACACCATCTAAGGAAATTGCAACCACTGACTGGGGATCTAGTTCCCCTTTGCCTTATGATATATTTCACCATAGTGGAGTTGTTAGACAGGATGAGAATGGCCTTTCATTGTGGCATTTCCTTCCACCAATGAAATGCTTTGAGTAAGGCTTTTATCTATAGGATGAGAATGCCACCAATGAAATGTTTTTAGTAAGACTTTTATCTATAGGATGAGAATGCCACCAATGAAATGCTTTGAGTAAGGCTTTTATCTATAGGATGAGAATGGCCTTTCATTGTGGCATTTCCTTCCACCAATGAAATGCTTTTAGTAAGACTTTTATCTATAGGATGAGAATGCCACCAATGAAATGCTTTGAGTAAGGTTTTTATCTATAGGATGAGAATGTCACCAATGAAATGCTTTGAGTAAGGCTTTTATCTATAGGATGAGAATGCCACCAATGAAATGCTTTTAGTAAGACTTGTATCTACAGGATGAGAATGGCCTTTCATTGTGGCATTTCCTTCCACCAATGAAATGCTTTTAGTAAGACTTTTATCTATAGGATGAGAATGCCACTAATGAAATGCTTTGAGTAAGGCTTTTATCTATAGGATGAGAATGTCACCAATGAAATGCTTTGAGTAAGGCTTTTATCTATAGGATGAGAATGCCACCAATGAAATGCTTTGAGTAAGGCTTTTATCTATAGGATGAGAATGCCACCAATGAAATGTTTTTAGTAAGACTTTTATCTATAGGATGAGAATGCCACCAATGAAATGCTTTGAGTAAGGCTTTTATCTATAGGATGAGAATGCCACCAATGAAATGCTTTTAGTAAGACTTTTATCTATAGGATGAGAATGCCACCAATGAAATGCTTTGAGTAAGGCTTTTATCTATAGGATGAGAATGACACCAATGAAATGTTTTTAGTAAGACTTTTATCTATAGGATGAGAATGACACCAATGAAATGTTTTTAGTAAGACTTTTATCTATAGGATGAGAATGCCACCAATGAAATGCTTTGAGTAAGGCTTTTATCTATAGGATGAGAATGGCCTTTCATTGTGGCATTTCCTTCCACCAATGAAATGCTTTTAGTAAGACTTTTATCTATAGGATGAGAATGCCACCAATGAAATGCTTTGAGTAAGGCTTTTATCTATAGTATGAGAATGGCCTTTCACTGTGGCATTTCCTTCCACCAATGAAATGCTTTTAGTAAGACTTTTATCTATAGGATGAGAATGCCACCAATGAAATGCTTTGAGTAAGGCTTTTATCTATAGGATGAGAATGGCCTTTCATTGTGGCATTTCCTTCCACCAATGAAATGCTTTTAGTAAGACTTTTATCTATAGGATGAGAATGCCACCAATGAAATGCTTTGAGTAAGGCTTTTATCTATAGGATGAGAATGGCCTTTCATTGTGGCATTTCCTTCCACCAATGAAATGCTTTGAGTAAGGTTTTTATCTATAGGATGAGAATGTCACCAATGAAATGCTTTGAGTAAGGCTTTTATCTATAGGATGAGAATGCCACCAATGAAATGCTTTTAGTAAGACTTTTATCTACATGATGAGAATGCCACCAATGAAATGTTTTGAGTAAGACTTTTATCTATAGGATGAGAATGGCCTTTCATTGTGGCATTTCCTTCCACCAATGAAATGCTTTTACTAAGACTTTTATCTATAGGATGAGAATGCCACCAATGAAATGCTTTGAGTAAGGCTTTTATCTATAGGATGAGAATGCCACCAATGAAATGCTTTTAGTAAGACTTTTATCTACATGATGAGAATGCCACCAATAAAATGCTTTGAGTAAGGCTTTTATCTACAGGATATTCATATGTATTAGAAGATACTCTCCACTGGCTTCCAGGAATGATGGAAGGAGTTGTATACTCTAACCCACTGTGCATGCATCCATACATTACTGTTAACTTTAGCACTGGGCAAAGGGCCAAAGAGTAGCTGGTTACCTTTGTGATACTATACAGTATGTTTTTGCTCACTGGAAGTCTCTTCCCAGTGAGTGTCTGTGTCTATGGCATGGCACACAAGATACTTAGTGCCCTCTTTTACATGCTTGACTATCACTAGATAGTCAAGCATGTAAAAGAGGGCACTAAGCATGCCAAGATAAATCAAACCTTCAATTGTGGAGAGAATCACAAGAGCAGAAAGACCCTCCATTCTGTAGGCTTATGTGGGGAAAGAAGGCATGTTTTCAGGGACTGGTGCCATACCAACATCGTCCCTCTTCATGCCTCAATACTTCAAATGACCAATTTTTTCTCTGGCTCTTTGAAGAGAAAGGGTTGGTCCCCAATCTCTACCGAAGACTACCACCCCATGATGCTGAACACATTTGGGAATCATGGCAGACATGTTTTCAGCAGGATATAGATTGATATATCTTGGAGACAATTTTGGTCTCAACTGATCAATAACCCTCATTTTGTCTCCAAATGCAACCAATCCTCGGTTTTAACATGACTCAATTCAAATCCCATTGCTGACAACTACCCAAGTACAAAATTACTGATTGATTAATGACAAAAATACTGATTTTCAGGAACAAATACTGATTTTAAAAATGTTAATGCACATGTAACTATTTACAGCATATACAACCATCAGCAAAGAAGGACAGTGCCTTACATAATAATTAATGTCAAAAATGCATGTGTTGCACACTTGCACCTTCTGGACGGGCACCCTGTTCCAATGAAGTGCCCATTAGAAGATGCAAGAGTGCAACACATTTCAACACAGGCTGTTTATAGGATCTTTTTTCCACACCTTATTTTTTTTCTGTCATTATCGATTACAAATGTACCAACTTTCAGTGAGGATCTCAATTCTGTGTGATTTTCTTCCTGAATTGTTTTTGTTCTAGCATATAAGTAATCCTTTGTGATTTTACTGTCAGGAAAATGTGTGCAAAATAAATCACCAGCAACACTAGTAACAGAATAAGGAAGATTTATTTTTAAAAGAAATTTAATAAACCAAATTATGATCAAATTACATCAAGGTTCTCTCTGGTATTTATATAATCCAAGTTCAGGCTGAGTTGTGTATGTTGAAGCAGCAAGCTGATGTTTATTAGCTTTTTTGTGCTCTTGTATTTTATGTACGCCCAATAGCAAAATCACATTACACAATTTGAAAATAAAGTTTTCTTCTTTACTAGATGGTTTCACAAATCTAAACAAGACAGCACAATTATCCTTACAGTTCTGTTTTCTTGTCTTTCCTGGAGAAAATTCTAAAGATTCTGCTTCCCTATTCAATATGATTAGAAGTTGAATATTACGAAGATGAGATACAGTTATATCTGTAACCGTTTGTGAAATCCAATATGGTGGATAAAGACAGGCATGGTAACCTCAATTTTGAACAAACTAGTCATATTTTATACATGCAACACATTTACTTTAAGAATGTAACTGGGTCCCGGTCAAAATGGAAATTTGAAGAAACTTTTTTTAAAAAAAGTTTTATTTAAAAAATGGATTTTTAACAAAAAAAGTGAATACTCATATTCAGGTCCAAAATATGGGATAAATATGAAAAAAAAAACAGGACTGTTAGCAGCTATGAAATCCATTCTAACCTCTAGCTTACACCATGCTAAAGTCACTATCATACAAATTATGTTTCCTTGTAGCTTTAGCTTCTACATACAGTCTAATAAAAGATGTACATTCCCCAAACTCTCTTCAGTTCTGACACAACTGGGCTTCATAGCCCAAAACAGGCTACCATCTGTTGGTAAAGAAATAGTCGTCACTTGCTCATTCTCTTCCAAAGACAGGTCAAGGACAGCAACCATGCAAGATCCTGTTCAAGCTCTCAAGCACTAACTTTAAGCACACAAAGACGTTGTGGCATGTGCATCTGCCTCCTTCTGGTGTGAGCCAAAACACAGAATGTCATGCTTCAAGACCTTTTCTTCATGGCTGAAGTGGGTAATACATTTGGTGTGCTCTTCCATCTCATTAGATCAGAGTCACCAAATGTAGGTTACTGCTCAGAAGTTTAAAAAAATCACTGCAAACCAGGTGTTTGAATGAAACATTCCAACATAAAAGAGCCTCCATCTCAAAGATTTGGCATTGCAGAGGATCAGCACAGATGGCCACCAGATTCAAAGGATCAATCAACTCAGCCTGTTAGCATTGCCGGATTCGCTGTTGAAATTTGGTAAGATTCAAGTGATCATCTTAACTGTATGTTATGGCCACAGGTCAAGTGATCCTAGTTTGTGTTGCTTATATAATTAGGAGAATGTGTTGTCATTCATATGTCAGAATTCAGTTATTCTTCCCTAGAAGGATACCCAAGGTAGCGGTTGGATGCTGAGCATTCCCTCATACTATTACTTATTCTCCTAATGTAATGCTATCAGGAAAGTATTTGAAAAAGAACATAGATTTTTAAGTAAATTATGTTTCTCCAAGAATACTTACCCAATGACATTAAAAAAACCCTCCCCATCATGCCACCATGTGAACATCAACATTAGTATCTACTCAGCTAAAAATAGTAACATCTAAGTGGTGCCAAGGGGAAGTAATGAACAAGAGTTATTGCCCTCTGTCTACTGAAACTGACAGGAAAAAATAATTTTGATCTTTTAGTAGGGCTGGAATCACAAGGTAGCAGGCTAATATTCCTAATGTAATGTGATTGGAAAATATATAAGAAGAAAAAATATATAATGAAGGTGCTATAATGGAGAGCTGTATAAAAATGTTATGTTTAGATTCCATTTAAATTTACTGAGGATAGTGAGAATGCCATCTTTGTACAAACATCACCACCAGTAGGAAAAGTAATGGAGTATTGTGTACATTTCTCTGATATGTGCTTAAATGACTATAAGCTAAAAAAAAAGTAATTCAAAGGCATTCTAACTTTCCTTTGTAAATTGAAAAAAGAAGGTCCAAGATTAGAGACTACTTCATCATGCTCTAATTCCTTCCAATGTTAGGCCAAAATATGAGCTGTCAAAAGCATATCATAACAAGCTGAAGCAACCTGCTGAAAATCCAACATGAAATGAATAAAGTCTAAATTTTCCAATACGAGTTAAAGTTTCCTATTCAAATTTAATGCTGAGAATAGAATGACGTTGTTAAAGAAAGGAGTTTTAAAAGGAAAGGGAAATGCATTATTCCATTCTTCCTAAATCTATCATCAAAAAATTGAATCTTCTAAAAAACTCACTTCTGTAATTATAAAAATCAACACATGATTAACTTTCCAACAGTTACATGAGTAACTTATCAAGAGATATTCATAGAGAACATTTACATCAATGACAGTATGCCATATTTACCATATATGTTGGGACACCATATGTGTTGGAATACTATAAATTAATTTTAAAAGTAATTTTTGTCTGCACTGTATGTTCTGGGAAAAATCATTTTTTTGACCTGTAAGTTGTGGGACACCTTTTAAATCATTTGAAAATTATATGTTGGAAAATGCAAATCAACTGAAATTTTATTTTATAAAATATATAACTGTGTGTACTTGAGATAAAACTCTTTCATCCACTGCAGCAGCATCTTATGAACACATCCCTTCTCCATTCTTTCGGTGCATGAATATTTTTCTCATATTGTGAATTTTTTTTAGAGGCAACACATCTTCTGAAGCGGAAACTGCAAGGACTAGAGTTATATTTTTTCAAAACTGCACCAGTCTAATTCTCACACTTCTGACCCCCATCTTATCATCAGTCAGTCCAAGAATGCAATCAATGTACACTAAAATTTCATCTATGTTAATGACCATATTGTTGGGGAAATCATCTGCTTCACTTCTTGCCTTCAGGAATTCATCACATGATTTTACTTATTCCCAATCTTCTGGGCAAGGCTGGGTCATCAATATGTATACAAGAATCACTATATTGTGCCACTTTAAAATTTGTTCCATTGTTTTGATTATGCAAATTACCATTAATACCAGTGAAATGGAATCAAAGTTAGCTTCCATATCTTGGCCATCTTTGGATATTAAATTTAAAAAAATTAAATTGGCACACTTAAAATAAACCATCGTTGGCTTCCAAGGTCAGCTATCTTTGCAATAAAATAATCTTTGTATGGATATCCTTTTAAGAAAGAAAATCGGCTTCAAAGGATACAAAGTTGGCTACCAAGAAAGGCTAGCTTTGTAATAAAAATAACCTTTGTCTTTGACGTTCTGTTGGTAAATTCAAAGGAGTTTACTGCTTGCTGCCAGTTGTGTTTTTTCACAACTTGGACTTCTATGTGCTTTGCATCTGTAGTTATAATAAATACAAAGAAGCATTGATACCTGTGGCTAAACTGTAAGGATACTTTTGTAACCTGTGCTGGTAAAAAGATTGTCACTTGCACTCCACTGAATGTGTTTTCAAATAATGATCTTTACTTGTGAGATACTGCATTCAGTAGATCTGGATATAATTCAATCTTGATTATTTTGTATCTAACACAGTGTCATGCATGAATGGCAATTGTCTTCAACATATCAGTTGATAATTTCCCTCTTGTTTGTGAAATCATCTGCTTCTCTTCTTGCCTGCACAAATTAATCATGATTTTATTTTCTCCAAATATTCTGGGGAACTCTGGGTCATGGACTTCTGTGCACGAAGTACTATATTGTGTCGCTTTAAAATTTGTTCCATTGTTTCAATTAGTTTTCAAAATTACCATGAATACTGGTTAAAAAGAACCAAAGTGTGTTTCCATATCACAGCAGTAAATTCAAAAAATCAAAAATCAAAACAAAACTTTGGCACACTTAAAAGAATCCATAGTCAGCTTCTCATGTCTGCTTGCTTAGTAATAAGATAACCTTTTATTGATATCCTTTATTAAAAAAAGTAACAAAAGTCAGATTCCAAGGTTGGCTTGCACTGTAATAAAAATAACCTTTGTCTTTAATGTCCTGTCAGTAAGTTTAAAGATGGAGTTTACGGCTTGCTGCCAGTTGTGCTTTTTCCCCATGTGAATTTCTATGGGTCTGGCATTTGTAGTAATAATTAATAAAAAGGAGTATTGATGGCTGTGGGTAAATGGTAATGATACTTTTGTAACCCATGCTGGTGAAAAGATTGACACTTACACTCAAGTGAATGTGTTTTCAAATAAAGATTTTTTTTTGTGAGATACTGGCATACAGAAGACCTGGATATGATTCAATTTTGGTTATTTTGCACCTAACACCTAGTCATGTGTAAATGATGGTTGTCTTCAAGATATTGGTTGATTATTTCCTTCTTGTTTGCAATTTTGATGGATCCAGTTTTCATTTGGATAATATATTCAAACCTTTGAGCAGAACCAAACACAATTTGTTTCCAATGTTCATGTCAGTGAACACGTGGCATGGACATAAGCGATACATGCTACAGTATGGAAGCCTATGCTATATATATGGATTTTGTGGAAATATTTTATTCTTTAATGCTCATGTTGAAAAAAAGGAATAAATGATATCAATACAATGTTAGTTTCTTTCTTTTTAATATCAAATAAGCATTTTATCTATTTTACTGCAATGAGCATTGGGGACGGAACAAATGTAATACAAATTTATTTTGTTTCTTAAGTTTTGGGATATATGACCTAGGTAAAAATATATTTCACTATAAGTTCTGGGACATAAAAAAAATTAATTATTGTATCATGTCCCAATATATACAGTAAATATGGTATGTTATATCTATATGAAAATCCTCACATAAAAACTGTATCCATTTAAGTTATCATCTGTCCAAACAGTCACACTATCAAGATTCACACAATGTTTTACAGCCAACTAACAGTCCACTTTTTCTACTTCATACTCACTACGTCAGACTGTATGTCAGATTTCTAGCTTTGAGCCTGTATTAAAATATCAACAATCAATGACAAATTATTCAAACTTTCTTACATAATCTGATTATCTGAATACACCACTCCCTTGATAACTGGCACCCTAATAACTCGTAAACACACTCATAATATGGGGTCAGCATGGATCCCATTTTTAAAACCAGAAAATATACAAAAATTGACTCCTATTTCTTGAACTTGGAGAAAACTGCTACCAAAACAGGTAACTGAAACATAAATATATCTCTCGATTCATAATATGAAATGGTAGATAGGACCTGGAAATTTTAATCAACATTTTGAAATTATCAACTTTTAATAGAAGTCATATAACTGGTTACATTTTCTTTCCAAACAATATTTTTAGCACACCGTAATTAAAGATATTCAAGGAAATTTTGATCAGTGAAAATGTCACTTATATCTAGTGTAGGCAGTACATTAATATTTAAATGCCAATTAACTTTAGTTAAGTGAAATTTGTGCTTTAATTCTATCTTTTAGTTCCTCTTAAGCGTAATAATCATAAATGCAATGTGTATTTAAACATAAAACATGTCACTACCATAACAGTTATGTGTGCAAGCCTTTCTCTGAGAGCCTAAATTATGTGCCAACCGTGTTTGGATATTTGACTCGAGGAGGTATTTGTTGTATTGTTGCACTGAATTAAAAGCTGGCCTCCTTTGTATTATCATATTAAACTTAACATCTAGCAGCCCCAGTCATATGTCAGGTGAACTCACCATATTTAACCAATTGAATACTGTAAAAAATGTTATTATATGCTTATTTGTTTTCTCTGTTAACTTTTACAATGTTAGAATCGTGCAATATTTTACAATATTGCACTCATGCACACTTCATATTGCATTCACATGTGCCCAATAGTGTATTAGGAACTACTTTGTAAACAAATCATGTATACACAGAGATGATGCTTTACATTTTGGTTGATTAAATTTGTTGATGAATGAAGTAAAGCAGGTATTTTGTGGACTGCCACATACCAGCTGCTTTGCCACATTCTGTATTAACTTTTTGGATAGAATGTTTCAGATTTATGCTAGCTGTAGATGCCAGGCATGATCCTTACAAATAACATGCAAATGACAAGGCATAAACTATCTTTTCTTTAGCTGGTAATAAAAATGGCAAAAAATATACTTCTAATTTTACATCCTGAAGTTTCCTCAAAATGTATTTTCTTAGTTCTGCAAATACAATTTACATAAACCATGTTGTGGGTTCTCAAAATTGTACTGTAATTTTGACTAGATTCTAAGTGCAATTACATCCTTACTGCGCTCAAAATGAAATAAGACTTATATTCCATAGCATCATTTTGATAATTGTAATTGAAAGACTTCATATTTTTCCAGTGACATAACAGAAAGACACTTGCAGATTTGATGCTGAAATCCAATGGACTTCATGTGGAATTGGCACAGATAAATCGAGTCCATAATCACAAAATTTCAGTCTTGACAAAAATACCAAAATCTATTCATTCCAGGTCAAATGGAAAAGTTGTTGCAATGCACATTCAATCACAATATGACTAAAAATTTCAATTTTAATTAGACAAAAAAGGCTGTTTTCCTTTGAAAGTTATGTCTAGCATGGGACTTAGTTCAAAATTATCTGGGCAGATTTATGTGCACATCAATAATGTTATTGTTGTGTACTGATGAATCTGCACATATGTATTTAGTTTGGAATACAGCATACATTCAGATCTTTTGTTTCTTGTAGTATTTTTGTTTTTATAATTAAGCCTTAGGCAGAATAAGAAAATGAGAATATAATAAGAGCATATAATGAAAAGGTTACTGCAATTGTATGGGAATATATGAACTTGTTTTGTTAGATGGATATATTTCACTCTTTAAAAAGGTCATGCAGTATTTCCATCCAAAAAACTCTTTCATATTTTCCCATACAAATGCAGTAACCTATAATTATTGTGTATGTAACATAAACTATCTTAACTTAACCAACTCATTCAAAACTGGGATTAAAGATTGTAAGGCAACAAAGTAAAATGAGTACTTCATAAAATAAAGGGTGGGCAAGCAAAATTTCAGAGAATTCCTAAACTGGCAATTAGAGATATTCTCAAGAATGATAAATTTCATTATTACTTCCAACAAAATAATGACTTAGATATTTTGTACTAACTGAACAATACAAAAATTGAGTTTTGACCTAGACAATTATCTCTTGAAATAAATTTCGCTTCTTTTTAAAAATAAGGAATCTTGTTTGGTGATGTATCAACAGTTTGTCTAGTTCCCTGCTCCGTTTTGACTCCTTATTTGGTAGCATCCTATTAAATATAACACTGGTAAAAAGACTAATCAACAAAACAAAAAGCAGTAACATAATAAACAGATGTTTTCAAGCATATGTGATGGTTGTTAAAACCAGCTGCAATGATCTTTCACATAGACATTTTGAAAATAAATGTTATTTATACAGAATAATGAACAATTTCATTAGAAGCACCTTATTAACAATTATTACTGATGTGATTGTAAAATGAGGATTCAGTCATTAGACCCTCACTTCCTCCTCCCCCAGCATACTTTTTCAATTTTTGGAGGTCACTTAGTATCTTGCTCCCTTGTTTATAGTGCAGTCTATGTTTGTGGACCCTGTTCTATGCAGGTTATTGATGGATAAGTGGACATGTATATGTATTCCAGACAAAAACCTTTGTATACTCTCTCTTTATCAACAGCAACATCAAGACAACCATTTATGCAAACAAAATTTACATTTTTATAGATAGAGGATCTTAAATGTTTGATTCAAACTTTTTGAAACAAGTTACAGGCACCATACCTCTGCAAACTGAAGCAGCTTCTCTACAGCCACCTCATACACCTTCTGTCTGGCCTCAGATTTTTGTAACTGGCAGGTCAATACTGCTAGCCTTCTCTGCATGATGGGATCTGACAACTTTGATTTTTAAAGAAAACAGAAGACATAGAGTGAAACTTGCATTAAAAGGAAACTCAGAGAAAAGACAATTTTCCTTTGTCAACAATTATGTTGAGATTATATGCAATAAAAAAAAGATGTTGGGCAGGTGAGGGAGTCTTCTTGTGATGGAACTTGGATTATAACATAATACAGTTATTATTGTGTTGATTTAAGGTTTACAATTATTATTCCTTATGTGTTTTGCAGACCAAATGTTTACCAATGAATTCAAGACTAGATTTCAATTGAAGTTAGAATCCACCTATCTCACTGGTCAAAAAATTTAAGTCTCAGTTTTTTAAGTTTCGAATGTAAGACCTGGTCTTTTGTAATAATTCCAAACTCTGAAATTGTCAGCATCTCTGCCAAAACTAAGATACTTATATGTGCACATGGTAAGTGCAGTGGTCATGTGCTACCTTTGCACCTCAATAATACTTAATATTGAGTTTGGTCAATAATTATTACAGGGATACATGCTAACCCACCCAAGGCTTTCTTCCCAAATTTTCTCTATACACACATGTAAAACATGGTGCCATATATAATTCACAAATGCTATTGCATATGTTCTATACTGTGATCCAAAATTGTAAAACTTATGTATATTTTCAAACATGTTTAACATGTTTTTATCATATGATGTATGTAAAAATATGCAATAACCCTACTATGACACATCATAATAACACGAATTTGGACATAACATGGTCACATCATGGCTCCTGGTTTTTTGTCTTAGATGTGTTATTCCCATGACACTGCTCAAAATATCAGTTAAGCTGACAAACAGATAAATAGAATTCAGATAAGTTTCAGAATCATATGGCTTAGAGATTAAAATTATTGTTCATACATATCAATGATTAATTTTCATCAAGCAGAGAACTATCATAATCCTGATTGCTATACAAATACGTAGGTATAGTATGTCTCTGAATGGTACCCCACATCTGGTCTTCGAAAGTATTTACCTGATACATTACAATCTAGCTAAGAGTTATTTAATCTCTTTAAAACTGCATAACAAATTTTGTTCCATCAATGAAAAATTTGTTTAAGTTAGAAAAATAAGTTCATTCATATGGATGAACTGATGGAATGGACAAAAATGGGACTTCCCAATTGATGAGAGGAACTAGATGATGTAAAAAGGAAATGAGATCATTTTTCCATTGACTAGGACAGATCATATATTTCTGGATGCTGTCCATGTACACTGCCAAGGAAACAGATGAAGTCTTATAGAAAAGGGAAGGCGATACAATGGAGTAGCTTCATAAAGACCCAAGGACTTAAGTTCAAACTGGGAGAGAACAGGAAATTTGTAACAATTTCAATGGTGTGTAAACCACAGGAATTTCCATAAGGATGAATGGTCAGGAACATGATAAAATATGTATGTCAGATTGAGACAGATGGCAATTCATTCATATAGATGGAGAGGCAAACTGATCTTTTGCAGTCTACATCTTGAATACCATTGACCTTCCTAATCAGAAAATCTGGTGAATGAGGTTTCCAAACAATCTCCACTGTATACTTCTCAATGAGTGTCCTTATCTCTTGCTACAGTGTGTCCTTTACTGAGTCCAACAGTACTTAATCAGGAATGGAAAATGAGAACTGAGCTCCTGAGACATTTGGATTGCCCACTAACCTGGCAGAAAGAGACTGATCCAACATTGTTTGAAAAACAAACAAATATTAGGTGCCTACCAGATAGTTGTCTGTGGGCAGTCTGTGACATCAGTCTATGGCAAGAGAGAAGTGTAGGACTGGAGAGGCTTTGTTTCCTGTCCCTTTGATATGATTGCCACTGAAACTGAATAGTATGCACATAAATCTGATTGTAGCTGGCTTTGGAGCTGAACAGTTAATGATTTCCTTGTTTCTGATTACATCAATGAGGGTGAATTGGAGATGATGTTTAAGGCAAGTTGCTGCCAAGAGATGTAGGAGCAGTTTCCGGGGTTTCCTGCCTCTGCAAGTCCTCTATCTTGCCACCCAACAGCAGAGGCAATCCAAAGGGAGGTTCGCAGTCTGGGTGGGATGTGCATTGCCAGCTTGTCTGCAAGTCAGGAAAATCACTAGAGATGCCAAGTCTATTAATGAAGTTTCCGGGGTTTCCTGCCTCTGCAAGTCCTCTATCTTGCCACCCAACAGCAGAGGCAATCCAAAGGGAGGTTCACAGTCTGGGTGGGATGTGCATTGCCAGCTTGTCTGCAAGTCAGGAAAATCACTAGAGATGCCAAGTCTATTAATGAAGTCATGGCCACTATAGTGTGAACAAGCTTTGAAGTGCATATGTTTTTATCCACCATAACAAAGCATAGCTCTTGACTAATGCCAGAAGATCTGTGATGAATGGGTCTTTTGTCAATGCGATTGCAAAGAAAGCTGGATGTTGACTCTCAGAAAAAACAGAAAGGCTTTTGAAACTGCCTGGATAACTGGTCTTGACATATAGACTCTGTACAAATTCCTAGATTATTTCCAAAGCAGGGAAGATGGGGACATGGACAGGGATGCTGTCCTCTTCATCAAAAAACAACTGCCACCTTGAATGGGGTTGTGGACAGGGATGCTGTTCTCTTCGTCAAAAAACAACTGACACCTTGAATGGGGTTGTGGACAGTCTAGCACACCCCACTGCCACGTTAAAACTATACACAGTTTGCACTATGGTATGATCTGAGCATGAACTATAATCAAGTTTATCTCCATACCTTGTGTGCAGGTCATGCTAAACAGGATCAAGATCAATATCTATATAATACATTTCAAGAGGCTGAGATGAAGCATGGCCATCATCTTCAATACTGTCACAATACTGGCCAAGAGGGTAAGCCATGAGTAAATGGCTAGCCAATCAACAGCATGAAGTCCTTGAATCTGTGTGAGCAGCTTTTTAAAAACAAAAACAGCCAGAATAGGTTTTGGGTGTATGGGTGGCAGTGTAGGCAGCTGCACTGCCAAACTAATGGTGATGTTAGGTGGATGGACAAGATCTCTCAGTAACATTCCATGGTTCAACTTGAAGAGGCACAGGACAATCTGTTATAGAAGACAAACTAGCAATGAAAGGTATGGATCAAGAGCTGGACAATATGGCATCAAAAGTGAGGTGTGACTAGATGCTATGGATCAAGAGCTGGACAATATGGCATCAAAAGTGAGGTGTGACTGAATGGTGAATGGTGTGGATCAAGGCTGACAATATGGCATCAAAACTGAGTTGTGAATGGATGCTGTAGATCAATGGGTTGAACAGTATGGCATCAAAAGTGAGGTGTGACTAGATGCTATGAATCGAGGGCTGGACAATATGACATCAAAAGTGAGGTGTGACTGGATGGTGTGGATCAAGGGCTGGACAATATGGCATCAAAAGTGAGGTGTAACTGGATGGTGTGGATCAAGGGCTGGACATAATGGCATCAAAACTGAGTTGTGAATGGATGCTGTGGATCAAGGGCTGAACAATATGGCATCAAAAGTGAGGTGTAACTGGATGGTGTGGATCAAGGGCTAGACAATATGGCATCAAAAGTGAGGTGTAACTGGATGGTGTGGATCAAGGGCTGGACAATATGGCATCAAAAGTGAGGTGTAACTGGATGGTGTGGATCAAGGGCTGGACATAATGGCATCAAAAGTGAGGTGTGACTAGATGCTATGGATCAAGGGCTGGACAATATGGCATCAAAATTGAGGTGTGACTGCATGCTATGGATCAAGGGCTGGACAATATGGCATCAAAAGTGAGGTGTGACTGCATGCTATTGATCAAGGGCTGGACAATATGGCATCAAAAGTGAGGTGTGACTGCATGCTATGAATCAAGAATCAGATGGCTGGATGGTATGGTTAGAAGCCAAGCCAGCATTAAAACTGAGGTACAGCCAGAGGTTATGGATCAAGAGCAAAACAGGTGGACAGTATGGTTGGCAGCTGAGATGGCATCAAAACTGAGTTGTGGCTAAATTAGCATGGCTCATTCAGGTAATTTATAAACCCCATGCACCTGGACTTACAGGCCCGAAGGCTAGGCTTGTACAGGTTAGGGTACTTACACTACCTGGGCAACCTAGATTTGGATGGGACTTCCCCAAAATTCAAATTTCTCACCTAAAACAGGCAGATGGAATGATGAACAAATGGTCATTCAAGTCATTTATAAACCCCATGCATCTGGACATACTGGCCCTAAAGCCATGCATGGACATGCGGGGCGACTTATGCCACTTGGGCTGCATAGAATTGCATGAAAACTCCCCCACGGTATCAAAATTATGTAGATGTAACAGAGTACTCCAACAGGTCTGGCCAAAACATCAGTATTCTGAGTCCCGTGATTTTGTACATTCAAAAAACAAATAACCTTGGTCTTCTGATTTCAGACACTACAATTTTTCTTCAAAGTGTAGACCATGTAATCTCTAATGAACTCACACATATGTATATCTGAGAGATGAGTCATGAGGTCTTACAGTCTTGTATTATTATACTCAGTCATCATGATAGTTGATTTTGAAACTACAAAGTAAGAAACAGAAAAAATGAAAGGCATAGTTAAAAAACATCAGAGACACCTGCTATACCAGGGGTGATAAATAAATACTGTTTGTGAACATGAACTTCAACATGTTCTAATACAAGGTAGTGATGTAGGGCCATGCATTCAAATAATGCAGACACTATGTCAGCACATGTGAAATTTTTTAAAATAAATCTGGTAAAAACTTTTTAAAAATGCACAGAACATGTAGAATAACCTTTAATACATCTGAAAATAACAAAATCCTCAATGGATGGATTGAAAATAACACAAATATCCACATGGTCTCTGGAATGGTGTGGTGAAAACTTAATCATATTTTGAAAAAAAAGAAATCATTTTAAAAGAAATGTATGTTGACACATATATTTAAGAATTATTTGTATTTGCAACAATGATGATGATGATGATGATGATGCATTACTTATTCTTTTTAAATCTTAATCAAACTGATGGCATGCTAATACCTAAAGATGAATTAAACATATTTCCATTGTGAAGACAGTTTTTCATGCCATATTATTGTAGAATGCTTACATTGCATTTATGATTTAGAGACACATTTATGATTTAGAGAACTTCGATACTATATTTTTGTATCCATTTACTACAGTCATTGTCATTAATGCAGTAGGCATCTTGCATGGTGTATACAGTCATTGTCTTTAAAGCAGTAGGCATCTTGCATGGTGTATACAGTCATTGTCATTAATGCAGTAGGCATCTTGCATGGTGTATACATTGTCATTAAAGTGGTAGGCATCTTGCATAGTGTATACATTGTCATTAAAGCAGTAGGCATCTTGCATGGTGTATACAGTCACTGTCATTAATGCAGTAGGCATCTTGCATGGTGTATACATTGTCATTAAAGTGGTAGGCATCTTGCATAGTGTATACATTGTCATTAATGTAGTAAGCATCTTGCATGGTGTATACATTGTCATTAAAGTGGTAGGCATCTTGCATGGTATATACATTGTCCTTAAAGCAGTAGGCATCTTGCATGGTGTATACAGTCATTGTCATTAATGCAGTAGGCATCTTGCATGGTGTATACATTGTCATTAAAGTGGTAGGCATCTTGCATAGTGTATACATTGTCATTAAAGCAGTAGGCATCTTGCATGGTGTATACAGTCACTGTCATTAATGCAGTAGGCATCTTGCATGGTGTATACATTGTCATTAATGCAGTAGGCATCTTGCATGGTGTATACATTGTCATTAAAGTGGAAGGCATCTTGCATGGTATATACATTGTCCTTAAAGCAGTAGGCATCTTGCATGGTGTATACAGTCATTGTCATTAATGCAGTAGGCATCTTGCATGGTGTATACATTGTCATTAAAGTGGTAGGCATCTTGCATAGTGTATACATTGTCATTAAAGCAGTAGGCATCTTGCATGGTGTATACAGTCACTGTCATTAATGCAGTAGGCATCTTGCATGGTGTATACATTGTCATTAAAGTGGTAGGCATCTTGCATAGTGTATACATTGTCATTAAAGCAATAGGCATCTTGCATGGTGTATACCTTGTCATTAAAGTGGTAGGCATCTTGCATGGTGTATACATTGTCATTAAAGTGGTAGGCATCTTGCATAGTGTATATATTGACATTAAAGCAGTAGGCATCTTGCATGGTGTATACATTGTCATTAAAGTGGTAGGCATCTTGCATGGTGTATACATTGTCATTAAAGCAGTAGGCATCTTGCATGGTGTATACAGTCATTGTCCTTAAAGCAGTAGGCATCTTGCATGGTGTATACTGTCATTGTCATTAATGCAGTAGGCATCTTGCATGGTGTATACAGTCATTGTCCTTAAAGCTGTAGGCATCTTGCATGGTGTATACATTGTCATTAAAGTGGTAGGCATCTTGCATGGTGTATACATTGTCATTAAAGTGGTAGGCATCTTGCATAGTGTATACATTGTCATTAAAGCAGTAGGCATCTTGCATGGTGTATACAGTCACTGTCATTAATGCAGTAGGCATCTTGCATGGTGTATACATTGTCATTAAAGTGGTAGGCATTTTGCATGGTGTATACAGTCATTGTCATTAATGCAGTAGGCATCTTGCATGGTGTATACAGTCATTGTCCTTAAAGCTGTAGGCATCTTGCATGGTGTATACATTGTCATTAAAGTGGTAGGCATCTTGCATAGTGTATACATTGTCATTAAAGCAGTAGGCATCTTGCATGGTGTATACAGTCACTGTCATTAAAGCAGTAGGCATCTTGCATGGTGTATACATTGTCATTAAAGTGGTAGGCATCTTGCATGGTGTATACAGTCATTGTCATTAAAGCTGTAGGCATCTTGCATGGTGTATACAGTCATTGTCCATAAAGCAGTAGGCATCTTGCATGGTGTATACATTGTCATTAAAGTGGTAGGCATCTTGCATAGTGTATACATTGTCATTAAAGCAGTAGGCATCTTGCATGGTGTATACAGTCACTGTCATTAATGCAGTAGGCATCTTGCATGGTGTATACATTGTCATTAAAGTGGTAGGCATCTTGCATGGTGTATACAGTCATTGTCATTAATGCAGTAGGCATCTTGCATGGTGTATACAGTCATTGTCATTAATGCAGTAGGCATCTTGCATGGTGTATACATTGTCATTAAAGTGGTAGGCATCTTGCATGGTGTATACATTGTCATTAAAGCAATAGGCATCTTGCATGGTGTATACAGTCATTGTCCATAAAGCAGTAGGCATCTTGCATGGTGTATACATTGTCATTAAAGTGGTAGGCATCTTGCATAGTGTATACATTGTCATTAAAGCAGTAGGCATCTTGCATAGTGTATACATTGTCATTAATGCAGTAGGCATCTTGCATGGTGTATACAGTCATTGTCATTAATGCAGTAGGCATCTTGCATGGTGTATACAGTCATTGTCATTAATGCAGTAGGCATCTTGCATGGTGTATACAGTCATTGTCATTAATGCAGTAGGCATCTTGCATGGTGTATACATTGTCATTAAAGTGGTAGGCATCTTGCATGGTGTATACAGTCATTGTCATTAATGCAGTAGGCATCTTGCATGGTGTATACAGTCATTGTCCTTAAAGCTGTAGGCATCTTGCATGGTGTATACATTGTCATTAAAGTGGTAGGCATCTTGCATAGTGTATACATTGTCATTAAAGCAGTAGGCATCTTGCATGGTGTATACAGTCACTGTCATTAATGCAGTAGGCATCTTGCATGGTGTATACATTGTCATTAAAGTGGTAGGCATCTTGCATGGTGTATACAGTCATTGTCATTAATGCAGTAGGCATCTTGCATGGTGTATACAGTCATTGTCCTTAAAGCTGTAGGCATCTTGCATGGTGTATACAGTCATTGTCCTTAAAGTGGTAGGCATCTTGCATAGTGTATACATTGTCATTAAAGCAGTAGGCATCTTGCATGGTGTATACATTGTCATTAAAGTGGTAGGCATCTTGCATGGTGTATACATTGTCATTAAAGTGGTAGGCATCTTGCATAGTGTATACATTGTCATTAAAGCAGTAGGCATCTTGCATGGTGTATACATTGTCATTAAAGTGGTAGGCATCTTGCATGGTGTATACATTGTCATTAAAGTGGTATGCATCTTGCATAGTGTATACATTGTCATTAAAGCAGTAGGCATCTTGCATGGTGTATACATTGTCATTAAAGTGGTAGGCATCTTGCATAGTGTATACATTGTCATTAATGCAGTAGGCATCTTGCATGGTGTATACATTGTCATTAAAGTGGTAGGCATCTTGCATAGTGTATACATTGTCATTAAAGCAGTAGGCATCTTGCATAGTGTATACATTGTCATTAATGCAGTAGGCATCTTGCATGGTGTATACTGTCATTGTCATTAATGCAGTAGGCATCTTGCATGGTGTATACAGTCATTGTCCTTAAAGCTGTAGGCATCTTGCATGGTGTATACATTGTCATTAAAGTGGTAGGCATCTTGCATAGTGTATACATTGTCATTAAAGCAGTAGGCATCTTGCATGGTGTATACAGTCACTGTCATTAATGCAGTAGGCATCTTGCATGGTGTATACATTGTCATTAAAGTGGTAGGCATTTTGCATGGTGTATACAGTCATTGTCATTAATGCAGTAGGCATCTTGCATGGTGTATACAGTCATTGTCCTTAAAGCTGTAGGCATCTTGCATGGTGTATACATTGTCATTAAAGTGGTAGGCATCTTGCATAGTGTATACATTGTCATTAAAGCAGTAGGCATCTTGCATGGTGTATACAGTCACTGTCATTAAAGCAGTAGGCATCTTGCATGGTGTATACATTGTCATTAAAGTGGTAGGCATCTTGCATGGTGTATACAGTCATTGTCATTAAAGCTGTAGGCATCTTGCATGGTGTATACAGTCATTGCCCATAAAGCAGTAGGCATCTTGCATGGTGTATACATTGTCATTAAAGTGGTAGGCATCTTGCATAGTGTATACATTGTCATTAAAGCAGTAGGCATCTTGCATGGTGTATACAGTCACTGTCATTAATGCAGTAGGCATCTTGCATGGTGTATACATTGTCATTAAAGTGGTAGGCATCTTGCATGGTGTATACAGTCATTGTCATTAATGCAGTAGGCATCTTGCATGGTGTATACAGTCATTGTCATTAATGCAGTAGGCATCTTGCATGGTGTATACATTGTCATTAAAGTGGTAGGCATCTTGCATGGTGTATACATTGTCATTAAAGCAATAGGCATCTTGCATGGTGAATACAGTCATTGTCCATAAAGCAGTAGGCATCTTGCATGGTGTATACATTGTCATTAAAGTGGTAGGCATCTTGCATAGTGTATACATTGTCATTAAAGCAGTAGGCATCTTGCATAGTGTATACATTGTCATTAATGCAGTAGGCATCTTGCATGGTGTATACAGTCATTGTCATTAATGCAGTAGGCATCTTGCATGGTGTATACAGTCATTGTCATTAATGCAGTAGGCATCTTGCATGGTGTATACAGTCATTGTCATTAATGCAGTAGGCATCTTGCATGGTGTATACATTGTCATTAAAGTGGTAGGCATCTTGCATGGTGTATACAGTCATTGTCATTAATGCAGTAGGCATCTTGCATGGTGTATACAGTCATTGTCCTTAAAGCTGTAGGCATCTTGCATGGTGTATACATTGTCATTAAAGTGGTAGGCATCTTGCATAGTGTATACATTGTCATTAAAGCAGTAGGCATCTTGCATGGTGTATACAGTCACTGTCATTAATGCAGTAGGCATCTTGCATGGTGTATACATTGTCATTAAAGTGGTAGGCATCTTGCATGGTGTATACAGTCATTGTCATTAATGCAGTAGGCATCTTGCATGGTGTATACAGTCATTGTCCTTAAAGCTGTAGGCATCTTGCATGGTGTATACAGTCATTGTCCTTAAAGTGGTAGGCATCTTGCATAGTGTATACATTGTCATTAAAGCAGTAGGCATCTTGCATGGTGTATACATTGTCATTAAAGTGGTAGGCATCTTGCATGGTGTATACATTGTCATTAAAGTGGTAGGCATCTTGCATAGTGTATACATTGTCATTAAAGCAGTAGGCATCTTGCATGGTGTATACATTGTCATTAAAGTGGTAGGCATCTTGCATGGTGTATACATTGTCATTAAAGTGGTATGCATCTTGCATAGTGTATACATTGTCATTAAAGCAGTAGGCATCTTGCATGGTGTATACATTGTCATTAAAGTGGTAGGCATCTTGCATAGTGTATACATTGTCATTAAAGCAGTAGGCATCTTGCATGGTGTATACAGTCATTGTCCTTAAAGCAGTAGGCATCTTGCATGGTGTATACAGTCACTGTCATTAATGCATTAGGCATCTTGCATGGTGTATTCATTATCATTAAAGTGGTAGGCATCTTGCATGGTGTATACAGTCATTGTCATTAATGCAGTAGGCATCTTGCATGGTGTATACAGTCACTGTCATTAATGCAGTAGGCATCTTGCATGGTGTATACATTGTCATTAAAGTGGTAGGCATCTTGCATAGTGTATACATTGTCATTAAAGCAGTAGGCATCTTGCATGGTATATATATTGTCATTAAAGTGGTAGGCATCTTGCATAGTGTATACATTGTCATTAAAGCAGTAGGCATCTTGCATGGTGTATACAGTCATTGTCCTTAAAGCAGTAGGCATCTTGCATAGTGTATACATTGTCATTAAAGTGGTAGGCATCTTGCATAGTGTATACATTGTCATTAAAGCAGTAGGCATCTTGCATGGTATATATATTGTCATTAAAGTGGTAGGCATCTTGCATAGTGTATACATTGTCATTAAAGCAGTAGGCATCTTGCATGGTGTATACAGTCATTGTCCTTAAAGCAGTAGGCATCTTGCATAGTGTATACATTGTCATTAAAGTGGTAGGCATCTTGCATAGTGTATACATTGTCATTAAAGCAGTAGGCATCTTGCATGGTATATACATTGTCATTAAAGTGGTAGGCATATTGCATGGTGTATACAGTCATTGTCATTAATGCAGTAGGCATCTTGCATGGTGTATACAGTCATTGTCCTTAAAGCAGTAGGCATCTTGCATGGTGTATACATTGTCATTAAAGTGGTAGGCATCTTGCATGGTGTATACAGTCATTGTCATTAATGCAGTAGGCATCTTGCATGGTGTATACAGTCATTGTCTTTAAAGCAGTAGGCATCTTGCATGGTGTATACATTGTCATTAAAGTGGTAGGCATCTTGCATGGTGTATATATTGTCATTAAAGTGGTAGGCATCTTGCATAGTGTATACATTGTCATTAAAGCAGTAGGTATCTTGCATGGTGTATACAGTCATTGTCCTTAAAGCAGTAGGCATCTTGCATGGTGTATACATTGTCATTAAAGTGGTAGGCATCTTGCATGATGTATACATTGTCATTAAAGTGGTAGGCATCTTGCATAGTGTGTACATTGTTATTAAAGCAGTAGGCATCTTGCATAGTGTATACATTGTCATTAAAGCAGTAGGCATCTTGCATGTTGTATACATTGTCATTAAAGTGGTAGGCATCTTGCATAGTGTATACATTGTCATTAAAGCAGTAGGCATCTTGCATGGTGTATACATTGTCCTTAAAGCAGTAGGCATCTTGCATAGTGTATACATTGTCATTAAAGTGGTAGGCATCTTGCATAGTGTATACATTGTCATTAAAGCAGTAGGCATCTTGCATGGTATATACATTGTCATTAAAGTGGTAGGCATCTTGCATGGTGTATACAGTCATTGTCCTTAAAGCAGTAGGCATCTTGCATGGTGTATACATTGTCATTAAAGTGGTAGGCATCTTGCATGATGTATACAGTCATTGTCCTTAAAGCAGTAGGCATCTTGCATGTTGTATACATTGTCATTAAAGTGGTAGGCATCTTGCATAGTGTATACATTGTCATTAAAGCAGTAGGCATCTTGCATGGTGTATACATTGTCCTTAAAGCAGTAGGCATCTTGCATAGTGTATACATTGTCATTAAAGTGGTAGGCATCTTGCATAGTGTATACATTGTCATTAAAGCAGTAGGCATCTTGCATGGTATATACATTGTCATTAAAGTGGTAGGCATCTTGCATGGTGTATACAGTCATTGTCCTTAAAGCAGTAGGCATCTTGCATGGTGTATACATTGTCATTAAAGTGGTAGGCATCTTGCATGATGTATACAGTCATTGTCCTTAAAGCAGTAGGCATCTTGCATGTTGTATACATTGTCATTAAAGTGGTAGGCATCTTGCATAGTGTATACATTGTTATTAAAGCAGTAGGCATCTTGCATGGTGTATACATTGTCATTAAAGCAGTAGGCATCTTGCAAAGTGTATACATTGTCATTAAAGTGTAGGCATCTTGCATGGTGTATACATTGTCATTAAAGTGGTAGGCATCTTGCATGGTGTATACAGTCATTGTCATTAATGCAGTAGGCATCTTGCATAGTGTATACATTGTCATTAAAGTGGTATGCATCCTGTATAGTGTATACATTGTCATTAATGCAGTAGGCATCTAGTATGGTATATACAGTCAATGCCATTAAAGTGGTAGGCATCTTGCATAGTGTAGACATTGTCATTAAAGTGGTAGGCATCTTGCATAGTGTATACAGTCACTGTCATTAAAAAGGTAGGCATCTTGCATAGTGTAAACAGTCATTGTCATTAAAGCAGTAGGCATCTTGCATGATGTACACAATATAGATTCACATCACAAACATGCACTTTACAATAAAACTGCTAGTCTACAATATTATTTTTTATTTTATTTGTATTCATCACTTGAGAAGTTAACAAAATTATTTTAAAAAGTTTGTCACATCAATATTTAATTATTACTTTCAATCTAGTCACAGATACCAGCATTTACATTTTAAATGCCACTTAATTATTAATTTTATAATAATATAAAACCATTTGTATTCACACTCATTAGTTTGAAATGTGTTGCATATAATTAACAAATCTGATGAAGTCTATATTCTTCTTATATAACGAATATCTTTATGACAGAGATTATATTCACTGCAGTTTACAGCCCTCTAATTAACTGCTTAGAGCAGTTGATATCTTGCATGCTGGTATCTGGCATGTTGCATAGTGTAGAGGTATGACTTTTTTTTTACCTGTGTGAGCATCCATGTTCAAACCATGCATCTTATGATGTATATTAACACTGCATTCAATGCTGATGACCTTGTTTTTCCAAATTAAAAACCTTTGTGCTGATGGAACAAGGTTTGTATTGTAATTTATAAGATTAAGAGGGATAAAATAATTCTAAACTAGATTGTAATTGTGCCAGATATATACTATCAAAGAAGTGGGTTACAATTCACAAAATTATTACAAAAGATTTGACTGGCATCATATTTACCCCACTCACCAACACACACACATTCATAAAAGTTGTATTATTGTTACTATAATATAGTTTAATACATAACCCAGTTGCCAGTTATGGACTACTGCATTATAGCTGGGTTTGCCCGTATATGAAATATGAAAAGCAATACAAATGTATGGGCAAACATTTTGTTCATCTCTGCCAGTTTGGATATATGTTATTGATATTATTCAATCAATATATCAAATATATGTTTAACATAATTAATTCATGCTTGCCATGTGCATTACATCATATATAATCACATATAAGTGACCACTGCATACAAACTGCTGTAATATCAAGAATGGGTGATATGCTACTAGCTAATCAACATTAAATAAACAATATTATGGAATTTAATGTTAAACTGCAAGCAATAATTTTATTCCTTTCATAATGGAATTGTGGAGACATATATTCTCTGGCTGGTATTTCCCTTTTTTGATACCAACCAATCATAGATTTTAATATTCTCAACCATGTGAAAGAAATACTTGTGTTTTTTGTTTTCTTTTGTTATATCTTCAGCCAATTGTCTGACTTGTCTTAGGTCCTTCCATCATATAACTTTACTCAACTCCAAATCTAGCTGACCAATCATAAAATTGCACTTGTTTCTTTTGAGACTGGAGCAAGATTTTCTTAAATGAATTGTTGAGCTAAGTTTCATGGCTGTGGAACTATATTAATTGGGACATAAATTTTGATAACATCATAATTATCATATGGTAAAATATATCTTAATAATATCAACATGTCTTCCAAATTAGAAATTACAGCTAATCAAGTAGTATGAACACATATGTGAAAAAATTAATGAAGGTAGTTACCACAAAGACAAGAAAATCTCAAACTCTTGGGTTACAATATTTGACTTCTGCCCATGAGACCCTCTTTAAAGTTAACTAATGTATACCACTCAACTGGAATTTCCATGTCTCTTTGGTAATACCAAGAAATATTTGAAATCCTATCTGAAACCTAAGGTGAGATGAAAAGATAAAAGTCCACATTCATATTGAGAACTGCAAAGCAGCATGGATATTTATATACCCTTTGCTTGTTGAGCTGTGCCTGTAACTGTGCCACTTCTCCTTCCAAAAGGTGGACTACCTCCTCATAATCTTGCTCCACATCTCGTGCTACTTGCTGTGCCTGCTCAGCCAGGTGAAATTTACTCCGTAACATTCGACTTAACTGAATAGCCTCCTGTGCTTTCTGTTTTGAACAGAAATAGATATATTTTTAAAGACCCCTTTTTAATATTAACAAATGTTAAAGGTTTTGTAAATGGCAAATCAACTGTGTGTCATTTACATATGCTTGATCATTTTGAAGGATGGGATTTATTAAATTTTGATCATGTGACCTACACAAATCACTGCTGACTGGTTAAGCATCAAATCAATGACCAACAAAATAGTGAGCTTATTAATCTGCACCAGAATAAGAGAACATTGTTATAACTTTGGAATCTTATAAATAAAACACTACCTCTGTTAAAAACCCTAATAATCATAAAATACTGCTTGCAGATTTATGGTTGATTTGTCTTTGAAGTGTCATAATTCAGTTTCTTTGTAAACAAAAAACTCTACATGCTAGGATTTTGCTAATCACAATTTTTACATAGATAATAATGTTGTAAATTTGGCAAGCAAAACTGGGCATGAAATTTGTTTTATAATAATAAAAGTTTAGAATAGCATTCTTTTTGGAGTCACTGTCAAAAGCAAGCTGCATCATATATGTATCTAATTATCTGACATTTTAATTTTGTCAAATTATCATATTTTATGTCATTTATCATAAATCTCCATAAATGATATTGTTAGATGGAAAACAAACATGGGTTCTCACCTGAGAAACTTACCATGATTTACCTCCATGTGCATGCATGTAAATTTGCAAATGTTAATGCAAAATTATAACAAATATACATTAGTTATACCCCTTTCCTCCCAAACCCATTTATGCTTACATATATTAGGAAAGATTTATCTTAAATGTTTTGTGGAATTCTTTATATTCATATATTTAGAACTTCAGCTTTAATTGGAAATAAATACATAAATATTATTTGGCTGACAAGCTGTTAAACAATAATACATATAAACCTGTGTCAGCTACCATGTTGCTTGCTTGGGCCAATTGGCTTGACACTAAATAATTTAACTGTGTTGTTGTTATGTAAAGCACCAAACTAAGCCAAAAAATAATATATAAATATATTACACTATACCTACTTAAAGTACCTATGGTCCAAAACTCTAAATTTTTAAACTACTAATACTAAGAGACTATTGCAAAGTACCCTCAATGTTTATTACAATTATGCTACACTTAGTTTCCAGGGTAACATAACAAAAACTACTTTATGCAGAAAAGTTTGAGTCTCAGAACGCAATTCAACAACTTGTTTGGCATGTGTGCCAAGTTCAGTTGAAATACTATATATGTAATTTGTTTGGCATGTACGCTTAATATGGCTGAAATGCCTTGTATGCAACTTGCTTGACTTGTGTACAAATTTTGGTTGAAATACCTTGTACATAACTTGCTTGGCTTGTGTACAAAGTTTGGTTGAAATACCTTGTACATAACTTGCTTGGCTTGTGTACAAAGTTTGGTTGAAATACCTTGTACATAACTTGCTTGGCTTGTGTACAAAGTTTGGTTGAAATACCTTGTACATAACTTGCTTGGCATTATACCAAGTCTGGCTGAAATGCCTTGTATTTAACTTGCTTGTCATGTGTACCAAGTCTTGTTGAAATAGTCTTAGTTATGTCCTGAAAACTAAATGCATACAGATGACAACATAAATTACAGAGAGACAGCAATACAGAGAATCCCCTTAAACTGTAGAGATAAATATTTAAATTCAGACTAATGTCAGAAAAAGAAACCTAAAACAAAAATGGCAGGATCACAATAATAATTACATAATAAATTTTATGTCTTGTATTACAAGAGTTGCATCTTACCAGTCTAATTTTCAGTGTCTCCTCCTCAGCTTTCCTAGATGCACCCTCCTTCTCCCTCAGCAAGGTCTGAATGAAAGTAATTAACTGTTGATGGATTTTTATTGTACAAGTCTATTCTGTTCTGAAAAAACCTATATTGGAAATGATGCCAGTGATGTACACCTAATGATTTTTTTACTATAATCCCCCAAAAAACAAATAAATAAGCAGTCATTTGTAACTTTTGTTCACTTTATTTCAAGGTCTGTTTACTTTCGAGGTAGGCATATTTTCAAATAAAATATTGGTCGATGATGAGAATATGGTTTCTTTGATAATACTGACCTATTCATACAACCTGAGAAGCACTGATACTGCTACCTTGCAACTCCAACTCTCCTACTCAACATTTTTAGCTATGGGGGCAAAATGGTGTCTGGTCACATATGTGGCTTCAGAGTGATCTTCCATTGATAGTGGGATTGCAGCAATTCTTGCATGTACCTCACTTACAGTGAAGTGGAGTGCATGGTCTCCTAGCAGGATGTAATTGCTGGGAAGTTGACAGGAGGTATCATTATTATGATCAGCTAAGTCTTATCAAAGAAACATATTTTACTAGAAAAATTTGTTTCTTTTTCAAATATGTTGCCTCACCATAATATCTTGAAAGAAGAGGCAAGGGGTGGAGGTAGTTCATTTCTTTACATAGGCAAGATCATACCAAGTCCACTCTGGTACATGAGGCAGCTTCAAGCTTGAAAACCTTTGGAATGAATGGTCCCAGAGACATTAGCTATAGAAAATTGACTTTGACATACATCCTACAACTAATGCAATACTTGTTTCAATTGCCCTTACGTCATGTGTAAAGAGTTCATCTGTAATATGTAGAATGGACAAGCTATCCAGGACAAAAGAGTTTGTTCTTTCCCGCTTTAGAGTTAACAGTACTGGTAAACAAGTTATTTTCTAGTACCAATTCAAATGTTTCATCTTGAGTTGAAAGGTCCAGGCTAGAAAGAGGTTTCACCACAAAACTTTACTGTCTATGACAATGTGGCACTGAACTGTCTATGAGTGGAAGCCTGTTCTTGGTAATGAAAGCGGGGACCATTGTGAGCAACAATGACCCATCCACTAAGGACTGTAAGAAATTCATGTCAACAATCAAAGCATTATTTGGTGATTCTGTCTGCTGTATCTAATAGTTAAGAAGCAGGTACCATATGAAAGGCTCTTTAGACCAATTCCTGTGGTTTCTTATTCAGCCAGGTCAACACCAATATTCCACTTTGAGCAGAGCCAGCACCTTTGGGTGTGTGGAATACAAAATTGATAAAAGCTCAGTAAGAGAGGTCTTGGTTTTGTCTGATATCCTTTCTTCCATGATGAATAATTGTGGAATGATAACCTTTATCTTCACCGTTTCTCTTCAAAAGGCCAAAGTAGAAGAATAGCTAAGGTCCTGATCATTGAAGAAATGTGTTCATGCTTGCATCACTAAGAAAATTCTCCATTTCCCCTCTTGCTTTCAAAGAGGAGGTAATTCTTGCTTGAGTGATTCTCTCTACAACTTATTGGGAGAAGTGTTTATTCTTGAGGGCTTGCTTAATATGATCCAGATTTGCAACAACTCTGGATTTGGGTGAAACACCTGCTGTTGAGGTTGCTTGATCAGATCAGGAATATTACTGTTTCTTTGGGTTTCTGCTGTGAGACTTAAGTAATTTATCCATTATGCCTGAGAAAGCAATGAGGAAGATATGACATTACCAATTTCCTGCTCTTTTGTAGTACAGTGAAACCTGTCTTGAGAGACTGCCCCTTCTGCCAACCAAAAGTGGTCTCTCAAGACAGGTGGTCTATCATAACAGGTGTGTGAAAATGGACTGGTTTCCAGGGTTAATAGTCAGCAGGAAAGAAAAAAATACCCATACTCACTGTACATGTATCATATCCTTTATTCATAAATCTTGTTCAATATTGCATGCATTCCTCACAAAATAACTTTATATAATAAAGATATACAGTTTACATCTATCAAGCAATGTGAGTCAAATTTATATTTGGACATCACTTGAATATGTACCTGTATTAGTCAGAATGTGAATGCACTTTCCAATAGCTTCTCTTGCCAAGAATGAATTACTTACAGTAAGGCCTTTATAGTAGGTAGAATAATAGGTTCTGTATTTGTAGATTTCAGGAAAGCTTTTGACATGGTGGAACATGAAATCCTTTAGAAGAAACTGAAAATCTACCAATGTGATGAAAGCACAGTTAGATGGTTTACTTCATACTTAAGTGAGAGAACACAACATGTTTATATAAATAATGTTCTGTCTGAACCTGGAACAATTAGATGTGGAGTACCACAAGGCTCAATTCTGGGTCCATTACTGTTTATTTTATTTATTAATGACCTACCATTTGTACTAAAGGACTCAGTATCATCTACAGATCTCTATGCCGATGACACAACATTGTCAGACATCCAAAACACAAAGCAAGAACTTGAATTTCTCTACAGAATGCCCTGAACAAACTGGACAACTGGTGCACATGCAATGGCATGGTGGTTAATACTGGTAAAACTAAAATATTACTTAACACCCAAAAAAAGAACAAAACATGATAGTGATGAACTATGTCTGACATGGAAGGATAAAAGGTTGCAAATGGTCTGTAATGATAGTCTACTTGGTGTTTTGGTAGATAAAAACCTATCATGGACTGAACATATTAAACATATCAGTAAAAAAGTCAATTCAAGTTTATGGCTTCTCAGTAGGATAAGACACTTGCTCCCAGAAAAGCACAAAAAACTATTTTGTAACAGTTACATACAACTCTATTTAGACTGCTGTAATTCAAATGATAAAAACTTTGCAAAGTGGGCACATCTCCATAAAAGAGCTTTTGAGTTAATATCAATCCAGAAAGAAAGCAAGGAAAATTTAGCTGGTAAGTTAAAAATACTACCTATTAAAGACCAAATCTGTTTAAAAACAGCCAAATTAATGTACAGGATAGCCAATAATAGTGCTCTGGAATATTTACAATCACTATTTAAGTATAGGCTACCTGGAAATACTCCCCACCTGCGATCAATGTCTACCAAACATTACAAAATTCCCAAACCAAATAAGGAATTATTTAAAAAAGTTTCCAATACTATGGAATTTTGCTCTGGAATAGTATTCCATTTGAGATTAGAAAAGCCCACTCTATTTCCTTTTTCCAAACCCAGTATATACAGTGGCTTAAGAGATGTAGCAAAAATAAGTAAATTCCTTTGAATGAGGGCTTTAAGGTAGATTAGTTCCTTGCTAATTGAGTTACCATCTTTAAATAATAATAATAATAATAATAATAATAATAATAATAATAATAATAATAATAATAATAATAATAATAATAATAATAAAAATCTAAAGAGTATTCATATATAATAGAGGAATGGGCCACTCTCCAGTGGCCTACTGGAGTGATGGAAGGAATGAGAGATGTGCACCCAAGACCTCTGTGCTTGTCTCTACAAACCATTATCTTCAGAGATTGTAATATCTAATATAAGCCATATGAGGTTCTCCTATTTTCTGAGATGGGTCCTAAATATGAATGTAAACTGGTACTGTTTCTTCCATTGGGCACTGGGAAAAAGGTATCATGCGTAATGTAGGCAGGGGACAGTTTCATAAACTGACCCCAGTCAAATTTCTTAACTTAAAGATGTGACTTTATGAGCAATTATTGTGAAATAATTAAAGATATGGGCATATTTATTAATTTGGTCTTTTTAGCTTCTGTTTTTCTTGAAATTGATGTGAGACATGTACATTTTATGTAGTTACTGCACAGTATGTAGCCAGTGAAATACTTGGCTAAGAAGCAGAGCTAGCCACTTATTGCTGTAGACACAGTGGTTCAAGCTAAGTAGAATATCTCAAAAACTGCCAACTATTTGAATCGCATCAAGCTATTAAGTACACAGTTTTTTCAAAATTATCACCCAGGGAAAAGAAGCTTGTGTTTGCACTGTGATGACCTTCTGACATGAAAAATGCATGTATACATTTGGGGGTAGGGTGCGCATCAACTCTATTCTATGAAGTTTCACTGACTAGTCAAGTCAAGTGAATTATCTTCTATGTTTTGCTTTATTATACTTATACAAAATATGGACCTTTTTGACTTCACTCATATATTTTGTTTTTTATGAATTTTATTATTAAGCAGATTTATGCAACATTAAATTTATTTATAAAATCTGTCCCTTGCACCAATGATCTCATAAATAGGCAACCCAGGACAATGACATTCATCAAAGGAATTCTTGGGCTGATAGTTGTTGTTATTGCTAAAGGGTTAAAACCATTTTTCCACACAAGATATGCTATACATGGTAGCCAGTATAAATGGTGGAGGAAAAGCCTGGGAAAACCCTGAAAAGAATGACAGATACATGAGAAGCTATTAGCAAGCTTTCTCACGTACCCACATTAGACAAACCCGAGACTCGAACCAATGGAGTCAGAAATGAGATGGCAGTGATATGTAATAAGTGCTTTACACAACACTGCCATTTGGTGGCCCTCCCAATATAATTTAAATGCATGTTACTGTGGCAGACATTCTGCACAGCAGTAATTTTCAGGCTGAAATGCAATTCATGCAATAGTTGAAGTCAGTTTGAAAATGATTGTCAAGTACTGTGGCATGATACTGACCAAAACAGGCAGAAACCCATGTTATGGTGCTAGGTATGGATATGGGACATTGGATCCTGGTAACCTGTTCATCTAAGCATTATGTGTAGCAGCCATACACAATCCACATCAGGTGGCAAACTTTAATCTTTAAAAAAAATCTATCATTGTTTCCTTCTTTCAGAGCTAGATTCATAAAACTTTCTGGTAAAAGGGTCGTTCTTAGTCCAGACAAGCATCCTGGACTAAAACATCACTGAAAATAAGACATAATAGAGTCCTGATGGCACTGGACTGAGGCAGATCTGTAAAGTACCATGCCTACAAGGATACTATGGTTATAAGGTTCCCTGGGTTCATAATAGCAACAAGGCCCAAATACACTAAACTGGCATGGAACTGTATATTTCCACTAATTGGATGTCTATTTCCTGTGATTGTCTGTGTACTGATGTGGGGATAGAATGATATAAAATATCAGCAAGAGGTCTCCTTGGATATATCTGAAGTCTAGACTGGAAATAGTATTGACCACGAGTGATATCTATCATGAAGAGAATTTGGTGTGGAAGAAATGACATTCTCTCTGCTTTAATACCTATCAATTCTTGAGTGCCATGGCTTTGAAATGTATCAGATCTGCAAGACTGTTTTCACCAAGGAGAGTCCATATCAACAAGGCACTGTGGCACTTAACTAGCAATCATGTGAGCTAGGTACATTGGTACTATCATGCGTAGACTTATCCCTATGAGTACCATAAGTACACTGGTACTATCATGTGTAGACTTATCCCTATGAGTACCATAGGTACATTGGTACTATCATGCGTAGACTTATCCCTATGAGTACCATAGCTCTGATCTCAAGTTGGCATACAAGATGTTTATCATTGTAAATGGTCCCATAATTCGACAAAAACATCTGAACATGATGGAACATATCATTTGAGGTTAGTTTTTGGCAAATGGAGTATAATTCCAAGATTATGAATGATATCTACAAGTTAAAAAAGAACTCCATCTTTGTGCTGGGTTTATTTTTTTACTTAAAAATGGTACAGCTACTTTCCTTTTTGTTGTTCAGACATTCCTTTTTATGTCAATCTCTTGATTTAGTATCATGTTAAAAATAATTGGACTTACAAAAGTCAGAATAGTCTTTTTTGTCCTAATAAAAATTATTTTTCCCAAACAACTTGTCCGAAAACATTATCATTTCCATTGTGTATTGATGCACCCACAAACTTCAGTGCCAGTTGGAATTGGACTAGGTAAAAAAGTTTGCATTATATTCTTACTGGCACATGATAATACTTCAGTGTATAATTCCCTTCACCTTTCTCAAAATTGTTGAGCAATTTGCACATTTTCTTATTAAATAGAATTATTTAAGATATATTCTAAAAGTTAAAAGTTATGAAGAAATTGCCGCCTCCATCTAAAAGAAAAGGGTGCATTTTGTGAATGGGGAGTGTTAAATGAAAATATTAAGGTTGGGCTTCAAATATTATTTGCACCTTATAGTGCATTAAGCATGATGTTTGTCAGAAATAAGTATGAATCCTACAACTGTGCATACCAAGCTAATTCAAAAATACCAGTCAACTGATTTTATTCATAAATTTCCTCATGTTTTCCTTCTGTCAAATTTTCATGTAGTACAGGATGATTTTGCCTTGATATGGTCAAGGAGGCAGGTCAAATGCTTACAGTCTGAGCCTGGACCTCTTTGAAGGAAAAGAACTAGGCCAAGTATAAAAAGTGTCAATCAAATGACTGAGAGGTCAACTACATGTATATTCAAAAGTATTGTAATGCTTTGAAAGAAAATAAAAGGGTCTGGATGTTTCAATTAATGAAAGTAAATTCTTCTAAGTATCTCTAAATCAAAACTTTTATTGGATATAGAAACAATTAGGACATCTCTCAGAACAGATCTAGAAAATTATGTTACAGTATGATTAAGTTTCTTAGCAATTCTTTTCTTCATTATTCTGATTTTTAAGGAATAATAACTGTCAAGAATTATTTTTTTTAGGTTACATCAATTACACCATATAAGGTAAAGATGTGAATTGTATTTTAATCTGAATACTGATATAATTGTTCTATTGAAAAACCAATTCATAGTTTAAATATGTGCTATTGAAAATGTTATCTTGTATATAATAAACAAATCCTATTACACATTAATACATGTCAAGGATTCCCTTTATAGACTGACATGTACAATCTTGTAATTTGTTACATTCAGTGGCCAGGGTTTTACAATCAGAACTTTACATTTCTTCCAGACAAAACAATACAGAATAGTATTATTTGGATAATCTTTCAAAGAAATAATGATTTTGATTTTACCTTCAAGTGTTCAACTTCCTCTCTTAATTCATCCCTCTCCTGCTGAACAGAGAGAGAGAGAGAGAGAGAGAGAGAGAGAGAGAGAGAGAGAGAGAGAGAGAGAGAGAGAGAGAGAGAGAGAGAGAGAGAGAGAGAGAGAGAGAGAGAGAGAGAGAGAGAGAGAGAGAGAGAGAGAGAGAGAGAGAGAGAGAGAGAGAGAGAGAGAGAGAGAGAGAGAGAGAGAGAGAGAGAGAGAGAGAGAGAGAGAGAGAGAGAGAGAGAGAGAGAGAGAGAGAGAGAGAGAGAGAGAGAGAGAGAGAGAGAGAGAGAGAGAGAGAGAGAGAGAGAGAGAGAGAGAGAGAGAGAGAGAGAGAGAGAGAGAGAGAGAGAGAGAGAGAGAGAGAGAGAGAGAGAGAGAGAGAGAGAGAGAGAGAGAGAGAGAGAGAGAGAGAGAGAGAGAGAGAGAGAGAGAGAGAGAGAGAGAGAGAGAGAGAGAGAGAGAGAGAAACCCAGTTATATCTGTATGTTAGCTCCACCTTCCTAAGGAAGTAAATATATTTTCAAAGCAAAAGGTTATAGATGATCTGCAAAACACTATCAGCTTCCATAATTCATTTATGCTAAGATGGCTGAATATTTATTTGTGGGGAAAGTCAATTATATGATTGTGCAAATGGTGAAATCAACTAAACTATAGATATTAAAATGCACAATTAAATTACACATTATCTATTTTAGCTTACTAAATAATGTAATATGCTGTGATTATTACAGCATTCCCTAATAAAGCTATGATCAGTATTCTATGGACAATATATTAATTACCAAACCTCCAACCAGTATCTACAAAACTTTTATGTTAATTGCTTAGAATCATATTGTGAATGTGCTGCAATAGTTCTAACTTCCTAAAATTTCATATCAAGATTTCATTTTGCTGCCGATATAAAGTAGTGAAAGGTACTAGCACAAACATTTTTGGCAAAATACATGAAGAACTCTAATACATAGCTCTCATACAATCAAACAACTTATTTTCTAGAATTAACAAATATGGTGCATGCTGGGTTTTCACTACTAAAGTGAATATAACACTCCCTCAATAACTGGCACATAATGAAATCCAAAGACACAGACTGCACTATAAGCAATAATGCAAGGGAAATCTAAAATTGAACATTGAAAATATAACAGGGGTGGGTTGGGGGGCAAATGGGCTGTATAAAAACTTGTTTTACAATCATGTGATTACTTGTCAATAAAGCACTTTTTGTAATTCAGTTGTTCACTTTTCATCTACCTTTATTTTCACAATGACCAACTTCTCAGTCATCATTCAATCTGGTTTCAACAACCTTTTTGTGTACGCCAACACATTGTGTATTATTATTTCAATGCATTTTATTGTTGTTGATATGAATGGTTTCCTACTTCATAAGGTCCTGATATTGCAAAAAGAGGATAAATAAAGCAGTGAATTAAACTAGTAGTTGATTAAAACCAAAAAAAGATTCCTTTTTTCAAAAACTAGCAATATCATTTTGTGAAACAAAAGTCAATATCAAAACTCATTTTTATAATTGTTCTACTAGTAAAATACTGATCCCATCCTTAAGGAAGACTCTGAAGCCAATTCAAGAATTTTATGTTAACTAAACTAAGCTTCTCCACAATGTTCCGTATTTGTGAAATAAAACTTTTTACATCACTAAGTACATGTAATAATCTTGCTTGGTTGTCTTACCATCTTTGATTACACTTGCAAATGAATAGGCTAATTTAAGATTGTTTCATTTTATTACATACACAATAATATTCGTAGCAGTATTTGATTCATTAAATTAAATGAGCTGACCTTACCCATGACTGGGGTTGCTACATCTTACACAAGTAATATTTACACACCTTCTAACTTCTCTTGTATTCCAGCCCTCTATTTGACATAAAGAACATGATAATATGAAACAGGTCAGGTTTTAATTAAGAGCAATAATGCAACAAACAAGCAATTAGGTGTTACAAATTATCAATTTCAGCTGATTTAAAGATGTAGATACAGACAAACAACTTGTAAATTTTTGAGTATGAGAAATGGCAGCTATGGTTGCTCATGTCGCTTCACTGACTTGACAGCGAATGAGTTCTATCAAGATTTTAAAGCACATAAAAATTCTTTCATGAAAAAAAATTGTACAGATGTAATGATTAGATTTTACTCTTAAACCTTTCCATACATAATATATGTGCATAAAAAGATGTAAAATAATTAAAATTGCTGTTAAATGTAATGTACATTCACTGCTCAACAGTTAATAGGCAGGCCTAAGTGTATGGAGTCAATTAGGTAACAGGTGTTCTATTTATAACTCATTGCACTGAGTAACTTTGCTACATGTATATCGAAGCGCTAAAAAGTCATACAAAATATGAGGTAAAGGGTTAACAAAATATATGCCTTCTTACAAACAGTTGTGATTTTTATAATGTTGATTCAAATTGCCATAACCTCTCTGCTGTTTTTGACAACAAATTAAGCAATATATCATGATTTCAGCTACCAATTTTGATTTCAATTTTTTTCATGTTCAACGAGTAAGAGTAAATTCTTTTGTATTTTAAAAAAATGGGATCCATCCTGGACCTAGATTTACAAGTGGGTTTGCAAGTTATCTGGCTGGGAGTTATTGAGAGAGTAGTGCAATAATAATTCATTAACTCATTTAACCAAGGACTATTCTCCCTTAAGGCTCTCTTAAGAAGCAAGTATATCAACCCATTAATCCCTGAGCCAAACAGCTAGGCATTCCCCTACAGCATACTTGCTGAGTGATCACCTAGAGTGGTGTTAGCCTTACCAGTGCCTGTCTCCCTGAGACTTGCTGAAAACACTTGGCTTAAAGATATTTACAAAGGGGACTACTTGCAATAAAATGTTAATTTCTTATTTGTGTTACTTTAATTAAGCTGACATTTGTTACAACAGTTCTCAATAAAATTACTTCCATAATGGTATAAATTTCATGCTATGTGCATAGAGATAAAAATAAATGAATGTAATTCTCTTGCTATGAGAAATCCATAAAATCCATTATGAATTCACACTGAATAATTAACACTATAAACACATGAAATTACAGTTTATGTACTCAGAAATTTGAAATGTCATCTCTCTTGTAAATTTAACCTCATGTGAATACTCTGTCATAGTCTGTCAATAAAAGTCTACTTCCAGTGGCTGATTCTCATGATTTCATCATTTTTTAATTTGTTTTACCTTTGTTTAGCAATGTTCACTCTAAGAAAAATTTTATTGGTTAAACTGCCTCCATAAACTAAGAAACCACTTGAAATCAACCAATGGTTTGTGCCAATTTAACCTGTCATGCCAGATACAGGCCCAGTCTAGTACTGCCATTCAGACTCAGTGCCCAGAAACAAGCCAGGTAAACTGTACCATGTTACTGTCACACTCGGAAGATGAGGAAGGTAAAGTACAATGAATTATAGAGATGGCAGGGATTAATGAGTTATGTACATCATACAAAAGATGATAATAGTTACTTTTATATTAGGATGTCTTTAATAATATAAATTCATTATTATAATCTATTACTATCAAATACATACATATGATACCTCTTTTTAAATACCATAATATATTCTGTTGATTTTACATTTAGTGGAAAGTTGTTCTACAGAACTGTACCAGAGTATGGGATGCTTTTCTTAAACTTACACTGTTCTTGGTTCTGGTGGATGAAAGTTTCCATGTCATAATGATCTCAACTGGTTGAATAACGTCATTGAAATTCCAGAAGATCTCTGGTGCAGCTTCATTAAAACATTTATATGCAAGAACTGCCTTGTGAAAATCAATCAGATCATATAATGTAAGCTATTTTAGTTCTATAAACAGTGTTTTTGATGAATACTCAATAGATGTAACTAAAATAAAGTGTGATGCCATTTTCTGAAGTTTATAAATCCTGTTAAACTGAGATTTTGGCATAGTTTCCCCAAACAGTTGAAAAAAATCCATTGTTGGAAGAAAAATATGCATTATATAATAGAATGTGAGTTTCTGTAGGTAAATATTTTATCACTCTACTCCACTGGTCATTTTTTGGTTAATAAGTGTATTATAAAGCTTTTTAATATAGTCATCCCATTGTAAATTATTATCTACAGACAGACCAACAAACTTATCATGTTTGACCTTTTTTTTAAATAGCTAAATCAAGTTACAAAATGTCAAAACTAGACTACAAATATTACAAAGTCATATTTCAAACTGTACAGATCTCTTACTAAGCAGCCATTACATGACAGAAAACCGGAAGATTTATACTGCATTCTGAAAGCTGTTCATCGAAACACTTAAATGACATTAAAATACATTTGGATTACCCTCAGATTTATAGGCTGGTGGATCTGCAACATCTGCAAAAAACAATGCACTTGCTCCAATATTCTTCTCCTCCAACTCTAGCCGGAACACGTCACGGGCAGCATTCACAAAATCTGAAAATATTGGAATTTATTCTAACTGTAAACATTTGCAAATATATGTTATTGAGATAGAAAATGAAACAGCTGATAAATAAAAATAGGAAGGGTTCTGCAGAAAACTATGAAATATGCCATCATGTGTTCTAACATTTTGTGACTATCAATAAACCTTAATGCAAAAAAAAACTTTATACAAAATCTTGAAGTTTATGCCACTTTGTTTATATCTCACTAGATGCAAATGTCCAGACATGAAAACCAGGCAACTTCTTTGGAATGAAATTTTGGGTAGATGAAGAAATTCAGGGAGATCTATTATAAAAATTATCACAACTACTCTGGTGTCATTAAAAGAGTATTTGACAACATGCACTAATTCTAAGACTGCCATGCTCCTCCTACCACATTCGTGATAAGAATCTGAAAACTTGCAACAATAATTTCATTTAGCTGAAAAAGTCAGGGAGATCAAGACAAAGTATCTCACATAGAGTATCAGTTTATCTGAGTAAAGAAAAAGGCAATATTTGATCTAAGTGAGGTTTGGTAGGTATGTTCTCACCTCCATACACAACTGTCCCATTAGCATCGATCTGAAGGTGGGACCTCAGCTCTATCTGCTGCTCTGAAGTTGGTTCAAGTCCCAAGTAGCACAGGGCCTGCAATAGACTTTTGGTTAAATCTAGCCATTTATCATAAGAAATATATCATATGAATCCAGCATTTCATTCAAATATCAGACTGCAATCATTGCCATGTAGTCTCTAAATAATGTACATTCCATATCAACCTTATGTTTGAAATGCACCAAGAATATACAAAATGCTTTACAAAATTGTAATTTTGATATACCAATGGGAATACTTCACCGTTTTATCAATGAATTTAATTCATGTACAAGATCTTACTGTTTTTGAGTGTTTTTTTTAGGAAAAATGTGTTTCTATCATTCAGCTAACGTGTCAAGTAATATGCTTATGTCCATCAAGAAAAGATTATAAAAAAGCATACAGTACTTGACCAGTTTTTATGCCTATCATATTCCATTGTGAATTTCTAAAGCATAACATTTGTCAAGATAAAGTCCTCATCTGCCTTTTTATCCATCTAAAATTTTCAAAAGATAACTGTGAGCCTTAGGCTAATGCATTAAATCTTCAGTTGCATTTTGATGTAAGTGTCTAGCATGCTTTTATCAAACAAGTGTCCTTCTAACAGAATTTCCAAGAATTCCAGAGAAACAATTTCTTCCTTTTTAACTGCTGAGTGTTGAAACTATCTCTGAAATTCTTCTGTGATAACAAGATTTTCAAATTAGCTGCTCTTGTGGACATACTGGATGTCTGTCTGGCACCATTTTTATTCAGGAGAGAGTAGACATCATTAGAAGTCTTTGGGTGAAAACCACAACATACAGTATGGAGAACAGTGTAGAAAAAAAGGTCAGTGGACAGAAACTAGAAAGAGTCACAAGCTTCAAGAACTTTGGATCAATTATCACTGATAAGGGCTCCAAACCAGAACTACTTTGCAGGATTGACCAGAAAACAGCAGCAATTACAAGATTGAAACCAATATGGAAAGATACCAATATTTCTTTAGGTTCCAAAGTAAGTCTGATGTGCTCAATTATCATATCCATCTTTCTGTATGCTTGTGAAACATGGATGTTCACATCAGATCTACAAAATCTACATTCAATCCTTCGAAATGAGATAATGCAAGATCTTGGGCATCTCATACATTGACCATATAACTAATGAAAAAGTCTGCAACAGAATCCAACAAGCCATCAGATCCTATGAAGACCTCTTGACCACTTTCAAAAAAGCACAAACTGAAATGGTATAGTCATGTCTTAAGATAGTCTGGACTGACAAAAACATCATGCAAGGCACTATGCGAGACTGCAGAAGAAGAGACAGACAGAAGATGTGGAAGACATCATTAAGGAGTGGGCAAACATGGGATATGGAGATTCCCAAAGGGAAGTAGAGAACTGGGAAAGATTGAGAGAATTGGTTGTAAAGTCAAGTGTGGTACCCCAATGACCAGATGAGTTAAGGGATTGATGATGATGATGATGATGATGATGATGATAATGATGATGATAATGGTCATTACCCATTTAGAGGAAGTTGTGACAATGAGATTTTTAAAAGACTGCCATCATGGCAGATGGTATGTATCTCATATGAGCAAAAGCAAAAACTCTGAGATGTAGCTGAACATCTTCCTAATGGTAATGTGATTATTGAATGGATTCAAAGAAGAAAGTGAGGAATGGTGACTAAACGAATAATGTGGACACACTAGAAACAATAAATGCTAGCAATAAAGTATTTGTTAAAAACTTACCATTTCACAGTTTTCCACCTTCACCCTCTCAAGTGGGTCCAGGGAAAGTTTTTTGGAATGTGACATGGTCCAGTAGTTTGGAAGTTTACTGGGACTTTTTGTCTCGAACACAGACTTGGCGGTACTCTCAAAAGATGTACTATGGACTGTGACTGAGGAGGGCATCTCCTGAGACAGTGTGGAGCAAGACTGATGGCTGGTACCTATAAATTGGGTAGAACCTCGGTGTACAAGTGTGACAAACATGTAAAGGACCTTTTGTTATGACTAGTTATGACTATGGTCTCAAACTAACACCAAAAGCAAAACTAACAAATGTAGGAAAATTTCAACAAATAATTCTTTTACCTAGAATATAACATAAAAAATAAATGAAACTTATGATATTGTGAATTAAATCCCAAACAATCCTAAAAGTTCTATTGCAAGTCAAAAATATATTGTTCCAAATGAATTCCAGTACTTAATGAACTGATGGGCCCATAATCATGGATGAGCTGATGTGCCAAAAGTCTTGATATATGATGATGATATAATCCAGAACTTCCTAGAATGAATTAACAATAATCCTCAAACAGTGATTTAGTCCAATGGTCAAGGAGCAATTAAAATGAATAATGTAAATGAAACATTCTTCAAATTAAATCTGAAAGTTAAAGCAAGAAATGAATTAATTCTGTTTACTTCAAACTTACAAAAAAAATCTAACACACAGTAAGATAACCAGGATGAAGGTCATATTCCCATCAAATTATAAACATGATTGCTTCTTAGAAAATTCTAAATTTCTAAAACAAGCCTAGATATTGAGATAAACATTGGTAAACAACCTATTTATAACTTACAAACAGGACCAAAACCAGGTACACCATCTAAAACCTTCAAAAATACAAAAGACCATGTCAACATGTTTACATTATCTTAAGTACAATCTACTGCACAATCATGGACAAATGTTAGCTACACAATACATTATTTATAAATGATCCTTACTGTATAAAGTGTTGTTGATTTTTCTTGAGATTAAAGCCTATGTTAAAATATGACCTTGACAGTAAGTTCAATAAATTTACAAAAGTTAGAAAAGCTGAGTTTTTTTTTTGCAATTTGGGAAGTTTTATAGGAAGAGGTACATTAAATTATTCAAAATAATTAATGAAATTATTAGTGAGCATGAGCTCAAAAGATATTTAACTTGCATGGGAGAGTAAATTATGTTTTGGCAATACAAGGTAACAGTGGTCCAGTTTTGATGCTTACTTATGATCATCCCATTGCAAGTGTTGTGGTTACAGCTAATATACTATATGATATAGGAATCAGAGCCCACATTCAATGTCAAGATACCATTTTATAACCATCCAAAAGTGATATACCACCATGCCAAAATGTACACACCATGTCCATTTTGTTTCCGCAGGCAGGTTGAAAAGTGTTCCATATTGGACAGGTGAGAATAGATATGTGAATGGACAAAGTTAATTCTGTTTACATCCTGCTTCAAGCAAAGGTATAAAAATAATCTAAATAACTTATAATTAAATTAATGGTACTTGAATGTAGATGCCAGATAGGTAGAAATATGGCTAGTGATATACTAAATAATGTGTGGTAAAGATTGGGCCAATGTGTGTCGCATGCATACAAATTCTAATATTTTCTGGTAAACCTGTAAAGTTTACTGAAATAAATTCATGGTCTTCTCACCTTTGGCATGTGGAGTTGATGTCATACTTGGAAGCAGTAATGCCCTGGTGTGGTGCCTAATGGGGGAATGCATATTTACAGTGTTCTCATCCTCTATTGGTGTTATCCTATGTTCCTGAATCTCAATGGAGGCATTGGATGGACTTCTACCGGGGGTAACTGACTGATGGTTTCTTTTGATGAGATTCTTCAGGATAAAATAAGGAATAAAATACAATTGAATTTTAAAAATTTTCTTTTATAAAAATATTAGCTTCATACTGTTAATGACAAACAAGCAATGACACAGAGAAATATTACAAACTATGGACTTGTAGTGAAAACATAACTTGCATTAGTGTCTTTGACAGATAATGCTTTTGTGCTTCCATATTAATGTATCCAAACAAACTCATATTCATCTTAATCACAGGCCACAGCTGAGTCATCTAATGTGCATGCCTTTACAGGTCATTGGCATCTCACATCTATCCATGATGGTTTAAGACTTGATTCAACAAGTCAGGTTATGTGAGAAAACTTGCCAATAGTTTTAGTGGTTTTCCTGTGGTCTTCCTAGGTTCTCCCTCCACCAAGTATGCTGGCCACCATGTACTGCTTATTATGTACTGAAAAATGACATTACTGCTAACAAAATAAAGCCAAATCAATCAATTCAATCAACCTTAATTTTAAATCTGAATTAAGGGTAATCAATATTTATCAGAATTAATGGAATATCAATTTATAACATTAACCTTCAACAGGATAGGATATTTAAGTGAAATTGAGATTTCAAAATGAATCTTACATATATAAATGTCATGTGAACAAATTCATTTAAAATACTCATAAAAATGCAAAATACAAGCAAAACATCAAACATATGATTATTACTTTGAAAGTCAAATTGAATAATTAGGTATTCACCACTAATAAGATAATATTTACTTGACAAAAGTTGTTCCATTAATGTTTTGCTTTCAAATTTGTTTACAATTAAATCTGAATTGAGAAGGTGCAGAAATATTAGATCATAAGTAGTGGGATTTTAATTATTGTGCTGAGTATTACGTTTAAATAAGACAAGCTAATTTTAGCAACGGAGGTCTCCTTCTTTTCATTCCAAGAAGGACAGTGTAGGGCTAGGTTGGATACTGATGTGCTCAATAAGTTATGGTGAAAAGACTGTTAATTCAACCCAGGTCTCATCAACAAAAAGCTGTATAAAGAATGTGGGCCAATATTAAATGCCATAACTCCACCAGGCAAGAATATAAGATGCTAAAAATCAATTTAACTTGTAATAAATGTAATAAATAAAGAGAAACCACATTATAAAGTACTTCCACATTAGTGTACTTTGCTATAACATGTTTAGAACATCAGTTTTGTGTTTTAGCAGAACAACTTAACTTTCCACACAGTTTAAAGCTTGATGTTTTGGCATCTCCTTTGTTGATAGCTGGTGGATTTGTCTTTTATTTTCCAAGGAAAATATAGGCCAGTTAATCATTAAAAAACTTGTGTTAAGAGGAAATTTTGACAGCAACTATACCAGTACAATGAAGTGTAATTGCCTTTTATTTCATAATATTAGCACAATTACCGTAGTTTTGTAAAATGGAGTGTGAGGCACATCTGTAAACTTTTCAAAAAACAAGTAGAGAGACTGAATGAAAAAACCCCAGAGATTGGGACCTAAAATCAGGTCTTTTCATGGCATTGTTAAAGCATTATCTTCACTAAATATTAATTTTCCAAGCATCTAAATATTAATTTTCCAAGCATAATATGGGTGAAATTCACAAAACAACACATGGTTTCTCTCTGTAATGTGCCTTATTTTTCTCCAGGATTTTCATATTCTGGTAAGCTGGGGCCAAACTGCACAATAGCTAAAGACTAGTCTTAAATAAACATGTAAGAAAGCCTACACAACTAATTAAAAGTTAATCCTTACAATGCAAATATTTGTGAAAATGACTGTCAGTCCATCATGATTCAAAGAAACCATGTTCTACACTATCATGTGTTATGCAAGCACCAGCAATTGATTGGCAAATAAAGGATTACCAATGTTGTTGAACTAAAGGTACCTAAATAGGCAGTCTAGCAGTACATGTGGCAAATATTTTCCACTTGTATATCCAATCTTATTCCCTTATTGTCAGATCATAAGGCATTTAGTTTTGTTAACTATAAAACATATATATTTTTAATTAGTTTCTGAGGACACATACATAGTGTGGTATGTATTTTCATTCTCTCTTTTAATTTAACAATGGTAATTAAAGTTAGTATATAATATATAAAAATGCCAGTTGCTCACTCATGTGTCTTTGGTGGGAATAGAGCTACATCAAATGGAGCTACAGTATTCAAGGTGATTATATTGGGACTGAAATTAATTGCTGACAATTTTATTGTTGTAGTTTATTTTTTGTTCTGGTTTATTTTCTGATTTTTTTATTATTGTAGATGAAAAAAATAAAATAAAAAATTTACATGAATGTTTAAACATCCTATTTAATGAAGAAGGGAATTCTTTCTAGTAAAGTAATTATTCTGTCTCAACAGTATTCACAGTTGATGCAAGAGAATATGGCTTCCATGGATTGCATATATTTATTTATGTAGAACTTTTCTTTTTAGGAGAAATGAAAATCAACAACTTAATGTAATAATCGTGAGCTCTCTGCAAAAATCTGGAGATATTAGGAAATCAGGAGGTAGGCATGGAGTGACCCCAAACTCAGCTTTTAAGGTATTAGCATAATTTTTGATGGTTTATTTCTGAAACTTCATTATTGTATTTTGGAGATGTTTTTAAAGTTTAATACAGTGGTGTCCATAATTCAACTCCATGGGTTGTACTTCATTCAGTTGAACGTACTTCATTCTGCGTGTGTTCAAACCTACAATATACAGGTGGTGGTGTTGTCATACTGGGATCAAATTTTAATGAGGTAGGTGTAGGTGTTTAAATTTCGTGGCAAAATAAATATATAATTACTGGTGCATTGATATAAAATGTCCAGTGCAATAAAGCATAAACAAACAATTAAGTCGAAAGGGAGAGGTAGTGTTACAACAACTCATGATTGCTCAATTCTTGTCATCATTTTATCAAATTATACACATATCTAAATTAGGCAGAAACAATATGAAAACAAAAAGTTAAATAAATTACTTTTCAAACAAGTTTATACCAATTCTTTTAAATATTAATACATGTCAAGCCCGAGACAAGTATACATGTACTGTTTGTAAATATAAATGCATTTAGATCTTACCACAGGTCATACACTTTTTAGTGTTTATACCTATTCAGTTTGGGGGAGTCAGCTTATATGTGAAAGGGCTTATACCTGATTATATAGGTATAGAAAACAGACCTGAACTTATTCAGCCAGAGAGAAAGCCATATAATAATATAAGCAAGTTTCCTATATTATACAAAAAACCTGTACATAAAGAACTGAAGCATCATACAACATAGGTGCTATAATATCTGTCATGAAACAATCTACCTGTAGGAACAAGAACAATGACTCTATACAGGTCAAATTAATAAAATGTAATATGCAACTATATGCTAGCAGACAGCCTAATAAAGGCAATGAAGCATCATTATATAATATCAATTCATAATACTAATTATATGAAGGCTTTTAATGACAGCCTGTACTGAAATATAGAGTGAACCTTATTACCTAGATGCTAAATGATTTGGTATAAGAAACTTACCTTTACATATCTGGTCGTAGTGGAAAAGATACATGTTAAAAGTTTTCTATAGCTAAATACAGACTTGCACATACACATAAATCTAAACTATAGCCAGAACTATTGTGAAGTTGCACAGGCTACACATGCAAGTATGTAAATACTACCAAGTCCTGGCAAACTGATTTAAGTTTGAAAGCCGAAATTTGTCAGCATAGGAAGAAAGAAAAGTTGGAAATAAAAAAATGATTATACTCACATTTAAAGCGAAGACTCCTACAACTTATAAGTGTAGAACTCCCAAAAACATGATTGAGGATCTTTGTGAGGTCATGGTGGATTTAAGATTGGTACCATTTTCATTTAAGACCAACAAGATCTCACATGAGGTCCATTTGGTTAAAGATGACCACCCATTTAGAAGAAATAGAATTTAGAACATTATCAGCATAATTTTCATTTCCTACCATAACAACCAGACAGAATAAGAAGGTTTCTGGTGAATATTTCATATCACTATGACTTTCCTTTCTGGAGGAGTTAAAAGAACAATATTTTCAGCATGGCGGCCATGAAGGTGATAATGGATGTCAGACTGATATTACTTTCATTTAGAACCAAGTAACAACTAGCAAGATTTTCATGATTGCCACCATTTAGAACAAAATAGAGATCACACAAAGTCTTTTAGTTAAAACCTCATACTGATTTGACCATCCATTCCGGTGAAGAAGCAAACATGGACATCAATATGGAGATTTGAGAAAGATTTTCATGTAACTAATCTGACTGCAATCCTCAAAGTTGTGTAGTGCTAACATCATATGGACAATGGACAAAACTAAAAAATCATCTTGCTTGCTGCTGAATATACAACTACCTAAGCAACTCTGTACAAAATGTTGGTTAACTCTTAGACATTAATACAGGTTATGTGCCTGGATAATCACCACTTTCTTCCATCTTTATCCCTGAATTCATCCTAAAATATCACACAGATTCAACCCTCAGCACAGTCACAATGCATCATTTCATATGCCCACAACCTTAAAGGGCTGGATAGCAAACAAAGTTTTAACGTGAAGGGATGCTGCAAATATAATGACTGATTTTGAGGCCATTTTAAAAATTGATTCCTTGGTTGAAAGATTTGTGGTTTATAATGATAAATCAGCACATAAATGACTATTTAGTTTAACCAATGAAATGAAACTGACTTCACACACCACAATAACTCTGAATTAGACTAAAATCCACAAGCCACTTACCAGAATCTGACATGCCAAGCAAAGCTGCCAATATTTAAAAGATGATGCAAGTATCCAGCAAAATTTACTGAACTTTGAACTAAAAGCAACAAGCCTCTGATGCACAATACATCCACTAAGCACCCTTTCCTTCCGATTACTCTTCACTTCTATGTTAAATTCTAATACAGGTTCAACAATATGAAAACTGTATACCTGGATTTAATTTAAAGACAAACTTCTTTATTACCTCTTTATTCTGAGTTGACCATACAAGACTAGTAGAAGAGATATGCAATTTTTCCTTCTGTTGTGGTGGTTTTTTCAAGCTCTCTGATTCTGAAAGTAATAAGGCAGTTATGAAATTCATTTTGTCTGTGATAGTGTGTAAAAAAAACCCCATCAAATTTACATAGCAAATTTGATTAGACTGATATATGTTCCAACTGCAAACAAAAACTTAATTTGTTTCTTCAAAACTTTAGAAACAAAAGGCATGAAAATCTAATTTGGTCATTTACATAAGCATGGCTATCAAATTTTACTGGTCTATCTCAAGTGGATTATGCATAATTTTACTGGTCTATCTCAAGTGGATTATGCATAATTTTACTGGTCTATCTCAAGTGGATTATGCTTAATTTTACTGGTCTATCTCAAGTGGATTATGCTTAGTTTTACTGGTCTATCTCAAGTGGATTATGCTTAGTTTTACTGGTCTATCTCAAGTGGATGATTATGCTTAATTTTACTGATAAGCTTTTAATCCAAACATTTACTGTGAACAATCTTTATTTGGAATACTAACTTTTGTGGATTTTATTGTTGTTCAAAACTCACAATTTAAAGATACAATAAACAATTACAAATTCTGTGGAAAATAAAGGACTTTTCTTGTAGAAACAATAGGATCCTTCCTGTGAACACAATAGGATCCTTCTTGTGGAAATAATAGGATTGTTCCTGTGGAAACAATAGGATCCTTCTTGTGGAAATAATAGGACCCCTACCCCTCTCCAGGAATTTAAGTACTAATGAAAATGTCATTTTTCTGAAACCACAAAAATTTAGAACAGTGCAAAAAATGAAGTCACCTTAAGTTCATTAATTAAAAACTGTAAAAACAAACAAAATTGCTATATGGCCTGACAATCTAATCATGTCATCAACATATGCAAATATATGTCAATACAGTCGAACTTCGTTATGTCGCTGGCCTAGGGGTTTGCCAAAAAGCATCGAGATAACCGATGATCGAGATAAACAAAAACCAGTATGTCATCAATATAATAACATGTGCTTGAAATTTCATTATGTACATGATGTGCGTTAGTAAATGAGAATTTACATGCACATATTTTTGGATGTTTTTTCTTAAACAGCATTGCCGCTATCTGTTTGATGAAGTGAACGACATGCTATAAAAATATACACACGTTTGTTAACAACAAAAGGCATATGTGCACCAGCAAACAGCAGATATTTACAGGTAAACCACCATCGATTCTTGATACAAACCTTTATTATATTCTCCACCATTGCAAACACAAAGATTGCTCAAAAAATAAAATAAAATAACGTGCAGGGTGTAGTTTGTTTTTACAAAAAAGCTAACCAGTGTCAAAATTAAATTCGAGTCATTTCACTCTGACAGCTCTGAAAAGTATCGTAAACAGAATAGCTACAGCATGTTATCCTTCAGACAATATCAACAAGAGTGAGTGAACTGTCATTGGAGTGAATGACCATACGGACCACATCATCACATGCTATGTGAACTCAGCACATGCACAGTTAACCAAGTATGATCATTTTATTGGCAAGTCATAAGCTAGCTTAAACATAACCAATCGCAAGAAGTACATGTAAATTAAAAAATCAAATGAACATATTCTTGCAAAATAGTATCTCCATTCCCAGGAATGAAACTTACATGAGTGAACACCTGGCAATATTGGACTGTATATATTACTGTAGCATAAGTTAACACCCAATAAAGGAATTCTTTCATTCCTGCATTTTGAGAAATAAATAATTATTTGTAATTATGCAGAAGATATTTTTTTGTTGTTTGCTATTTTTTCTTGCTGAGTTTAAGTGTCTGTAACAACCAACAAATAGAAGGATTAGCCATTCCATTAATTTTATCTGTTCTATTTGTAGGTAAAGTGTGGTAGCATAATTGACTGTCAAAATATATAGTAGGTCACAACATAAGCAGATTATGATGTAACAATGCACAGCTAAGAAGGGGTTGTTGATACAAATAAAGGATTATTTATGTACTGATTGATTCCAATTCATTACTTAGTTAAGTTTGTAGCTTCCTTCTCCATTTTTTTAATCAGCCATGATTTTTTTTTGGTACAAATTAAATAACCAAAAAGTCTGTTGCCAGATGGGACATTTTTGTCACCAAAATGGGTGAAAATAAAATCACTAGGGATTAGTCATGGGGATCGAGATAACCAATGTTATTGTCAAATTTGTCCCTCTTTTGTTCGACATAAAAAAATCTAAGACAAAGAGAGAATTTGTCTGTTCCACTTAAAAAATGTCCACTTGACTAAATAGGGTTGGCGAGGTAACCGAGGTTGAGATAAGAGGGTTTGACTGTATTACGTGATTTTGGCACAATAATGCTAATGGGCTTCATAGGAAAGTTGGACAGATGGATGGATGGCCTGACAGAAAGATTTAACAAAACAAAATAAAAATACCCATGCAGTTTTATCTACTTGCAGATTTAAACACAAACAGAGGTGATGTATTTTTTCAATGCCTTACTGAAAAGTACTTATAGGATCCACAAGAAGAACAAAAAGAACTTGTATACAAACACAAGTAAAAAGCAAAATTCCTTGAAAGGTACTCACTCTCCTGGCTTTCTATTGATACTGGTGTACAAGGAAAGCTGAATCCATTGCTTTTCTCCAGGATTTCTCTGAATTCAGATCTGTAAAAAAAAACCACCAACATATAATGGAAAATTTTGGAATATGGTCTTCCTTTGAGTAATTTGGAGAAAACCCCAAAAGATAAACATTTATTTGAGAATTTAGATATGTTGACAGTATTGTAAACATTTCTTTTGTTCAGATTTAGGGCTGTTCCATTAAAACATATACCACCTGGGGTAAGGCACTTTCAAAATCAACCAACCCACAACAGGAGCAGTTTAAAAAATTATGATCCACCGTCAGATGTTTTAATAAAAACATACTGCCCCCTACAAAAGTATATTTATTTTTACATAATTTCTGGCTATGGGTTAGTGGTTAGAAGTGATTTTAATATTGGGTTGGGGACAGAAGTGATTTAAATAATGGTTGGAGGTAATCTACAGAATTCTTACAGATCATATAATCTACTGCATATTTTTATTTGTATTTATTCATTATAATCAATCTTTTATCCTTTTGTTTGTTTGTCTGTCAGCCATGTATGTCTATGATACTGTGAAATCACAAATTTCAATGTGGCTTATTATTTGTAGATGTCATTGATCAGTCCCTTAATTACTAATTTAATGTCCATGAATATAGATTTTACATTAGGGATTTCTATTCTAAGACAGAAATCATGAATTTGTATCCTTACTAAACTGTGTGTTTACTAAAGTGATCACTATGTTTTGCTATTTTACTTTGTTCTCAGGCATGCTGCTTTTGATGAGAATAATAGTTAAATATTGTATTGCTTTAAATGGGTGGTCAGATGCTATGATTCCCTTTTTATTTGTTTTCCAATAAATGTTTTGGTAAACTTATAATAAATAATTTGTCAGAAAAAATCATTAATGCTCGTGAAAGTGATGTCACATTATTTCTGCCTACTTTTACACTATTTTATTTCTTGTAAAGGATCATCCAAAAAGGACGTCTGCAAAGATGGAGGGGAGGGTGGTGTTCAAATGTGGACAAGGAGAGGGGGGTTTGAAGGACCTTGCAGATGTCTGCACAATAGTATTTTTTGTTTTGATATTTTGTGTTGAACAGTTGCTTTATGCCTACTGCATGTATTCCAGTATGTTTTGCAGATGTCCTTTATGGGTTATACACAAGTATAAATTATTTGTTAATTTCAATTTAAATGATTTGTGCCACAGAATATATATGAATGGGTTGGCATAAACACATAGGTCTAAACCCCAGTGCCTGAGGTTGATTATATGGCCCACATATCAGCCCTGCTACATGAGGATGTCCGCATATGAGGGTGGGGGGTAAACCACATGCGAACAAAAGCAGACAAGGGGATTGGGTGTAGGTAAACAGGTATTATCTGAAGACGTCTTTTATGGACAACCACTAAGAACATATATTTCAGTTACTGATGTCTTATTTTTATGCCTTTTTGCAAGATAAATCTAAAGTTTTTTTTATAAAAAAGAAATATTGTAAGTTAAACATTTTTATATCATAAATTATATTTTTAAAAAATGGATGAAGTCAAGGAATAATTTTTCTAAGAGAATTCATAAAATCAGTGTCACTGTAGTTAATTGTATTGTACAGTACAGTGTATAATTATAATCTGCCAAAAGGTTTTTCAATCTTTAAATTTGCCAGATTTTTTTTTCCAATCATACTGATTCAAAGGACATAATCACCATAATGGAAGGTAAAAGACTGAAACAGATATAACCAGAAGGTTAAAATCTATTAGAGTAGATAAATTTATGTGGTTTAGTTAACTGTACACCCTTTATTGTCTTCCCTTTGATGTAATTTCTTATTGAAGCTGAGAAAATAATGTCGCACACATAAAAAAAGATGCACACTTCTGCTCATTACCGTTGGTGTTATACTTCTCCATTCAAGTCTGTTCTTATTATCTTGTCCCCCCACTTACTGTTTGTCTTGTTTATGATATGCATTTATATTTGTCACTTAGTTTACCTACTACTATACTGTTTGTGAATATGTATATCAATGGGGAGACTAAATTCAAGATAGAAAACCTTTACAGTTCGAATGTATTCTGCTTGGATTCCATGTTTCTGCACAAAACTCAAATTTCAAGACTCGCTATACTAATTAAGTTCCCATTGTAAACATGTGCAAATACCATGATATTAAAATTCAATAACTTAAAATTTTGAGTGCTCATGATCACATTTGTGTCAGTATAGACACATCTATGAAGACAGCTGTTGTGAAATGAAAATCATAACAGCTACACCATTTTCTGGATTGACACAAATTTGAAATGTGTGCTTTCAATACAACACAGAAAAGTCAGCTGCTGATTTCAGGTAACAAGTCTTCCAAACTCAGGTCTGTAAAGTGATATAAATTATGTTAATAAAACAATGTCCCTAACTTTTATCAGTTACATGTATGACAAGCTCTCAAAAGAGTCTTTTCACTAAAATCTTACTTTCATTATCAAACAGTCAGGGACAGTCAAACCATGCATTTTCACTGATTTATAGTATGGTTCTCATTCTTTCATATCTGTAGTAATGCTAGTCCTTCAACAATTCTCCATAGTTGTATGCATTTTTCAACCATGATGACTGGACACTGTAAGATAATGTTCAAGTAACAGAAATACCATGGGATAACAAGAGACAAATAAAGTCATAAAATGATCAAGTTATCTACCCTGCAAGAATGCGGCCAGGATTTCATGATTTAATCAAATTTTTTTTTTATGTGTGTGTGATCTCCAATGAGGAAGTGGTGGCAAGAGAAATAGAAATTGTTAAATATCTCCATGACACTTAAATATCTGTCACTCTTTCTTACTGTTCCACTCTGTTAAGGCTCTACTGAAATCAAAATACTCAAAAGAGATGTCATTTTTAGTTGTTGTTGTTTTGGTGCTTAAAACCATTTTTCAGCACCCGATAGGCTATACATGGCAGCCAGTATTATTGGTAGAGGAAGAAACCAGGAAATCCACGGAAAGAACCACCAACCCACGAGAAGCATTTGCTGAATTTTAGACTTGAACCCATGCAGACAGAGGTGAGATGGCAGTGATCCATAATGGAAATCGCTTTAGACCACTCAGCCACTTGGGGCCCCTCTTTTTTAGTTGTATAACCAGATTATTACTGTGCTGTCATTGGGCATGGTCACATGGTTGTGGTGGGGTCTTGGTTGGTATGGCAGAAAGACCATAGGATTACTCCATATTTGACAGCTAATTACGATGTTGTCAAAATAATTAATTTCTTTCTAACAATTCAGTTGGGTCAGATTATATACTTGATTCATAGTCAATGAATAGGCTCTAAAATTGACGTGTTTATTTTGGAACCATGTTCCTCCATCACATTCATGATCTGAATAGACCAAAGGTGAAATTTATTTAATTTACTGAGACTTTAATGCCAGAGCTCATAGATTAAGTGATTTTTGGGTTAAAAATTAAATTTCTTCCCAAACAACTCAATTTGGTGCAGATTTTATTGTTTTTTAATGATACTGAGAATTATTGATGTGCTAAAATTGCAAAGGAAACGAACATCAGATCAGGAAATTGATACCACTTGGGGAAAAACTGATAGGAATATGCAGAAATAATGATAGCATTAATAAAATGGAATATGTGGTTACAATATGAGTGCTGGTTCTACAACTTTGCAAAATACATCTTGTGCAACTATTCTGTTGTTTCTAACAATTTTTGCACACATGATCCACTTTATACTTTAATATCTTGCTAATTAATAGTTTTAGATTTTACAACAAAACTATGCACATTTAACTTTTATCACAAATATTTAGATTGTAAGAAAATGGAAGTTATAATTTTTTTAAAAGTATTGGTACCAGAAAAGCTAAAGATGGTAAAAAAAGATTCAGGATAAAGGAGATTAGTAGTGTAGCAAAAAAATCCATATATCAGAATGACATCAAGTATTTTTTTCCCATCAATTTCATCATTAGTTAATAACACTGCTTCAAAATGTTATGTACTAGATAATAGTAATCTAATTTGTTATACAAATACCAAATGATGGCATGGAATTAAGTGCCAAAAGGTCTGCAGAAAATATCATCATCTTCAAAATATACATAGGAATAACCAAACACAAACAGGACAAATTTTATCCAACTTGCTTAGAGTTTACACAGTTGTTAGTTTCTTATGCTTAATGTCATTTAGTTTTTCCACATAGAGAGCATGTAGTTTCCTTGGTAATATATCTACATGATGTGAAAATTAGTCTCGTTATTCTTAATGGTTCTGCAATCTATATATCTACACACAATTATGTTGTATGGGGGTTCTCTGATGTTCACTATGAGCATTAATATGCTGTTTCTGAATATGATCCTCCTCGTCTGTGTACAAATATTATTCTGTGCTGAGAACTCCATTTCACTGTCTGCTAAATGCATCTTTGGAAACTTTATCTTTAGCAGTGATTTAACTCACCTTGCTTGGTCATCTCTGGCAACTATTATTTCCACATGATTTGATGCTGAAGCCTGTCGGAGAATTGCAACAGCTCTGAAATATTAAAAGCTGATTGATCCAAAATTCTATTTATGAAATCTAATTAAATGTGACTTTTCAAAAACCTATAAATCAGATATCCTAAACAAGATGACACAGAGTTCATATATGTTTAACTTTACATTTTAACATCTCTGGTGGCTTAAGTGGTTTGAGCATCTACTCATGTGAGAGGTCATGAGTTTGAAACCCAGCCAAGTCATACAAAGACTTTTAAAAATGGTCTGAGCAGCTGTCATCCTTGTTGCTCAGCATTAAAAGGCTTTTGTCAGGACTGGTCAACCTGGTATCAGGATAATGTGTCTATTTGGGACATGATGCCACATGTCTGCAGCATGATTTCACAGTGAGATCTATCACTATAGACTGCCACACTGCAAAACATTGTAGTGATTATGTTTGAAAATTTTTAAAAGCTACATTAAAAATCCAAAACTCTCTCACACACACACACACACACACACACACACACACACTTCTGAAATCCAGTTACCAATAACTTTTCATATATAAAAACATAAAAGAGCCAATTTATCCAATATTATTCTCAAAATGAATGAGGATGAAAAGAAATATATGTGACTTGAGAAAAATGAGTGATTGTACTTGACACAGAAAAATAGTAAATATGAATGAACTGTACCAAATTTAAATTTTAAAATTTTTAACTTGGAAAAAATATAAATGGTAAATACTCAAATATCTTTGAGCTCTGGGTCTATCTTATCAAAGAGCACTCCCTTCTGGAAAGGCCTCTGAAGAGGGGATCAATAATGTACATTCCACACAAAGAAGATACCATAGTTATTCAAAAAAAGGCCCCCTTCTAATAAATGCCATCCCCCTTTTTCCACAAACATTCCTACCTTATCAAGACCATAGGTATATCCATTATAGTTTGCCCAAATAATTAAAACAGTAATACAATGATTGTAAGAAAATTCAACACAACTTAATTTACAAACATTTTCAGTCAAACAGTGAAGTATGATATTAAAGAAAAAATAAACACATTTCTCCTTTGGAAATTGCTCCTACCCACCCCTGGTGATATCTATTATAATAACTACAGTATCTCTGTACTTATATAGAGCATAATATGCTACATCATAAAACAAGATGAGTTTACCTTTCATTAGTTACTCCTTCCAAGCTCTCCTTGTTAACTTCAAGAATTTGATCTCCTTTTTGTAGGCGACCTAAGGCAGAAAATAAATTAAATAAATATCAGCTCTGTTTCTTGTGCTATCAAATAGACACATTTTCCTTCAAAGGTCTAGAGCTGCATTGAGAGAGATGCTGATGCAATTCCAAAAGGTGTATAATTCTCAAGTTAAAAATACTCAATATAGAATGAATCCTTTCTGAAAACCTGCAGATAAAAAATAAATTTCTGTGAAACTTTATCTATCCTTTCTAAAGGACACCTTTATAACATGGACAAATAACATTCTATTCATGTTTTTCTTTGCACAATCTTCATGTTTGCATTATATAAGAAACATAAATATCTTGAAAAATAACTATTTCTAATGAAAAGTTCAATTTTACATTTTAATCTTCCATTAAGCATACTTTCAAATGATTATTACAAAATGAAAAACATTACATAATCAATGTACTTTTTTTCTTTTTTAATTAAATTTGTTTACAATTACTAATTGGCCACTGTTACTGGATATGGTCCCCTTGTTTTCTTTCCTGGTATATTTCTTTATGACATATACATCCTTCCTCAAGCACTAGGACTTGCAACTGGGTTCTATATCATGGTCCCTACATTTTAGTGATCTTGACCAAGGATCAAACAATTGTGCTGTGTGTGATATATGTGTATGCTATATTGTTTTAATCATGGAATATCATGTTTGTGGTAAGAATGACCATTGCATATATTTTAATTTGCATTATATTTTTTACCTATTTTCTTTACTTGCATACAAAAAAGAAAAAACTGTAAGGTATAATAGTTGTATAAAGTAATGTGTTGTGATTGTTCTCTGGTTTTGGTTTAGTAATTATTTTCAAAAATTGACGAGAGCAGCATTTTTGTACATAACATACACACACACACACACACACACACATATATATATATATATATATATATATATATATATATATATATATATATATATATATATATATATATATATAAAGAGAGAGAGAGAATTTCTTCATTATGTCACTGTATACATATGTAGTTCCACAGTACTGTCCCCCATAGTAATTGTATACTGTAAGAGGGGCTAGAAATCAATCACTCATGCATCATGATTAACATAACTATATACAAAACACTTGGCAAAGAAGGATTCATTTAAGACCATAGCAGTTATCTTCTTGTCTTAACCTACTAGATGTAATAAATACCAAACATGACATTGAGATAACTAGGTACTGAAAAGGTCCATATGATATTGCAATGAGGACATACATGGTGAGCATTAATCATTTTTTATTACCTGCACAATGAAGCTAAACCTATAAGAAAGCAAGTTTTTTATGATAGCATCTTTAACATGGTTGAAGCTCAAACAGAGGCAAGTTGAACCATATCAAGGTCTTTGACAGGTTCCATTTGGCAAAGAAGGAGAGTGAGCAGGGCCTGGATAGGTCAAAACTGGACAAAATGAAAAGATCCTTGCTGCAGCCAATGTCAAGTCTTCCATGATGCCTGAATGTGTCTTAAATCATAGAACAGCATCCCATGATTGTGACTGGATAGAAAAACTCCATGGAAAGGAAAGAAGTTTGTCAGATCAGTGATGGAGGCTTAGAGTGGCATCATGTCATTAACATGACCCATGTTCACACAAGGCATGAAGGAAGAGTTTCTCTGGACAGGAATAAAATACTGATGATATAGGCTGCTTATATGGTGGGGGTTGCTACAATTTTCCTTGGTAGTCTTTCACAAAGTCTAACAGTTCACTGACCCAGGATCTGTCCAATCTAAGAGAGGCAATCAGAAATATTTTGCAACCATCACTCTTTATCTTCTGGATTAATTTTAGTATTAAAACTGTGGAGGGGAAGGAATAAGTCTACACACCCATCCAGCTCAATGACAGACTGTCAAAAGGCCCAGGCCTCTGGAACTGAAAATGAAGATAGCCAGTTTGTTGATCTATCTAAGCACAGGTCTTGCATCAATCAGCAACATTCAAAACACACTTGATAAAAGATAGATAAGTAGAGACCACTCCATTTGACATAGCTGACTTCTTCTTAATAATCAGCCAAAATGCTGAGGATGCATGAAATGTGTTTGACTTGTATGCATTATGTGGTACTGGACAAATCAACTGTGGAACTCCCATACCATCATACAGACCTCTGGTGATTTCTTTATCCCTTTTTTATGAGGTTGTCCAACATTTCAAAAAACTTCTTCCCTTGGATGCATTCGATTCAACAGAGTTGTGGAGCATGGCCTTCTTTTCCAGGAGACGGATATGAACAGCCATCCACTTGCCACAAACCGTTGAGAAGCATAGTAACAAGTCTTATCTTTCCCCAACAAACTGGCATGTGTACAGGTTTTTACTTCCAGATGGGGGGCTTCTAAAGGTATTCCTGCTGCTGACCAGTCCCTGACACACTAATGAAGCAGGAAGGTTTTGTTTCTGGTTGAGATCATAATTTGATCATAAAAAAAATGACACAAAGTCAGGTACAACTGTCCTTGAAGGCACACTTGCAGAGGGCATATGTAAAGGTGACTGGGATTGAGCAAGTCAATTTCTCAATGACCTATATAAAGTTCCATGGAATATAATTAAAAATTATACAACACAGATGGAGCTCTGACTTATTTACAGATTTAGTCTCTAAGCAAGCACCACTAAAAATTTATAGAGTAAAAAGTCCTAGATGCTATGAAAACAATTCAATGCTAAGGAAAACCATGCACCATATAAAGTATGGAGAAATAAAATAAGAATGATCAAAAAAGCTAAAAATAACTTATTATCAATCAATGATTGAAAACAAAAGCTGCAACACAAACTCTGTTTGGAAAGTCTTCAATGAATTCATTAGGGAAAAACACAAAGATCAGACAAATAAAATTCATTCACTTCTGTTAAATAACACGAGTCAATGAAGACGGTGACATTGCAAATGTTTTCGATGATTTTTTTTCACCAAACTTACCACAGTGTTAAAAGAACCAGTTATATAAAACAAATGAACTAAAAATGTTCTGCAGCAGCAAAACCCCTAAGGAGGCATATTTTTCTATCTCACCAGTATAAAAAAACTTGGTTAAAAAATGTCTCAGTGAACATGATACCAAGAAAGCTACAGGATTTGATCAGATTTGTCCATGACTCATTAAAACTTCTCCCTCAGCTAATTCAGATAGCATAACATTCACAATTAATTTAAGTACTGCAACCTTATCTGTCCACAAAATGCGGAAAACTGTAAAAGTAATGCAGATACATCAGACATCCAAAAAATTCAGTATTAACTGAATTTTTTTTTTACAGGATGCCTTAAACAAACTGGACAACTGGTGCACATGCAATGGCATGGTGGTAAATACTGGCAAAACTAATATTACTTATCTGAACATGGCAAAAAATAATAAATCTTGATAGTGATGAACTATGTCTGACATGGAAGGATAAAAATTTGCAGATGGTTTCTCATGATAGACTAATTGGTGTTTTGGTAGATAATAACCAATCATTAATAGAACATATCAAACATATCAGTAAAAAAGTTAATTCAAGTTGATAGCTTAGTAGGATAAGACATTTTATTTATCAAAGGCACAGGTAACTATTTTAAAACAGTTACAGTCGAATCTGGTTATGTCGCAGGCCTTGGGGTTTGCCAAAAAGCATCGAGATAACAGATGATCAAGATAAACGAAAACCAATATGGCGTCAATATAATAACATGTGCTTGAAAGTTCATTACATACATGATGTCTGTTAATAAGTGAGAATGTACATGCATGTTTTTTGTATGTTTTTTACACAACAGCGTTGCCTCGATTTGTTTGATGAAGAGATCTGAAAGCCATAAAAATATACATACATGTTTGTTAACAACAAAAGACATATGTGCTCAAACTAACAGCAGAGATTTACCAGTATACAATACAAACCACCAACGATTCTCGCTACAAACCTTTATTATATTATCCAACATTTCAAACACAAAGATAGCTTACAAAATCACAACAGCAAAAAAACTTGCAGGTTCGTTTTTACAAAAAGCTAACCAGTGTCAAAATGAAATTCGCGAGTCATTTCGCTCTGACAGCTCTGAAAAGTATGGTAAACATGTTTTCCTTCAGACAAGATCAACAAGTGTGAGTGAACTGTCATTGGAGTGAACAACCATACGAACCGTGATCACGTGCTACGTGAACTCTGCACATGCGCAGTTAACCAAGTACGATCATTTTATTGGCAAGTCCTAAATAAATGTAACCAGTGGCAAGAAGTACATGTAAATTAAAAAATAGAGAGACCATATACTTGCAAAATAGTACCTCCATTCTCACGAATGAAACTTACAGTCAACAGCAGGCAATATTGGACCATATATATTATTGTAGTTAACACCCAATATAAGGATTCTTTCACTCCTGTATTTCCAGAAATAAATTATTTTTAATTATACAAAAGTTTTTTATTTGTTGTTTACTATTTCTTCTTGCTGAGTTTAAGTGTCTCTAACAACTAACAAACAGAAGGATTAGCCATTCCATTAATTTTATCTGTTCTATTCGCATCTTCAAAAGTCGGTCAGTTTTAGGTATAGTACGGTAGCATAATTGCTGGTCAAAACATACAGTATTCTGCCTTACAGATTATGATGTAACAATACACTGCTAAGATGGGATTGTCTTACAAACAAAGGATCATTTGTGTACTGATTGATTCCAATGCATTACTTAGTTCAGTTTGTAGCTTCCTTCCGTTCTCCTTTTTATTTATCCAGTCGAAAGCCACGATTGTTTGAACAAATTAAATAACCACAAAGTCTGTCGCCAGATGGGACATTTTTGTCACCAACAAGGGGGAAAAATCGCCGGGGATTGGTCATGGAGATCGAGATAACCGACGTCAATTGGCAAATGTGGCACTCTTTTGTGCTCGAGATATTAGGGTTCGTCGACATACAAGAATCGACATAACTGATGAGAAAATGCTAAGACAAAGAGACAATTTGGCTGTTCCACTTCAAAACCGTCGACTTAATAGGGTTGGCAAGGTAACCGAGGTCGAGACAAGTGGGTTCCACTGTACATATGACTCTGTTTAGACTACAGTAACAAAGTTTGCAGTAATTCAAATGATAAAAACAGCAAAGCTAGCAGATCTTCAAAACTGAGCTTTTCTACTAATTTCAATCCAGAAAGAAAGCAAGGAAAATTTAGCTCATAAGCCAAATGGGCATTGCCATCTCCATTATGAATTTCAGGGCAGCCATAACTTGGATGAGCTGGACCAAGTTTCAATTCCCCAATGGCCTTCATCACCATAAAATTTCAGAGTAAACATCCAAGGAGTCCAAGTTTTGGCCTAACTCAACTGCAAATGCTCTATCTACATTTGTAAATGTCCACCTTCCTGAAATCTTTGGGGTATCTGTCAAGAAAAGGAATGACAAATGGGGAGGGTGCTGGATGAACAAAATCTGGAGAGCCTCCAAAATGACTTGAATCACCCAATCATTTGTTAAAATAAAAGGAGTCTGGTGCCCACAGGTGAAAAGGATGAGAAGTCACTGTTGGTTGGCAGGAGGCATGGAAAGGAGAAACTTTCCACACTCCTGGCAAGCCTAGAAAAAAGGAGGGAGGTAGAGAAATGAAATTTGAAGCCCCTCTGAAACAACTTGATAACCTATTTGTTTTGAGGAAATAGACTGATCCAATAAAACTGGAATGGAAGGAGCCTAGTGCCATTAGTAGGTTGTCTTTGGGCAGTGTAGGTGGAGATCAACATCAAGAGTGAGGAGGCTTGAGGTGCATAAACTTGGTTTCTTGTTTCCCTTAGGCATTAGGTTGAGATCTGAAGTTAGCCTGTAATGTAACAGATCCCTTATTCTTTGCTCACCTATCATACCTCCTCTTCAGCATGGACAGACTGGTATTAAAAGACTTTGTGAGGTGGGCAGCAAGTTGAAGGGGCAGTTATAGAGCTTCCAGCATCTGAGCTTATTCAATTTTGCTCTAATTAGAAATACCAATGAAAACAGCATCATCAATAATGCCAGTACATGCTCTGGATATAGTGATATGGAATACAAACTTGTGGCATATATTAGGTTAAAATTCACCAAGGCATTAACTTTCCTGCCATAGAATGGTAAGCTATCCTGCCATTGGTCCTAGCAATTCATGCTGCTGCCTCCCAAGCATGCTTATTACCTGATTTGTCGGCAAGCAGGAAAATTAAAAGCATTTTAAACCAGCTTTGATGTGGCATGAAACACATTCTTCTCCACTCTGTGAAAAAATGGGGCATCAAAGTGTGTTTTATATTAGTATGATGAAAATATTACTTGTACTTAATTGGACAAGCTGTTCAATGGGGCACAATTGAACAGAGGGATCTATCACCAACATGGTTGGTATGAGTAGCTACAGGCCAGTGAGACAGATGGAGCTATCACTAAGATCCCCACAGCTATTGAGAGTTGAAGCCACAGACATGGCTAGATGGATAGATCTATAAGCTGGCTAATAAAGCTGATCCTCAGACTAAGACATCTGGATTTGGATGGCTAATAAAGCTGCGAACAGTGGCATCAAAAGTATAGGATGGATCTGCTAGAACTGTAAAAGAAAAATATGTGCCCAGGCATACTGGCCCAAAGGCCATTCTCAGACATGCAGGAAGACTAATGCCCAAGGAGCAATCCAAAAATATGGGTGGGGGAACAAGAGAATGATAATGAAACAACATTTGCCCAGAATCACCTCCTATACCTGTTGATACATCTGCAATTCAACAGAGGGTACATATTTGTGATTGCAAATCTCTGCCCTTTGCTTCCCTATTTCCACAGATAGGATAGTAACTGATGGTTGTGTTTTGTCACACTTTGGAGGGGTGGGGGCTAAAGGTTTCTGAGTACCCGGGTTGTTGCCCATTTATAATTACCTGGGTAATAAAAGGAGCTATCGGGTACCAGTTTAGTTCATGTAAAACATAAACAAAACCAAAACAACATATTTCCAAGTTCAGCTCAAAGATTATATCTGGAAATGTCAGCAGCCAGTGAGACACAGAATAACAAGAACAGTTCGAGGTTCATGTTGTGTGATTATTGGTTGTTGTGCATTTATCCATTGCAGACCTCCATCTACTGATCTTTTTGATCTGTGCACCCATCTGGCTATGTATGTCAATGTTCCTTATTTTCTATTTAAAAAAAAACTGTAAATAACATGTTTCCTAGAAAACAGACGGGTGTCCTGAGCTTGAAAACTATGTGTCACAGATTCATTATGTTTTAATATATACTTAAGCAGAAGACCAGTCTATATTGAATAAATAAAAACATGGCACCAAATATTAAGTGAAACGGGCTATAACAATGACTTGTGGATGTTATATAAAAAGTGTTAGAGAGGGATTTTTTTTAAAAATGAAAAACATGCTGCATCATGAAAAGGACAAAAATTTTGAAGGAAGAATTTGACAGTGATAAAAAAATATAAAATAGCATTCAAAATTTATAGACTTGCTGTACTACTTTTCAGTGAAAGTTTAACATAGACCAGCTCAAGTGAATGTTGTTGATAAATAATTTACCTTTTTTGTGTCTGTATTCTCATCCACATGGATTTAGCCATTTTGTGGCAAGAATTTTAACTCACTGCTGATCCAGGTAAGTAGCAAAATTAAATGTACATTTTTCATAGTTATGGCAAGTATTATACTGATTACTCTTTTTATGCTCAGACAACACTTTTGTGCAGCTCATATTAATAATAATATCACTTATATCTCTTGGGGAAATCGGCATGAATAAACTTACTCTAAAGGAGTCCAGGTTAACATTTATTATAATTTCCCTTATAATGGGTACCCAGGTAACATATTAATGATTGATGGGTATCCAGCTGCCTTTTCATAATACTTTGAAATCTTTAGTAGGGGCAGCAAAATTCCCAATGTAGCTTGCAAGAGATTCTGTCTTACAATGAATACTAAATACATTAGTTATGTTGATGCAAGATTTTTTTTTTCTTCAGGCTTTTGGCCAACTTCTGCAATACAGCAGATGAAACATACAGACCATATGGTGCATAGCAAGATGAAGTACATTTAGGGCATGACTCACATCTCTGGCCATAAACTTCTTACATTTATTGTACTTCATTGAAAAGTTTCACTGAAATGTCAACATACCAAAATATGGATATATTTAACCATGCAGCATGTTAATAAGTTGCAAAAAAACCAGTTAGTAAGCGACCAATAGACAGTGCATGCAAAAATGTGAATCCCAATAGCCATCAATGTTAGAGTATTTGTACCATGTAGTTTCAATAGGCAAAGTTTGAGAATGTGATAAATTCACAAAATGTTTCAAACCCTCCCCCCAAATAATGTATACCACCTATACAGAAATGATTATTACACAATATAAACCTAAATTCCTGAATGGATGGCTAAAATTCAACTTAATATTGGCATGGACTTATGAGTGGTGTCTCATATCTCATATGATGTAGACCATACAAGAGCAAGCTTAAAAAAGGAAGGAAGGTAATTGGAAAGTGTTATTGTTCTTCATCTATATGAAATTGAAAGGAAAGAAAAGTTTTGTCGTTTTAGCATGGCTGGATTTTGGGGGTAGCAGACTTACATCCTCAAATGTAAATGTGACTGTGAAACATTTTCAAAATATTACTGATATGGTGGCCATACTGGATGCCAGATTATCACCATTTTCATTTAAAACCAAGTAAACATTATTTGTCTTTCAGTGAAAATCCTATCTCAATAGGAAAATCCATTTCAGGATGAGGAACAAAAATAATATTTTCAAGATGGCCACCATAGTAGATGTCTTGAAGTGAAAACCACAAGTCAATATGAATATGTTTCAGAGTAGTAGCTATTACATTAAAATGGCTGCCATGGTGGCCACATTATATGTCCAAGTGGAATATTTTATGTTTAATTAGACCTTGCTATTAATGTGTCTTTAATGTTTGGAGGTCACTTCTCAGTAGTTTAGGAGTTGTAGTGATAACAAACTTGTACTGACAGATGCCAAATGCCAGATGAAAGGCCATCACATAAGCTTATATAGTCTATGATCAGTGCAGCTAAATAAAAGCAAATTACCACTTGACCACTCAGACTTTCTTTTATAGACTGGTGTCATGGCATATTTGTCTTCAAACCTGCCATTTGAAGATATTTATGGCACAAAATTATGTCTTTTATTGTCAGAGATTAGTGTTGAACCGATTGAATGCTTACCATCTAGGTCAGCCAGACCACCTGGCAAGATCCGCTTGATGAAGATTCCATAGTCCTCCTCGCCATTCAGGCTGCAACCACCACATATTTTAATCCCTAAAAATTAAATCATAAGATTACACTTGTAAGAACACATTCAATTGCTTATCAATTCAAATGTATATGCTTTTCTCATATAGCCTTATTTGGAAAACTAAAATATCATTTAAAAACCACTACTGTTCATCCCACACAAAAACCAAATACAAATCCTGGACCAATCTTAAATCATTAATTTATACTGTGCATGCTATGACTTCATTGACAGTCAAACCTCCCCATATCAGACACATTTTTGGCTTTTTAATAAAGGTGGCCATTATACAGAGACTGTATTGTAGAATGGTATATCTAGTACAAATATATGTGGTAGGTCTAAATATCAACCAAAAATGTATTTATTGGTTTCTAATAGCATTTTCAACACAATAGAAATATTGCGCCAAAAAAAATTAAAACTATGTAAATGTCTCAAGGACACTCAGAGGCAATTAAAGATGAGAAACCTATGTGCTGCAACAGCATGACCCACCTCAGCAGTAATCTCCAGAGCTCATCATCCAACAGTGCAAGTAAATCTTTGAGCTATGACAGTTGTAGCTTGGGGTTGGGGAGCTATCAGGTCAAGTCAGGACATTCTGACTTCTTGGAAAATTAGCATAAACATATAAACTATCCAAATTAAGACTGAAAGCATCCACAGCTGAGGATATCAAATATGGCACTAGAGAGGCCTAAAAGGGGAGTTTTTTCTTCAGTGTTGTTCACTAATCAGAACTTTCCATGAGGACCACATGACCACATCTAGACTTGTTGTCTGCCAGGATATTCCTTTTGCCTGTAAAATTACAGACTGAGAGTCAGTTCCTCTGAGACTGTCCCTTGTAGGAGTTTCCTGATGTCCAGGGAAAGAGAGAGAGAAAAGGAGATAGAAAGGGAAAGAGATGGGAAGAGAAAATGCCTAAGGTACACAACTACTGAATTGTTCATCCTTGGCAATCATAACTGAAGGACACCTTATGAGGTTTACATCACCCCAACCCCATTGGGCTAGAATCATGGCCTGCAGTTTTAGGTTATTTATATTAAGGTCACTTCTGAGACCAAAGTCTATGAAATAACTACATTATCTATAGATCAGGACTTTAGTCTGGAACTGTTCTTGATCTAGCTACCACCAATGATAGAGACAGAAATCAGATCCAAGAAATCTGAGCTAATAGTGGATCATTGTGCAGTTTCAGCCAATACTGGGTCATGTGCAGTTTCCAGTTTACTAGAAGTAGAAACTGGAGAGGGCAAAATTGAAGGCTCCTAAGAGGAACTTATATCTACAGCTGTGTTAGGAGATCCTAGGATAGAGAGGAGATCCTTGGAAATAGATGTAAAGATGAGCTAACAATTAAGTCTTGGTCCTATGATCCACTATGAGAGGCAGAATCTGAGCAGTCCTGTCTGGTACAATAAACTCTCTCTCTCATTTGGTGAGGAAATTTCATTATACATACACAAAGTCCTGAAAAGATATGAGATCTCTATTTTGGAGATTAGACCCAGACATATCACTGTTAGCAAACAAAGGGATAGGTCCTTCAGAAATTTATCTCTGAGGATGTTGTGCTTCAACCAGTCATCACAATACTGCTGGATAGGGATCCCTAAATACCTCAGGTGAGCTGCTAGTAGCTCCATCACCTTCATAAAGTCTTTGGCGGTGGAAGCAAGGCTGAATGGGACAGACTGAAATTGAAATGCCTCCTGGCCAAGAATCAGCTGGAGCTATTTTATGTGAGGTGGGGAAGATGGAGATGTGAACATACGCAACCTGGTGATCTGTGGAGATCTCTGAGTTATGGGCCTTATGGTGCTCCTAACTGATAATGTAGTCTCCACCATGAAGCATTTTCCTGAAGAAATTTGGATAGAGTGGAAAGATTGAGTCAGAACCATTTTGCCTTTTCTCAACACCAAAATGATCCAGGAAGAGAGTCCCATAGTATGTCTTTTTCCATCCTCTCAATTGCTTCTTGCTGCAGATGGGTATGTAACTGTTGCCTTAATTAACCAGTCTGGACTGATGAAAAATGATTGTGATAAATGAGGTTTGTTAACCAGAAGCTAAGCTGGTATCTTTTCTTTAATTTTGGAATTGACCCCCACACTGTCCATGATGCTTGACAAAACATGTGAAATGTGGTTTAGTCAGGTGCTGATAAGAGGAATACACTGCAGGATGAGGTAGAACTCTCTACTTCCTTCTTTAGGTAAATTGAAGAAATCTGAAGAATTCCTCTCTTGGCTTCATTGACCATCTTGTCTAGTTATAATTGGGTATAAGGGAGGTTTGAGCTGGGGTTTTGTTTGCCTGTTGAGGATGACAACCCAGCTTGAACATCTGAGAGTTTTCCACAGTTGGTAGAGGTATACATACTTCCATGTCAGCTTTGATGGGCCTGCAGTAATGGTAGTAACCAATGTTGCTAGTTCCTCAAATGGTATAGGGGATGAGACCAAGAAAGATATCTCTACCAAGTGGTGCTACATCTCTAAGGCATTATCATTTCAGAGGTGGCAAAAATTCCATAGGTGCACCGTAAACATGGAGAGAGCATGTCTTCACCATTTTGCTCAGACATGCCACTGGAGAAAGCAGTTCCTCCAAGAGACTGAAGGTGGTAGCCAATAAGAGATCAGCTTGGCACCGGATGCCTGGTTACATCCAGTGATGAAGATTAGGCACAACCATGCCTCTGATCTCCAGACTGAGATTGCTGCCCTTTCCTAACACTGTGAAGGAGCAGCTTGCTCATCAGCATTTGGTTTATCTTTAGAATGCACTGCATCAATCTACTCAGAGGTCACAACTTGCTTGCAGGCTCTTTTCCTACCTGTGGAGGGGCCAATGATCTATCATTTACCATGGTATCAGACTGAGCATTAGGAATCTTTGGGCTTTTTGTTACTACTGGAACATGGAGAATGCTCTTTGTTTCTTCCCAGAGTGGTTGATTTTCATAAATGGAATGGATCATCTTGTGATGAGAAGGAGGAGGCAGGGCATCTCTTTCTCCCTCTATAAGTCTCACAAGCAATCTATTCATAGACAATATATTGAACATCTGTCAGTGCTTCAAAAAATGAGTACACAATATGCAGGTGTATCCCATAAAGCCTTCTTATACTTATGCATTTACCTACACCCATCAATATGTTCATTTCAGAAAGAGATAAAATTCTGGGCCTCCATTTTCTAATTAGAGGAGGGGAATATTTAGCTTGGCTTCCCAAAAAAAAGGTAAGCAATGCAATAGCAGGAGGTAACTATTAAATAACTGAAATTATATTTATCTGCCTTTAATATAATATATATCCCCACTCCCACCAGATGGCCCACATAAATCTGTAGTATATGTTAGATACATACAATTAGCAACAGTTTACAGAGAAAAAAAATGGAAATTTCTTCAAGCTATAAACTCAGCCATGATATTTGGCAAATCTTATGCTTTCTGTGCACTTTGCTGAGAAAAAGCATAAATGTCATAATTAATGTGACAATATTATAAAGTATTAAACTGGTAATATCACATCACTAGTGCATGTATGACAATGCACCAATTATCTGAAGATTTTTCATGCACTAATTTTAATCATTTGACTGTAGTTTAAATTTTATATTTATCTCAAACTGGGGACATAAAGCTAAAATCTTGAGTAAAAAAGTAAAGTAATAGATCTTTACCCCAAAGTTCATATACAGAAAAAACTGCTAGTCATAAGATATAAGAAAATTGTAATAATGACGTTCATTGTTTTGATTCTGGATTTGCTTGGAAGTAATAAAGGAGTTCAAAGCCCCAATTCAAGTCAGATGTACTTACATTTCTAATAACTTTTTTCAATTTCTGATATTTTATTTTTCTGTCAATCATGGATCCGTTGCCTCAGTGTCTTTGATACATGATTTGAATTTTTTTGGCACAATATTGCCATTCTTGTATTGAAAATGCTATTAGAAACCAATAAATACATTTTTGGTCAATATTTTATCCAGTGAAGCTTCTTTAGATTATTCTATATGTAACCTGAATTCCTCTATAGACCTACCACATATATTTATACCAGTTAGACCATTCTACAATACAGCCTCTTTATAATGGCCACCTTTATTAAACAGCCAAAAATGTGTCTGATTTGGGGAAGTTCTATTTTAAAATGTAGTAGTAACAAATAATGCACAATATATAACTAAGAATTTGAAATTATAGCCCTTGGAATCATGGTCCAGGATATGTGGGTGTTAAGGGTGGAATGAATATTTACTTTGGACTGGGGACTTGGTGTCCTAGAAAGAGTAAGTAGTGCTGTAGCAGGTAATGATTTATACTGCCAATTGCCAACCTATAGTTTCTGCTGATATGATTTCACCAGACCTAATGATATATCACAGAAATATATTTTTATAATTAGATATGCACTAACATGTGACAAAGGTCAATAGGTACAGAAGAACTAATATGTTTCTTTGCTAACATCAAACATTTTATGTATTTTTCATTTTGTTTTAATTTAAATACATGATACTCTGATTAGGCTGATTGTGGACTTTGCAAGATGTGCAAAATTCAGATACAAACTCTAATAATGATATTTTCTTTTTTACTCAAGAAACTGAAGTCTCAAAATTTCTGCTTTTTTTGTAAAATTCTTGACATTGAATAAAAGCTTAATGTTTGCTCTATCTTTTGGCATAAGATATGCATGTCTATCATTAATTATCATGACAACTCCTGCAACAACTGTACTAATTTTTCTAGAAATTGAATCTGAATAAAATATTTACAAAAGTGTTTGCTGCTACCTTACAGTCTTCAGAAGAGTTGTGTATTTAAGATAAATCAAATATGAAAATCTTTATTAAACCTTAGTAACTGGCAATTAGATTGGTTAAAATTGCATCATGTTTTATTAGTTGATAATGCCAGGTTGGTTCTACTTATACATTCATGTGTCTTTCATTGTGATTTGAAAATATTTGTAAACAATGGACAAAATAGTTTTATTTTTCACTTATTTTGAGATTAATTATTTGAAACTATCTGTAATTATAAGAAGTGAACTTAATATTTTAAAGGACTGAACAAGTCATAAAGTCTGAAAACCAGTGCTATGCAAGAGTGGCCATATCTTGTACAATACCAAGTTCAAATTAAAAATAAAAATAAACTTTTATTTATGCTTGGTAACAGGTGTCTTTGAAACTAAATGCACCACAACTAGCTGTATTGTAGATTGGTTGTCAGCAAAATGGTGTGACCCCACAAAGTATTTGTTTATTTTAAAAATAATGAAACTTTATCCTCATGAATATCTCTAATTTAACTGTATAGTATTCACTATAAACCTGTTCATGTCAATCAAACATGTCACTTATGATTTTTCTGAGTGAGCCATAGAATGATGAATGTTCCACCAATACTGTATCATAAGAGTGTATAAAACAGAAGTAGAGCACTGGGTATTTAATCATGTGAAATCACTTTATAATTGGTTTTAATATCCATGTATATTTCAATTATATGTCACTGGAAGAAAAAAAATAAAAAAATCAATATAATTCATTGGGGTCAATGACAATATCCATGTAATGGGAGGCTGTATTATGAAGAATCAATGTATTGTCTAATAGTCTGGATAGTTATAAAATATTAAATCTAATAGTCTGGATAATTATAAAATATTAAATCTAATAGTTTGGATAGATGAAAAATATTAAATCTAATAGTTTGGATAGTTATAAAATATTAAATCTAATAGTCTGGATAGTTATACAATATTAAATGTAATAGTCTGGATAGTTGTAAAATATTAAATGTAATAGTCTGGATAGTTGTAAAATATTAAATCTAATAGTCTGGATAGTTATACAATATTAAATGTAATAGTCTGGATAGTTGTAAAATATTAAATCTAATAGACTGGATAGTTGTAAAATATTAAATCCAATAGACTGGATAGTTATAAAATATGAAATCTAATAATTTGGATAGTTGTAAAATACATGTATTAAAATTAATAGTCTGGATAGTTATAAAATATTAAATCTAATAGACTGGATAGTTATAAAATATGAAATCTAATAGTCTGGATAGTTATAAAATATTAAATCCAAAAGTCTGGATAGTTATACAATATTAAATGTAATAGTCTGGATAGTTGTAAAACATTAAATGTAATAGTCTGGATAGTTGTAAAATATTAAATCTAAAAGTCTGGATAGTTGTAAAATATTAAATCTAATAGACTGGATAGTTATAAAATATTAAATGTAATAGTCTGGATAGTTGTAAAGTATTAAATCTAATAGACTGGATAGTTGTAAAATATTAAATGTAATAGTCTGGATAGTTGTAAAATATTAAATGTAATAGTCTGGATAGTTATAAAATATTAAATCTAATAGTCTGGATAGTTATACAATATTAAATGTAATAGTCTGGATAGTTGTAAAATATTAAATGTAATAGTCTGGATAGTTGTAAAATATTAAATCTAATAGTCTGGATAGTTATAAAATATTAAATCTAATAGTCTGGATAGTTATTAAATATTAAATCTAATAGTCTGGATAGTTATACAATATTAAATATAATAGTCTGGATAGTTGTAAAATATTAAATGTAATAGTCTGGATAGTTGTAAAATATTAAAACTAATAGTCTGGATAGTTGTAAAATATTAAATCTAATAGACTGGATAGTTATAAAATATTAAATCTAATAGTTTGTATAGTTATAAAATATTAAATCTAATAGTCAGGATAGTTGTAAAATATTAATTCTAATAGTCTGCATAGTTGTAAAATATTAAATCTAATAGTCTGGATAGTTATAAAATATTAAATCTAATAGAGTGGATAGTTATAAAATATTAAAACCAATAGACTGGATAGTTATAAAATATGAAATCTAATAGCTTGAATAGTTGTAAAATACATGTATTAAAATTAATAGTCTGGATAGTTATAAAATATTAAATCTAATAGTCTTGATAGTTGTAAAATATTAAATCTAATACTAGACTGGATAGTTGTAAAATATTAAATCTGATAGACTGGATAGTTGTAAAATATTATATCTAATAGACTGGATAGTTATAAAATATGAAATCTAATAGTCTGTATAGTTATAAAAAATTAAACCTAATAGACTGGATAGTTATAAAATATTAAATCTAATAGACTGCATAGTTGCAAAATATTAAATCTAATAGACTGGATAGTTGTAAAATATTAAATCTAATAGACTGGATAGTTGTAAAATATTAAATCTAATAGACAGGATAGTTGTAAAATATTAAATCTAATAGACAGGATAGTTGTAAAATATTAAATCTAATAGACTGTATAGTTGTAAAATATTAAATCTAATAGACTGGATAGTTGTAAAATATTAAATCTAATAGTCTGGATAGTTGTAAAATATTAAATCTAATAGACAGGATAGTTGTAAAATATTAAATCTAATAGTCTGGATAGTTATAAAATACTAAATCTAATAGTTTCGATAGTTATAAAATATTAAATCTAATAGTCTGGATAGTTATACAATATTAAATCTAATAGTCTGGATAGTTATAAAATATTAAATCTAATAGACTGGATAGCTATAAAATATTAAATCTAATAGACTAGATAGTTATAAAAATCTAATAGTCTGGATAGTTGTAAAATATTAAATCTAATAGACTGGATAGTTGTAAAATATTAAATCTAATGGTCTGGATAGTTATAAAATATGAAATCTAATAGTCTGGATAGTTGAAAAATACATGTATTAAAATAATAGTCTGGATAGTTTTAAAATATTAAATCTAATAGTCTGGATAGTTGTAAAATATTAAATCTAATAGACTGGATAGTTGTAAAATATTAAATCTAATAGCTTTGATAGTTCTCAAATATTAAATGTAATAGACTGGATAGTTATAAAATATTAAATCTAATAGTTTGTATAGTTATAAAATATTAAATCTAATAGTCAGGATAGTTGTAAAATATTAATTCTAATAGTCTGCATAGTTGTAAAATATTAAATCTAATAGTCTGGATAGTTGTAAAATGTTAAATCTAATAGAGTGGATAGTTATAAAATATTAAATCCAATAGACTGGATAGTTATAAAATATGAAATCTAATAGCTTGAATAGTTGTAAAATACATGTATTAAAATTAATAGTTTGGATAGTTATAAAATATTAAATCTAATAGTCTTGATAGTTGTAAAATATTAAATCTAATACTAGACTGGATAGTTGTAAAATATTAAATCTGATAGACTGGATAGTTGTAAAATATTATATCTAATAGACTGGATAGTTATAAAATATTAAATCTAATAGTCTGTATAGTTATAAAAAATTAAACCTAATAGACTGGATAGTTATAAAATATTAAATCTAATAGACTGCATAGTTGTAAAATATTAAATCTAATAGACTGGATAGTTGTAAAACATTAAATCTAATAGACTGGATAGTTGTAAAATATTAAATGTAATAGACAGGATAGTTGTAAAATATTAAATCTAATAGTCTGGATAGTTATACAATATTAAATCTAATAGTCTGGATAGTTATAAAATATTAAATCTAATAGACTGGATAGTTATAAAATATTAAATCTAATAGACTAGATAGTTATAAAAATCTAATAGTCTGGATAGTTGTAAAATATTAAATCTAATAGACTGGATATTTGTAAAATATTAAATCTAATGGTCTGGATAGTTATAAAATATGAAATCTAATAGTCTGGATAGTTGAAAAATACATGTATTAAAATAATAGTCTGGATAGTTTTAAAATATTAAATCTAATAGTCTGGATAGTTATAAAATATTGAATCTAATAGTCTGGATAGTTATAAAATATTAAACCTAATAGTTTGGATAGTTGTAAAATATTAAATCTAATAGACTGGATAGTTATAAAATATTAAATCTAATAGTTTGTATAGTTATAAAATATTAAATCTAATAGTCAGGATAGTTGTAAAATATTAATTCTAATAGTCTGCATAGTTGTAAAATATTAAATCTAATAGTCTGGATAGTTATAAAATATTAAATCTAATAGACTGGATAGTTATAAAATATGAAATCTAATAGTTTGGATAGTTGTAAAATACATGTATTAAAATTAATAGTCTGGATAGTTATAAAATAATAAATCAAATAGACTGGATAGTTATAAAATATGAAAACTAATAGACTGGATAGTTGTAAAAGATTAAATCCAATAGACTGGATAGTTATAAAATATGAAATCTAATAGACTGGATAGTTGTAAAATACATGTATTAAAATTTATAGTCTTGATAGTTATAAAATATTAAATCTAATAGTCTTGATAGTTGTAAAATATTAAATCTAATAGACTGGATAGTTGTAAAATATTAAATCTAATAGACTGGATAGTTGTAAAATATTAAATCTAATAGACTGGATAGCTATAAAATATTAAATCTAATAGTCTGTACAGTTATAAAATATTAAACCTAATAGACTGGATAGTTATAAAATATTAAATCTAATAGACTGGATAGTTGTAAAATATTAAATCTAATAGACTGGATAGTTGTAAAATATTAAATCTAATAGTCTGGATAGTTGTAAAATATTAAATCTAATAGACTGGATAGTTGTAAAATATTAAATCTAATAGTCTGGATAGTTATAAAATATTAAATCTAATAGTTTGGATAGTTATAAGATATTAAATCTAATAGTTTGGATAGTTATAAAATATTAAATCTAATAGTCTGGATAGTTATAAAATATTAAATCTAATAGACTGGATAGTTATAAAATATTAAATCTAATAGACTAGATAGTTATAAAAATCTAATAGTCTGGATAGTTGTAAAATATTAAATCTAACAGACTGGATAGTTGTAAAATATTAAATCTAATAGTCTGGATAGTTATAAAATATGAAATCTAATAGTCTGGATAGTTGAAAAATACATGTATTAAAATAATAGTCTGGATAGTTTTAAAATATTAAATCTAATAGTCTGGATAGTTGTAAAATATTAAATCTAATAGACTGGATAGTTGTAAAATATTAAATCAAATAGCCTGGATAGTTGTCAAATATTATATCTAATAGCCTAGATAATTTTAAAAGATTAAATCTAATAGACTGGATAGTTCTAAAATATTAAATCTAATAGTCTGGATAGTTATAAAATATTAAACCTAATAGTCTGGATAGTTGTAAAATGTTAAATCTAATAGACTGGATAGTTGTAAAATATTAAATCTAATAGTCTGGATTGTTGTAAAATACATGTATTAAAATTAATAGTCTGGATAGTTATAAAATATTGAATCTAATAGTCTGGATAGCTATAAAATATTAAACCTAATAGTCTGGATAGTTGTAAAATATTAAATCTAATAGACTGGATAGTTGTAAAATATTAAATCTAATAGACTGGATAGTTGTAAAATATTAAATAAATATGATAAAAAAAATTAAGTTTCATACTTGAATGAAATTTACATGTAAACATTTGGGTTTTTATTTGTTACAATTATTCTATTACCTAATCCTTTTGAGCAATTATCAAATGCAACCAGTTCTGCATGCCTTACATGTTCCTCTTCTTCTTTTTGTACAGTTGACTCACTAAATAAATAATCAAAGAAATAAATAAAATGTCATGAGTATGATAGTTTCTCATTCCTTGTCACTAATAAGTAAATTAATGTATCCCTTCTTTTGCATCATGTACCCAGCAAACTCCCACTTTTTCCCACAGTCATAGGCAAGATATTTGCCTGGCTCCAGGTTTGAATGATATTATTTTTTTTTTTGGCACTTGACATTTCCTTCAGTCATACTTTTCAAAGAAAATAAATGGAGAATCAGTATGGTGTCATGTCCATCCTTCTAAACAATTTCTGGTAATGATCTAAATGGGAATGGTTAGCAATGTTCTGACACACCACATGAGTGTGGCGTGTTAGGGTAGGGGTTGAAAGGAAGAATGAGTTACTGAGAACAGCACATGAAAATGCTGCTTTTACTCAAGGAGTTACCAATAAAATTATGAATCTTTTGCAAAACATGTCAGCAGTAAGATCAGTCTGTGCTTAAGGCACTTTTAAAAAGTCACTGATATGTGGTCATGCTTAAGAAATGCAAGACAATTCTACAAATACTCACTTGACTTATACTACCAATATTTCATAATGAACTCTGAAATGCTACATTGCAATTAAATAAAGTCACCCAATTTCAATGTACCAATTTTAATTAGTCAGTTGATGGATCAGTGCTATTGGATAATGATGAGCATAACACAATTCACAGAATTAGGTCTGCTGAGGTGGCACTCTACAGTTTCGTATTTAGCATAGGGTTAAAATTTTAAAGAAAAAGAGTTTCCCCGTGTTTCCTCACTAGTTATACTGGTTATTTAAAAGAGACTTTGTATATCTTAGGTATTGTTCAAAGAATCTTTAATTCCCTTTATTTTAATGTATGATTGATGGGTGTAATATGGGTTAGAGAGTACACAGCTTGGCCTTACTGCAGATGTGCACCTTTCAAAAAATGTTTTAGCTCTACTTGCTCATTTTCACTTCTCGAACTTCAGAGGTAAATTGTAACAAAAAGAGCCGATAACTTTTTTTTACATTTTATGTATTTGGTAATTCAGTCATTACACTTTTAGAAGCTGGTATTATCTAGTTGGGCAAAATTCATTTTCCATATTTTAATAGCTGCCAAGAATAGTGTACTTTAGACAAATTTAGGTTGACTTTTGGAGCACAAGGGAGCAGTCATTTTAGTTAGCAGTGTCCTAAGATCATTTAAAATTTCCAAAAGTACAATATCCAAAGAAATTTCATCCACATTACATGAAATTAGTATATAGGTATGCCAACATTCTCTCCACTTTGCATGTTTAAAATGCAAACAACTTCATCTTACATATATCACTCTCTCAAAAGTACATATTAACTGGTGAGCGCCACCTGAGTGGTTTTGAGCAAATATTTATTCTTTCTGACAAAAAATTTCCAGACATTTCTAGCTCAAAGTTTTTCATAACATGGTTTGTTGCTATGTAAGATGTTAAACTCTCTAGTTGTCCATTCAGTAAAACCTCTACATGCATGTTAAGACATAAAATAAAAATACTTAAATGTTGATTATCACTACAAACAACATTAGCTCTGAAGAACAACTACACTGACAATTAACTAAAATTACACGAAGACAGAGGATCTGATGCTCTGAACCTGGCTTGCATAAAACTAACTTAACAGTTAATATTTTCACTAAGCAGGACTATATATTGTACTATATCCTGTTGATTTAATGTATTGTAAGAACACCACTTTTGTCAACTATGTACCAAAATTTATATCCTGTGGATTTATGTATTGTACTATCTATCCTGTTAATTTTATATATTGTACTATATCCTGTTGATTATATGTATTATACTATGTATCCATTAGATCTTATGTATTGTACTACATCCTGTTTATTTTATGTTTTGTACTATATATATATATATATATATATATATATATATATATATATATATATATATATATACTGTTGATATTATGAATTGTAATATCTGTTCATTATATATCTTGTACTATATCCTGTTAATTTTATGTATTGTACAATATCCTGTTGATTTTAGGTTTTATGTATTGTATTACATCCTGTTGATTTTATGTATTGTACTGCATCCTGTTGATTTTATGTATTGCATTACATCCTGTTGATTTTATGTATTGTACAACATCCTGTTGATTTTATGTATTGTATTACATCCTGTTGATTTTATGTATTGTACTACATCCTGTTGCTTTTATGTATCTTATTACATCCTGTTGATTTTATTTATTGTATTACATCCTGTTGATTTTATGTATTATACTACTTCCTGTTGTTTTTATGTATTGTACTACATCCTGTTCATTTTATGTATTATCTATATACTGTTTATTTTATGTATTGTATTACATCCTGTTGATTTTATGTATTATACTATATGCTGTTTATTTTATGTATTGTACTATATCCTGTTGATTTTATGTATTGTAATATATCCTATTTATTTTATGTATTATACAACATCCTGTTGATTTTATGTATTGTACAACATCCTGTTGATTTTATGTATTGTACTACATCCATTTATTTTATGTATTGTACTACATCCTGTTGATTTTATGTATTGTACTATATCCTGTTGATTTTATGTATTGTAATATATCCTGTTGATTTTATGAATTGTACTACATCCTATTGATTTTATGTATTGTACTACATCCTGTTTATTTTATGTATTGTACTACATCCTGTTGATTTTATTTATTGTACTACATCCTGTTGACTTTATGTATTGTACTATATCCTGATCCTGTTCATTTTATATATTGTATTATCATATGCTCATCTTTTTTCACCGTTAACTTTACATTGTCAGAATCCTGCAATATTCCACGATATTGACCACCTTCATACTGTACCACACATGCAAAGGAATTATTTTCTAACTTAAACAATTTTTTATGAATAAACTAAAGCAGATATTTCAAGGACGGCCACATACAAGCAATGTTTCATAGACTGACACATACAAATTGCTTTGGCACATTCCACTTTTACTTTTTTGATACAGATTTCGCTAGATATTGACACTATATAGGGTCATCACAATAAAACATAAGTTATACACATAAACTGTCTTCTTTAGCTGTTAATAAAATGGTTAAAATGTACATAACACCTTCATATTGCACTCCACATGCTTGATGCACATGAGCTCATGGTATGCTATGAAATTTTAAGGTCGGTGGGAGGAGCAATATGTGCATGAATGCTATTATTTGTTCACTGAAGCAATCTACGATTGTAAACTTTTTAATTTTAAGAATAAAATAATACATTTTGTTATTAAATATAATTGGTTGTGAATTTTTTTTATTAAATCTTTGGTAATGAAACAAGAATGAGCATATAATAAAAAAAGGTTACTGCATTTGAATAGAAAAATATGAACTCATTTTTCAGATGGATATACTGCACTCCCGAGGTTGTGCAGTATAACCATCCGAAAACTCGTTCATATTTTCCAATACAAATGCAGTTACTTATAACTATATCCTGTTAATTAACTATATCAACCTTGACAGAAACTTCTTTTGAAACATCAGCACAGAAAAAGAAGGAGAAAAAGAAGAAAAAAAAGACTCTAAGTCGAGATAAATAGAGAAGCAGAAACAGAAAATGAATCTAAGACAACTACGGAAATTGAAAGTACAAATGAAAGACGAAAGTGACAGTAATAATGAAAAAGAATGGAAAATTGATGAAATGGAAACAGAACCAGAAATGCAATTTGGAAACAAAACAAATGATACAGAAATCAAGGAGGTGGACAAAAACGAATATCAGAGACCCAATAACTAATCTTCGAAAATAGAGGAAGGGGAGGGATCTAAAACCTCTCCACCTCAAGAAATAAATCAATATATTAATTAGAAATCCTTTACAATAAGTATAAAATAGAAATAATTATTAGTAGTACAAAGCATTTTTAATTTACCTTTAAAAATGGACCTGCAACCTGATGGGAAATATGAGGAATTGAACCTCAAAATAGCTTCAATAAACGTAAATGGTATAAATAAGGATAAAGTTTGTAAACTTTGTGATGAAATGGGAATAGAATATGACATAATTTTTTTCCAAGAATCACATAATGGTTTCGACAAAGATTTAATTTTACATCTAGAAAATAGCTTAAATGGCATCTTAATACAAAGCGAGGCTAAAATAGAAGACTGTAAAGGGGGAGTGGCAATTTTTATTAAGGATAATAGAATGAAATGGGAAAGGAAAAAAAAGGGGGAATATCTTAGAGGGAGGGTCTTACACATTGTGATAGGAAATATGCATTTAATAAATTTATCTTTTCCGGCTGATAAATATAAAAAGTTTGATTTCATACATAATTTAGATAAACACTTAAGTAAATATTCTATGGGAAACATTATTATAGGAGGGGATATAAATTGGGTAGGGGATATAAATTGGGTAGGGGATCAGATAGATAGAACAGGGCCTTTAACAACAAATGACAGGGTAGCAAAAGAGGAAATGGAAAACTTTTTTAATAAACATAAATTAAAGGATATCTATAGACTTTTAAACTTACCATGATTGGAATATACTTTTAAATATGGGAATAATTTGGAAAGTCATCTGGACAGATTTTCAGCAATAATACATACAAAGAAGCTAATATAACAGATCTAAAATTATCAGATCACAAATTAATAAATTTGAACATTATTATTTTTAATAGAGATAAATGGAGGGAGGGTTTTTGGAAATTAAATAAAAGAATTTTAGAAAATAAAGAATTTATAGATAGAATTAAAAAGGAAATAAAAGATTTTTTAGATATACAACATAGAAATATATTACCTTAATGGGATAGTCAAAAGAAAAAATTTAAAACAATAGCAGTGCAATATTCTAAAAGATTAAGCAAATTACAAAAAAATTGATAAAACTGAAATAAAAATAAGATTACACTTAAATAGGGTTATTAGAAGTGAAACAAAAAAGAATTAGAGGAAAAAGTGAAACAGATCAAGAAGGAAAAAAAATAAGGGGTGTGAAATTAGGGTGGGTAAATTTTCGAAATTATATACACAAGCAAGGAATATTTATAGAAGAGAAGAATTAAGGAAGGGAGGGATGAAAATAATGGAAGAAATAATAGATGAAAAGGGGTAAATTTTAAAAAATAAAGAAGATATTTCAAATAGGATCCAACTATACTATAAAGAATTATATACTAAACAGGTCATAGATATAAACCAAATTAAATTTTTTTAAAGTGATATAAGATGTGAGATGATCTCATCAGTACATAAAGACTTATGTGATGATTTCATCTCAATAGACGAAATTAGAAATGTAGAGTGGCTGAGTGGTCTAAAGCGATGTCTGTTACGGATCACTGCCATCTCGCCTCTATCTGCGTGGGTTCGAGTCTAAGATTCTATGAATGTGGATATGTGAGAGAGCTTGCCAGTAGCTTCTCGTGGGTCGGTGGTTCTTTCCGGTGATTTCCAGGTTTCTTCCTCCACCATTAATACTGGCCGCCATGTATAGCCTTTCCTGTGCTGAAAAATGGCGTTAAACCCCACAACAACAACAATTAAACAACTTTCGATAGGGAAATCCCCAGGTAGAGATTGATTCACTGTGGAATTCTATCATAAATTCCAAAGTGAGTTATCGCTGATGTTAGAATTATTATATAATAATATATTTTTAAATAGTGATAAAATGTCTAACTCAATGAGGGAAGGGATTATAACATTAAAATATAAGGGGAAGGGAGATAAAAAAGACCTTAAAAATTTGAGGCCCATCTACCTCCTAAATGAAGATTATAAGATATTAATTAAAATTCTAGTGAATAGATTAAAAAATGCATGCCCACAATAATTGATAAGAATCAAACTTGTGGATCTAAAGGAAAAGATATACAAAACAATATTCTAAATATCAAGACTATAATTGATTATTTTAAAACAAATAATAAAACTGGCGCCATGGTGCTAGCAGATCAGGAAAAAGCTTTCGATAGAATTGAACATAACTATATAGAGCAAGTATTAAAAAAATATGGTTTCGGAAAAAAAATTCAAAAGTGGACCAAAATCCTGTATAATGATATAACTGCCAGAATACAGGTAAATAGTGCAATCACGGAAAAAATTTAAATACAAATATCAGTGAGGCAAGGATGCCCACTATCAATGCTATTATATGTAATAGCAATAGAAATCCTATTAAAATAAGAAACAACAACAAGATAGAAGGAATACATATACCTAATTAGAAAAATGAATTTAAAATGCTACAACATGCAGATGATTGTATGAACATTTTAAGGTACCCAAATTCCTTCCAATACTTAATGAAGGAATATGAAAATTTTGGTAAAGCATCCGGGTCAAAAATCAATCATGACAAAACGGAAATTTTAAAAATAGGAAACTGGAGAGGGAATCACCCTGGATTGCCCCCACAATATATAAAGAAAACGGTAAAAGCCCTAGGGATTTTCTTTGGGCAAAATGAAGAATCTGAGAACTATAAACAAATAATAAATAAAATAAAAAAAGCACTTGAAATCTGGACACCTATGCCAATATGTTTAATGCAAAGAGCACAAATAGCTAAAATATATTTATATTCGAATTTAAATTATGTTTAAAAATCATTTTATATTAATAATAAAATTTTTAAAAAAGTAGATAATGAGATAATTAATTATATGTGGGATTATAAAACACACTATATACAAAAATATACTATGTATAAGGCCATGGAAAAAGGAGGTTTAAACCTACCATGCCCTTTTTTAATTAAAACCTCAAATATTATAGACCATTTTAAAAACATTAAATATAAAACTATGAAACCTTGGGAAGGATTATATTTGTATTGTTTTGGGTATACTTTAAAAAATAAACATGAAATATACAGGAACAATGCTATAAGCAAAATAATTGAAGTACCTAAAAGACTACAATATATAAAAGATATAATACTGAAATTAGAGAAATTGAAAATGTATGGGAAGAAAATAGTACTTATAAAACTATAAGGAAACTTTTTTATAAAAATAAAAGATGTAAAATTGAAAATGAAGTGTGGAGGGTAAACTGGGAAAATACTTTGAAATTATGGAAAAAAATTAATTCTCTTAAAATACAAAGTATAATTTTTAAATTCTTACACAATGCGTGGTTAACTGGGGACGTAGCAAAAAGAAGAAAATTTATTAAAATGGTACCAAAATGTCCCCTATGCAAAAAAGCTGATTATACAAGGAAACATGTTATAGTGAATTGCGAAATGATAAAAACTGAGAGAAGGAGTAATTAATATTTTTAACAAATATGGCTTATATAAAGCGGAGAAATTATTATATTTAGATACTAACTGTAACCAAGCTGAATATATGGAAATACTAAGTTTTATAGTAAACAAAATTAGTAGATATGGATCAATTCTAAGAATAAGGAAATAATTAGTTAGGGGGGTATTTTTTTTTAAAAAAAAATAAACAACTTTTTCTTTTCACAGGTTATTCCACACATGGAGGAAGTAAGAGACAAGGATGACGTAGGGCTATATCACATGGCGATACGCAAAGTGAGCAGGCCTGCGGAAGAGCCTCAGAAAACACCATGTGTGGTTTTACTCCAAATTTATGGCTTTTTATTAGAAGTTTTGGAGAAATGTGGGGAGATGGGGTCCAAATTTTGAAAATTTTTTCGAGACCCCGGCTCTCTAACAACAAAAAGTTTAATTTACTAGGTAGACGTATCAATAAGAACACTCACAACAATGATAGTTTTAAAATTGTAAATAAGTAGGAAAAATTATGTCTAACCTTTAAATTCCAAATTATATAAAATAATCTTAATAAATTAAATGGGTCTTTAATAAGTTATAAGCATCCATGAATGGAATTAAAGTTAGAATGGAAGAAGGGGAGTGTGTAACAGAAAGAATGGGATGCATATAATTGAGTAGAAAAAAACGAATGATTTAGAATTTGAAATAGTCGGCTGTCCTTACAAGAATACAGTATATAGCAACATACACACACACACCAAACACATAGCAAACATAGGACATAGGAAACCTCTAGCCAAGTTTAACCTATATATATATAAGAAGAATGACTCCAATAAGGGAAGCAAAGCCTTGTCGGATAAATGAACCTTTAGAATACACTAAGGACAAAAAAAACCCCAACAAAATTTAATTTAATGGAATTAAATTTTTTTGGAATTAAATAAATAAATTAAACATAGCATCACATCGGGGGGGGGGGATAAAACACAAAAACAAATTTTTTTAGATATTTTTTTCGGCTAAGTGGGGGGGGGGGCATCTGTCTAGTGGCCCCCCCCAATGAAGGAGCTCTTTCATACAGTTAGTATTTCTTATGTTATAGACTTCCTTAAAGAAGTAAACATATATCATAAGTTATAACTTTTATGTTATCATATTAAGCATTTTTATGTGCTATATATATATATATATATATATATATATATATATATATATATATATATATATATATATATATATATATATATATATACACACACACACACACACACACACACATACTTGCTAGATTTTAATTACTTTTCATATGTTTTCGTTGTCATACATTATTTGCAATCCCGTTGATCAGGAAACTTTATTTTTTTTATCACCATTACCATTCTTATTGTTTTACCTTTAGCTATTTGGTTTCGTATTGATGGTGGATACAGAACCTTTTTACCATTTGTATATAATGAAGGATATAACCTTTTGTATGGTACTAAATGGCCTCATTGTGCTGGTGCTGCATAGAAATTCAACCAACCAACCAACCAACCTACATCCTATTGATTTTATGTATTGTACTACAAACTGTTTATTTCATGTATTGTACTATATCCTGTTGACTTTATGTATTGTAATATATATATCCTGTTGATATTAACTATTGTAATATCCTGTTGATTATTTATATTGTACTGCATCCTGTTTATTGGATGCATTGTACTACCTCCTATTGGTTTTGTGCATTGTACTACACCCTGTTGGTTTTGTGCATTGTACTACATCCTATTGGTTTTGTGCATTGTACTACACCCTGTTGGTTTGATGTATTGTAATATCCTGTTGATTTTATGTATTGTACTATTTCCTGTTGATTTTATCGATTGTACTATATATCCTCTTGATTTTATGTATTGTACTACATCCTGTTGATTTTATGCATTGTATTTTACTACATCCTTTTGATTTGATGTATTGGAATACATCCTGTTGATTTTATGTCTTGTATTGCATCATGTTCATTTATGTATTGTGCTATATATTCTTTAGATATTATGAACTGTACCATGTATCCTGGTGATATTATGTATTGTAACACATCCTGTTGATATTATGTGTTGTACTACATCCTGTTGATTTTATGTATTGTACTACATCCAATTGATTTTATGTATTGTACTACATCCTGTTGATTTTATGTATTGTATTATATATCACTTTGATTTTATGTATTGTATTACATCCTGTTGTTGGGCTTAATGCCATTTTTCAGCACACGATAGGCTATTCATGGCAGCCAGTATTAATGGTTGAGGAAGAAACTGGGAAATCACCAGAAAGAACCACCGACCCACGAGAAGCTACTGGCAAGCTTTCTCACATATCCACATTCGCCGAATCCTAGACTCGAACACACCCAGACAGAGGTGAGATGGCAATGATCCATAACGGACAGCGATTTAGACCACTCGGGGCCCCTATTACATCCTGCTGATTTGATGTAATGTACTATATCCTGTAGACTTTATGTATTGTACTACATTCTGTTGATTTCATGTATTGTACTATATACTGTTGATTTGATGTATTGTACCATATACTGTTGATTTTATGTATTGTACTATATATCCCTTTGATTTTATGCATTGTACTACATCCTGTTGATTTGATGTATTGTACTACATCCTGTTGATTTTATGTATTGTACTACATCCTGTTGATTTGATGTATTTTACTACATTCTTTTGATTTCATGTATTGTACTATATACTGTTGCAGTGGTGTATAAACATATAATGCTGGGTCCATGGACTGACAAAGGAATGGTGACAGTATGTGATGGAAATGTGGGGTCAGTGTTGGTGGTAGACATAGCATTTTTCCATGCTGGGGGTGATAGAAGCCAAGGGGTGGAAGCACTCTGTCAAGGTTCACTCAGAGCATGTGTGATTTTGATCTTTATTGAACCTTTAACAATTTTTCAGTCATGTCAATACGACGGCTGTAGTATAGCAGTTTATAGTGATGTCTAGCACCAAGGCATCATGCCACAGACTGGTAGCATCATGTCCCACCCAGCCACATTATCCTGATCAGCCGACCAGTCCTAACACTAGCCTCTTAATGCTGATCATCAAGTGAGGCAGCTGCAGTATTATTTTTATAAATCTTTGTTATGGCTTGACCAAGGCTTGAACCTGCAGCCTTCTGCATCCAAAGTGGATGCTCTAACCACTTAGGCAACAGGAACAGACAATCAAAAGTTCATTCAGAGCTGCTAGTGCAGAATAAATTATGGCATTTTACCTATATAGGAATAAGTCAATTAGAGAATGAAGGCCTCACCAGTGCCCCAAGGGCAAAGGCAATGAGCAAACTGCTACATCCTTTGAATCTTTGGGAATTGTTGCAGGAAGTCAAGCATGCTCAAAAGGTTAGGAAGGAGTTCAGATGACAAAACCTGGAAGACTGCCGTGATCTCTAACTGAAAATGGACATGCTCATGATGCAGTCAATGTTTAAGGCCTTCCACAATGACAAATTATATCCAGGACCACAACTAAAGCTCTTGGTGAGGAGCCAGGATGCACAGCTGAAGACCACAGGCACACAGCTCAAACTACTCACAGACATAGTTATCTACAACAAGGTTTAATACTAGTCATAAAATATTTTCATTGGTGGTCCAAATTTACTATTTTACTATTAATTACAGTCTATGATTTTATACATATAGATGTACATAAAGAATAATGGAACAAACAACTTATAATTACTCCAAGCCTTTGAAACTTGAAAGTAACTTTTACATGGTAAATATTATTTTGAATCAATTATCTGCTGTAGGGATTGACATGTGTATCAAATTGCTAGAATTATCAATCCATCAATACATTGATGAATCATTTAACCCTTCCTCATTAATATGCATTGATCCTGCTAACTTTAAAATTTGCCCAAGACCATAATAGGATCAAAATTATGGCTTCCAGAATGGTAGCAAACTCAGCCAATCACAAGCAAGATCAACTCATAAACAGACATATTTCACTTATGACCAAAACAGTCCAAAGTATTGATGATATATATATATATATATATATATATATATATATATATATATATATATATATATATATATATATATATATATATATATATATATATATATATATATATATATTACAAGTGTGATCAATATCAGATCACAGAGGTGGTTTCTAGAGTGGTGAGATGCTAAGCCATCAGTTGCAAGATTACATCATTAAACTTGCTCCTCAGCAAACCAATCCAGTATCTGGATGATAGGTGCTAATATTTCTAGTTCAATCAAAATCAGATCAGAAATATATGGCTTCTCAAGTGGCAACAATCTCAGCCATTAAATGCAGGATCAACTAACATGCATATAATATGCATGCATTTCATTCATTTCTGAAATTACACATGATCTTGATAATGGCAACATATATTCCAAGGTTGATCCAACTGGACTGGAAATAGGGCTTCTACAATAATAACAAACTTATATTCAAGTTCACCTCAATATAATGAATGGATCGTGCTCATTATCACATCCATCCAAGATCTTCAAGTCCAAAATGGAGTCAAACCGACAGAGTGAAAGAAAAGTTTAAACAAAGAATGAAAAACTGACTGCTATAGGGTTTTCATACTGCTATAGGTTTGCATGTTGTGAAAACAAAATGATGAACAAGAGATTCTTAATCATAATTTCCCTGGTCGTCTGGAAAAATATTTTTGCTGGTACTTTTTTAAATGGTGGAAAGAACATAAACAGCACAAACTCTAAATAATACCTTACGTATGATGCAGTAAACATCTGTCATCAAACCATGATAAAATAAAATTAGTCTAACCTTCTGGCAATAAAGTCTTGCAAAGTTTCTTTCTCAGTCAGTACACATGTTATTGACATTTTCATCTGTATTTGCCTGTTATTTCTATCAAACTTTCCCCATACTCATTGCATTTGTCATCAGTTCATTTCCATGACAATTCCTGCAATCCAATTTACCTGCTAAAGCTGAAATAAAAAAATTTAGAGCCATCAGTGATAGAAAGAATAAAGAACAATCCCTTTCATATAATGAAATATAACTTTGATAAATATTTGCAGGCAATGGATGCAGCCAATTGCATGCATGATAAAGAGAATGGTCGAGTGTGTATCTATGAGTGGGTAAAATTTTGTCTCCTAAAATAATACTGCAATTAACTTTGAGGTAATGTCTAAATGTGGGTAACAACATGTGTAATAGGGCATATTCTAATATATGTGTAAAAATAATTGCCTTATTGAAAACAATAGAAACGAATACATTGAAATCTGAGAAGTCAAATCATTGCAGGTAAACTGCTGACTGGAATTTGGATAGTATTTCAGAATGAGGTATGAGAAACCACCTTTGGTCTAACACTGAGGGTGAGATCTGGAAATAGGAGGGTAGCTCCTGATTATTATAAGAGATTCAAAGAAAAGATCCAGTCATAAGAGTTATTTTTTTTTTTTACAATTAATGGATGCATAGTCAAACAGCTTAAAAAATGTTTATTTCACAGACAAGTACATGCATGCATACAAGGAATTACAATTACTGTCTAATGTCAGTCTGTGATGAGACTCACAGTGATTTCTATTTATATCAGGTAGAGACAATAAGTACTGCAAATATGGTTTTGTATTAATTTATTTCAATCATTGTTCTTAAATCTGACTTTAGAAGCTATTATCATTGTCCACCCTAAAAATTAGATATTACTGGGTTAAAGTCAGATGCTTTGAATAAGACTGGAGTAACAGCCAGCCAGCCAGCATACAGAGTTTATGCATCAATCATTACCTTGATGAATCACTACAGGTGAGGCTTCATATGAAAAGCAGCTGAATGAAATCCACACACCTGATTCCTGTATTCATTTACATGTACAATACAGTTAACTAGCTGACCGTAACAACACAATATACAATGTACAGTCATTAATATATAACATTTAACATTTTAATATATTGAATAAATATATTTATGTGACCCACTTCTAACTGCATTGGTCAGAAGGTGGCTTCTGAGTAGGCTAGGATCATACAAAATATTTAATTTTTAACCCATGTTAGTAGTGTAATTGGCTTGGATTATGAGGACAGCACCCTCTAAAAGAAATTTTAACATAACGAGAGTAGCAAATCATAGAGCATAAAATATAGATTAGAGACCTCTTTTGGCAAAAAGAATGTAGAACATGTCATGATGCACCCCAGGCACTGTTTCATGATTCTAGGAATGACAGAATGCATATACATGCCAAAAGGGGCATTGTGTGACCGAGTGGTCTAAAGCACTCACCATTATGGATCATTGCTGTCTTTCCTTTGTCTGCATGGTTTCGAGTCTCAGGCTCAGCCAATGTGGGTACATGAGAAAGCTTGACAGCATCTTCTCGTAGGCCTGTGGTTTTTTCAAGGTTTTCCTTGGTTCTTCCTCCACCATTTATACTGGCTGTCATATATAGTCTATCTTGTGCTGAAAAATGGCATTAAACCCTACAACAAATACAGCAACATGCTGAAATCTGAGGTAGTAATGATCTAAAAGCAAAAATTTAAAGTCAGTAAAAGATAACATATAGGTCACAATGAGACTTCTGTTGATAAGGGGGGCTTGAGTTGCAAAGCTGTCTAAGGCACTCTCATGTACACATCACATTCATATGTCTCCTTTCTGTCTGTGTGGGATTGAGTCTCATTTTGGCCAATGTGGATATGTAAGAAAGCTTGCTAGTAACTTCTAGTGGGTCAACGGTTCTGCCCAGGGTTTTCCAGGTTCTTTCTCCACTAAGTATATTGGTCTATCATATGCTGAAACATGGCATTAAATTCACAATGAAAAACAATCTACAGTGACTGGTATGGTAGTAACAGCACTGTATATCATTGTCAATTTTCTATCAAAAACACTGCCCAATCAATGAACATCAAACAATGTAACCATGAATCATAAAATATGGCTGATACTGACCTATGAATGACAATTAGTGTTTTTCAAAATGCATCTCTTTCATTATTCTGTATAGGGCAGCCAGGGATGATTCAAACAAAGCAATTTTGGGCTCTCTTTCATAGAATTTGTGATATTTTGGGGGTATTTGGGGGAATTTTTAAAAAAGGTTTCAGGTTTTCCTAACTTCTTATCCTTCATCACTCATCATTTTAGTTGCAATTTTTGAATGTCCGTTTATAGCAATTAAAGAATTATAATTAAGAATAATACAATTTTTTTTCTTGCTTTGTACAGAACTGACCATTTTTGTAGCTTTATTTGGCAACTGTTGTTAATGTTGTTGTGTTCTTTCTTTAAAAGAGATATGTATATTTTTAACAAAGTTCTTAATAAAAGACTGGAGAACTGTAACAAACAAATGTATCAGTTTATTCATCTGACAAAGCATAAACTTAGCATACCTGCCATAACACAATACATCATGCTAAAAACATATATATTCTATTCACAAAACCCCCTGACACAGATGTAATTTTAAAAACAAAAAAACACAAAGCTTCCACCATTTCTATGTTTGTAACATGTAGCACATATAAATGGTAAATAGTCCTAACTGATATAAAATAATCCTTTGGGTAGTTCAAATAGCAGCAATTAAAACACCGATAGGTCAAGTATACACAACCACCATTTTGCATATTACTTAGCTGGCTGACAATTGCTAGTTCGATGTGTTAAATACTTTAAATAATGCTGTCAGTGAACCCATTTTGCTAATTACAGAGGTAAAGTACACAAAAATGGAACAACCCAATTGTCTTAAGTCATAAATCAAATAGACCATATGTTGAAGAACAAAAGTTATTACACATCACTGGACTGAATTATGATGTTTAAGCTATTGGTATTGCAGATTACTGGTGAGCTTGTGAACAGTAGCACTGTTTCTTTTTTACAAGTCATACTTTATATAAAAAAATGCAAAGCATGAATATTTCAGTTGTCAGAATAGTGTTCCAGCATGATTCACGTTTGAAGGTGATTTAGGAAGGAATAAATCATTAGCAAAGCAAGCAAAGCCCAGCAAAATTGAATTTCAGAACTCCTGGTTGACAGCATTTTACGTTGTAGAACATATCAGCAAGGTTTGCAGGGATTTAATTCTTTGCACATAATCCAAAGAAACATTCTGGATGTACAATATACAAACATTTGAATTGAACATTCTGATTAGGTCTATTTATTGGTTATCTTAGCCTTGTTAAGATACTAACTATTAATTGACCCATGCTTTCAGGATGAATTTAGCCTTGAAAATAGATTGATTAAAAGACAATAACAAGCACAATCTCAACTGGAGGACCTTGGGACCTAAAAACACTTTTTGAGTCTCAAAACCAACCCAACACTATCTGGGAATATGACAAGTATTAAAGCACACCTGCATTATGATACCTTTAGTTTCCCACTGAAATGTTTTGTCTTTGTTCTAAATGATTGGATACTTGTGCAGCATGTTTACCAAGGAAACCCCAAGTCAACTAGAATACTGAACTATATTAAAGACCATATTCTTTCTCAAAAAAACCCTGAAATAAAGTGTCATTAAAAAACAATAAATATGATTCAGTTGAAATTGGTGTAGTACTAAGGGATATATAAATTACCTATTTTAATGATTAAAGCATAAACAGTGAAAATGTTAAACTGAAGCAAAGTCAGTGAAATATGAAGTGTCATGATTCACAGAATACCAGTATTTTACAATAAATAAAACACCAACGTGGTCATGAGCTACATGCAAAAATTTAACATAAGCCAGTAAAATGTTAAATATAGGTCACAATGACTTTCTTTTGATGCAAGGGTGTGGTACTGTCTTAATATGGATGCTGAATGACAACAAGACACTGTCAAAAACGGAAAAATTTCTTATTTTCTTGTTTTGAGCTTAATGTCATTTTCAGTGTATTATAGGCAATACATGGCAGCCAATATAAATGATGGAGGAAAAACCTGGGAAAACCCATGTAAAACCTACTGACACATAGGAAGCTACTAGCAAGCTTTCTCACACCCAGATTTCTTGGCCAAGCCCAAGGCTCAAACCCAAGTGGAAACATGAGATCGCAGTGATCGGTGAAAGACAGCACTTTTGACCACTCTGCCAAAATGATCCCAAATTTCTTGATCTCAAACAGATTAAACATGAGTGTTAACATGTGCGAGACATTCCATTAGCAGGACTGATGGTAAGTTACAAGTATTGTATGCAAATAGGACTAACTATGTGGGTTAAATCTTAAGTATTTTTCTAGGCAACCAGAAAAACCTGATGTATAATCATATTTTCAAAGCTGGTTGCCTAGAGACTACCATGGATTTTCCAACTTTCTGCCCCATAAGGATGAAAGTAACATTCACTCATCAAATTTCATGGATCTTGCTATAACAGAAGGGCTCTCAATGGAATTTCAGGATAAGCAATCCTGGATAGGGCTGTCAAAAATCATGAAAAAACCAACCCAGGTACCCATTGCAAATTTTAACGGGTACCTGCGTACCCATTAGCATATGAATGACATGTACAACCATAGACCAACTAATTGTTATCTCCATTTCTTTAATATTTTATGGCGATAGAGGCTAACCGTGTACTACACGGTCTGATTCGTCCACACCGACCGTACACTGTTAATTAATAAATTTATTTAGAATGACCTTTGTACACAGATGGTAGGTATAATCCAACTTTTGATGATCACTGTGATCAGCCGTGTTAAAAGCTTTAGAACACTCGCATTTTTTAAAGTATAAGTCACTGTTAGAACAGATTATGTTTATTCATCTGCTTTTGAATTACCCACGCATGCGTGCCCCAGTTATACCACGTGACCATGCAGTCACATAAATTATTATTTTGGTTGGAATTATAATTCTTAAAATAGTTATGGTAAAAACGTAGTAGTATCGAAAATAGAAATATTGGTATATGTATGATGGCTAACTTTCGAAATTCGCAGAGCTAGTCGACTAGAAAAACAACGAGCAAAGATTACTTTGAGGCATTATGAAGATTTCAAGGTGTCTAGGTGATGATTGTGCATAATATAAATTGTGGGATTTCTTCGACATGTTTGTTTGGAAATCATTGGTATCCATCTGGATTTCATTTAAAAAAACGCAATGTACCGATCATTTAGCACTCACATTCAATAGTTATCGTCTACAAAGAGGTTTACTACCTGTAGAACAAATGTTTTAACCTTGGTATATAATGCCTCGGGGATAACGGTTTGTCCGGTTGCACACCACTAATGAATTTTAGTAATCCAAATCGACTGCCTGCTGTATTGTTTATTTCTATTAAGCAGAGATTTGGTTTCTAATTATAGCCATAGCTGTCACACCAGTTTGAAGTGGTTGGCGAGTGTGGAGATTTTATTTTTTTTTACGGGTACCTGTGTTTATGTTTCAATACCCGAGTTTTTCTATATGGTCGGGTACCCGGGTAACCGGTTACCCAATGACAGCCCTAATCCTGGACACTATATATATATATATATATATATATATATATATATATATATATATATATATATATCAGTAGTCTCAGAAATGTTTAATTATGCGTATTTGGATGCAAACTTTTGATGGACGACACAGGAGTCCTCCGCATGCATGTTTTTGTTGCAAGGAGGAAACGTTTGCAGCAAAAAAAATATGTTCTAACCACTATGAAAACTGAAGCAATGCTTTTATTTTAGTTTTTTTTCTTGCTGACTTCTTTGATCAAAGGTTGCCAGCTGGCTTTGATGAAGGTGCATGTGTTTTTGATGGTGCTGCCAAAGATTCGCTTTGACGGACAAAACAATCACCCATTTGCGGCAACATTAAATGAATTGTAGAACATTGACACAATTTTTTTTTAAAAAATTCCTTAGTATATATCAGTGCTTCAGAGGCAATCAGTTTCCATTGAAGTTGCAGCAAAACCATTTTTCTGGAAGTAGGGTATGTTTTTTTTTAAAATTGCTGTCGTGTGGTCGACTGTAGTCATGTTTCCGTCCTCAGAGGTAGTCGATTGTAGCTAGTCAGATGCATGGCTAGTTTGATTATATTACAGCATACAAGTATCAAGTCCAGATATCAGCATAAGCGGATTAATACATAACAATTAACTGTTAGGGTGGTTGGTCAATATGAAATAAGGATTTGTTTATGTAACAATTTGATTCCAGTGTATTTTTATAGCCAAGTTTGCAGCTTCCTGTCATGGTGCCTTTGAATTTCTCCACTCCAAACCCAAGACTGTACTGTTTTTATCAGCCAAAAATGTTGTAGCCAAAAATATTGGCAGAAGGTATATTTTTTCGCCAATATGTAAAACATAATTGCAATTTGTGACATTGGCGAAGCCCAGCGCAATCACTATTATTGATTTCATTTCTGGTTGTTGCCGTATAAATATTGCCCACAAACTCGAAATCAAGAGACTTGGACAAAATGCTGTTTGCAAATCTAAACAAGTGTTTTGTAGTTAAACAGAAAAATTATAAAGATTTCAATGATATTCAGAACTGTGCTAAGTTGCTATAACTGATATTTCTGATGTGACCATAGCCAAGTGAAAGAAAGTACATGATTTCTGGCTTAGTTTGGACTGCAACCTTTGCTGGTGGGACTCCTATTTTTACCAAATTAGGAGTCCCATACTCCTAGTTTTAAAATCCTAACAAGACCTCTGTATATATATATATATATATATATATATATATATATATATATAAAGAATACAAATCATATGGCGAATAACAACCCTCTCAAGCGTACTGGATCCACCAAGGGATCACGTCTGTCAGGGATTAATTAAAATAGATGCAATAAACTGACGACGAACAGTACGAAACTAGTAACTAACTAGCCTAACTAACTAGTTACTAGTTTCGTACTGTTCGTCGTCAGTTTATTGCATCTATATATATATATATATATATATATATATATATATATATATATGCATGTGTGTGGATGTGGGTGGATGTGGGTGTTCATTTGTGTTTGTGGATGTGGGTATGCATTGTGTTTATGTGTGAATTATGATTATTAAATCAAACAAAGGTTACAAATATATAATGGAACTGCTTGTGTGTTAATTTTAAATTCATTTTTTTTTATTTCATTACATTTTGTTCTAATGATTATTTTCGCGAGATCTGATATTTTTGAAAAAATATTGTCTAATTAGAATGTAAAAGGTATTACATTATCATTATTTTTAGCTCACTTTGGTTCATAGAACCTGTAAACACTTAGTGGAAATGATTGGCTATTACCATGATGGTTGAGTTGTATACAACCCTTTCATTTTTATTTCCAGTGTGAGAATTTGATTCTTTGATACGGCTATTTTAGTATATGTGACAATTGACATTTTTTTTTATTGTGCAGTTTGATGATTAAGTGATCATGTGACCAATCACAAGTATCAAAATGACATTTTTAGTTGGGTTAGTGTCAGTAAAATCTTGCATATTCTTACACCTTTGAGCTCAAGGTGTATGTATCATATATTTTTGGTGATTTAATGATTCATACTCTCTAGAAAACTAAACAAGTGCTTCATATTTATAAAATTTCTGGAATAAAAGATATTCAGTGGAAAATTATTCTGGAATTCTAAACAGAACATTACAAATTGTGTTTCAATGAGGAATTGTTACCAACATTACAACCCCATCACTTTTTATATTGGAACTTCAAGATTTGAACCTTGATTCAATTAGAACTGTTTAGTGATGAGACTTATATTTTTCAATTCTAGTATTAATTTTGGATTATATTCACAAACTGTATGTCCCATTTCATATTTTTACTGTGTTTTCTAGGAAAATAGGTTCTTATTTTAATATTTACAAAGCTTGTTGACTTTACTCTATTCTTTTGTTACATTTGTACAAGCCTACATTTAACACAAAGGAATGAAAAATATATAACAAGCAGCATTATATGTGCAAAACAAAAAATGCACAATAAATATGTTAATTAGTAAAAACTGTTAAATGCTGTATGGGTTAAGCCTAAGAAATAAAGATGGGATAAAATGTGGGCTTTAAAGAAACAATGAAATTAAAACTGGCACATGTATGGTACCTAATTACATGTAGCTTGAGACTGGTGTTTGAAACTGCCGGCAAAATTAATTAAAACACTGTAGGTACTCATACTCAAATATCACCATTTATATAGAACTTTCACCTTTGTTTTTGTTCCCTTTGTTCATTTCATAACAGGTCTGTTTCCTGCAAAATAAAACAGATTTTGCCAACTCATTTTGAGAGTGAACATACAATTCTTTTTAAAAACGTTTCTACTGATACACTGTACTGTAGTGCCATGTAGAAGTCAAACATATAGGAATTATTATCATGGCATATCAATATATTGATAACATTGTTCAAATCTGACTCTGAAAAAGTTTTGATTAATGATTTATATTCACATCATCACCAATATAATTTAATTTATTCTTACAAAAAAATATAGCCTTGTTCATTTTCCAGTTAATTGCAGGTGCCTACATACACAGTAAAATGTGGTTTCTTTGAAATGTGTCAAAGCAGGAGGGTTCCTTTCTTAATATAACTGCAATGATAAGTACTAACTGCTAATGAGTCACACTGGTTTCTTGCATATTTACTCAAGTCTAGCCTTTAGGTGTTGTGCAGAATGGTCATGACTAACCAGATTATAAGAAAGGAAAAGTAAGGCATCTCACAGCATTGCTTCGCTGGGACAGACAATGTATCATTTAAGAATTTCATGCATATTAGACCTGGAAGCTCAGGGCCCATAACATTATGTATATGCAAGTCATTGGAGCATCAAATATAGGTCATTGTAACTTATTTTTGTATTGAAGCTGCAGTACTCAGCGAGATGCATCACTGGTTTTCATGGATCTATATATTATTGGGTGCTAAAAGCTTATTTGGTCATGAGCCAAAACACAAAACTTGAACAATAATGTGAAATGTAGGTCACAGTGACATTCTGTACTGTTTGTATATATATATATATATATATATATATATATATATATATATATATATATATATATATATATATATATATAGTACTAACAGAGATGCAGTCAATCAGTTTGATGATTCTAGCATAAACAATGCCTGAAAAATAAACTTGAAATAAAATTTAACCAGTTAGTGAAATGTGAAATGTAGGTCACCGTGACCTAATTTTGTCAATAAAGCACAGCGCTCATCAAGATGCAGTCCTTCAACATGTTTCATGAATCTAGGTATAATAATATATATCTAGGGTGCTAATAACCTATTTGATCATAAGTTAAATGCATAAGCTTAACTTAAGCCAGTAAATTGTGAAATGTAGGTCAGTGATATACATTTGCCACATGGTCATAGTACTAACAGAGATGTATGAAATCTTCTAATTTGTGATTCTATTATGAATATAACTTTTTCCCTACAAAATTTCTTTTTTTCTTCCTAACATTATTGAAACACTGGAGATTTCAAAACATTTGTTTTTCTCTTGACACATCATGTTATGGCAAGTATAATAAAACATACATCAAGCTCTATGAGATAATCCACACACCATACTGCATAAGAATTTATTCAATGGTTCACACAGCATCTTATGGTAAGTATGAAAAAAAAAAAAATCAAGCCCAAAGAGATAATCTACACACCATACTGCATAAGAATTTGTTCAATGGTTCCTGAGCTACACTTGTTACAAAGATCATTTGCAATTAATCTGCAATATCTTTAAAATTGCTTGATGGATTTAAATGAAGTTTTGATATATAACTGAATTTACTTTTCAGGGGTCACATAAAAATACCCTAATATTTAATCACATATCTACTCATGTTATTAGCGATACTCAGCTTTTCCTTTCCAAAGATCTGATCAGTGATTACTGTTTCTTTGACAGGCCATATCACAGCAAAGCTGTCTGATGAATGATTATATAATTATGATTATATATTGATTAAAAAATAAAAATATCGTAACAATGTACAATCAGCCAGGTGTGGGCTCTTGATTTTCATTTAAAGGTTTAATTATACAACCAAAATATCCAATTCCTTGCCAAAAAAATGTTAAAATGGCAAAGTATTCTTTTACCTAAAAAAACAATTGTGTTCAACTAATACAATCAATGTATACAGCTCTTGTTTCAACTGAATCATAGGAAGGGTTTTTTTTATAAAAAAAAAAACAAACCCCCACCCATCTCAAAAGTTACAGGGTTGGTCCTTAAGATGAACTTTCCAGATGGGCAAGCTACATCTGGATATTTTCCTGCCTGTATAAAAATTAACTTGCCCCAGGCAACAGGAAATTGGAATTTCAAATGCCTGCATTTCAGTGCAGGTAACCTCAGATGTTTGTGACCCAATGTAGATGTACTGGAACTCTCCAAATGAGTCAATTTAAAAAAAAGAAAGAGAGAAATAAAGAAATGTTATACTTTTCTTTTCTTTTCTACTATTTACAAAGCATACAGGGTCCTATATCATTATTTACCTACAAATAACATGTTATATTGTTACACATTTGGTGTAAATAAGCTACCATCACAACAATGAAATTACTCCATTTGCTTTAATTCCATCACAGACAGCTGCAGTGAAATTTAATAACTCACTTAGTAAAAGATCTACAATAGTAGATATTTAGGACTATTAACTGAGAAAAATCAAAACATACAGTTTAGGGTCATCTTTAATAAAAGTTATATTCAGCTATATCTGGACTATTGTAATGTAATTTAGGGTAATACCTCTAATTCAAAAATAATAACACTTTTAAGACTCCAAAAGAGGGCTTGCCATTTAATTCTAGATCAATGTATAAACAATTTCCATGATGCAAAGAATAATATAATTTTTTTAACAATACATGAAAGAATATTTTTTAGAAAGGCCAAATTGATGTATAAAGTATTCAGAAAAGATATTCATGTTTATCTAATATCGTTCACCAAAGAGATGCTGATGGTACTCCAAATTTAAGGTCCATAAGAAGCAAAATTTATATTGTACCATGGTCAAAGAAATATTTATTTTTAAAAAGTTTTCAATATACTGGTCCACTGGTATTGAACAACAATCCCAGTGACATAAGGCAGGCTCCTAACATTTCCTCTTTTTATAACCAATGTCTTAATCGACTAAAATCTTTAGAAAATTTAACAGTTCTAGTACAATAAATGCCACTTGCTTTTCTATAATTTTGCATCATTTTCACAGTTGAATTTTTAATGAAAGATATTTCATATTTTATATATGTTTATGTGATGTATTCACAGATGCCTGTGCATGTGTTCCAGGCTTGAAACTTAATGATTTAATTATTTAGAGTCAAGCCAGAATCTTTAGCTTGTATATATTATAGTACTAATATTAGTACCTTAGTCCTTTTGTGGACACAACCACAACAAAACAAGTTGAGGCTACGACATCGTCCTTCGTAGCTAGTATATACTATAGTTGTACATAACAGATAGAAGGTCTCAAGGTAGATTAGTTCTGTAACTGAGTTACCTTTTCTAACTAAAGTCTTTATTATTATTATTATTATTATTATTATTATTATTATTATTAGCCAACAAAAACATCATAACCAAGTGTCACATCTCTAAAAGGATTAGATTTCAGCAATGCTTGGATGGGAGGGGGTCGGGAGAGAAAATAATAATCTTTTTTTCTGCTATATATAAACAGAAATCTTTCATTTTTCCCAGCAGCGTTCTCTAAATGTATGTAAGATTTAGTACTAACCTTACAACTCGCGTAGACCATTAAATCGCGATTTCATTTTCTGTAAGCATTATTGTTGGGCTTAAATTTGGAATAACGCAACAATTCGGAGTTCTGCAACTGTTGCGCTCTTTCTCAAGAAACCGCGTGAATTTTGTACAATTTTATGCATGCGAAATTGTCGCACGCGTCGAAGATTGAAGATAGGTAAGTAAGTAAGTGGTTCTGTATCGGTTCCATTAGTGCCTTTACAATGATAGATGTTAATAGAGGCATATTTATGAATTCTTTTAGCAGCGAAAAATATGTGAATAATAAGACAATAAATAAATTGTGACCAACAATTTTGACAATAAATTTTACATGCTATAAAACAAGTCACATGGGTCCTGTTAGTCCTACATGTAAGACCATGATACTGATATTTATGTTAAGGCATCTGTCACTAAAACATAAATAACATGTGATATATCTTACATTGTAGGACTAGGGTGATGTATGCATATTTACTCATTTTAAATTAAATATAAATTATTCTTTTAAAATCTAGCACTATTTCTCTTTAACCAGTCTATTCAATCCTGATTTTTGAATGATCTGCATCTTAACCATCATCTAGAAACTTCCTTATGAAAATGATTAATCTCTGAGTTTTTTAATCCTATATGTAAGACCTCAAGGCTGATATTTATATTTAATATAAATTATTCTTTTAAAATCTAGCTCTACTTTTCTTTAACCAGTCTATTCAATTCTGATTTTTGAATGATCTGTATCTGAACCATCATCAAGAAACTTCCTTATGAAAATGATCAATCTCTGAGTTTTTAATCCTACATGTAAGACCTCAAGGCTGATATTTATATTTAGCACTTCTAAAACATAAATATTATGTGATACGTCTTAAATTGTAGGACTGTGTGATCTTTTACAATGGTGACCATGTATTAAACTTGGACCAAGAAAAGGGCACCTGAGTGGAATTGCCACAATATAGGTTAGTACAAATTTGTTTATTAATATGTGTAGCATTCTTTGTGACGTCACAGCATTCAATACAGATGGTACTGGATAATGATACAATTAGGTTCATCTTGTCCAAAAATATTTATGTACTTTAACATTGATTTTGCCATATGCACTTTTTGGGGTGTATAAATAATGACCTCCCACAAGAATGTTGATGTATAAGAATCCAAATGAAGAAAATACTTGACACTTAAAGGTATGCAGAATCAAATTCATTATTGACTGTTACTATGATTTTTCTATCATTCCTAATTATTACAGCAATGATACTGTAGTAGAAACTCCATTGGCTACACTACCCCAAGTCTCACTATCTTGGGTTCTTTAGGATAGCATTATATTTTAGCAAGAGGGGAGGAAGAGAGAGATCACTCATAGTACTGTTATGTTTGTTTTTCTGTTTTGTATGCTGACTTTTGTCAATAATTATATATTATGTATATTTAATTTTTATTGTGTGATTTAACCTTGTCATAAATTGAGGGGAGTGGTTTTGGCCTACCCGACTAATGTCTTTTTTTTTTCAATATACATGCATTACATAGCTAATTTTTGTGTATGGCTGCACATTATATCTTAAGATTATTATTATTTGTGTGAAAAAAAAAACATGTTTACTTGGTTTTGAGCTTTAGACACTACCTTCATTTTGACCTTGCAAAGTTCTTACAAAAATTATGTTTACAGTTTGATGGAAATTTTCAGTAAGATGATCCCATTATGGTTCTCATATTGTGTCTTATGTTTTGTGTAAGGGTGAAGTAAACGGAAATTTTAATTCCTATATTTAACTATAGTTGTGTTCAATTTTAATTTGAGAAGATGTTTAACAATATTATTCATTGGTATTACAATGTGCTCAAAAATATTTTCAAACTAAATCACTATTTTTTTATTATTGTGAATTTATGAGACATTTTGAATTAGATCATTGTGATACATCAACACTGTTAGCACATCAACACCATTCTAAGCTTTTCCTGGTTGTTGGTAAATCAACACTTTCAAGATTGGAATTATTCAGAACACCACTGGAATTTATTTGGAATACTTGGTGATTTTGAACTTGTGATATAACTTTTGGATCATTTGGGATTTAATTCACAATACTGAAAGTCTTTTTTAAATTTTCACTTTGACCACTCCAGTGGCATAAGTGATTGGAGCATTTGCCTCAGATGCGAGAGCTCACAGGTTCATACCTCAAATGAGTCATACCATAGACTTATAAAAATGGTACAAGCTGCTGCCGTGCTCAGCAATTAAGAGGTTAGTTCACAGACTAGTCCGCATGGTGTCAGGATAATGTGACTGGGTGGGATATGATGCTACATGCCTGCGGCATGATGACCATCACTATAAACTGCCACAATTCAGACATAGTAGTGATATGACTGAAATTTTTTTAAAGCTAACAGTATATTAAAAGTCCAAATTACACACACACACACACACACATGCATGTGCATGCACACACATACACTTTGTATTCATAAGAAATAAATTAGTTTTTAATTTTACAGAACCATTGGTTTTTAATCTTTTCTGTTCTTGACTTTAAGACCATAGAGCCCTCACAGTACATCTTGGTAAGAATATGGATACATATTGAATGGAGTACCTGGATACCTTAGCTCACCTCCTTAAGTTTAATAAAAAGTTTGAAAGCAGATTTTATTTCTTCAACTTCAAGGTACTGAGATGAATGATAGCAAATGTTGAAGGCATCTCCTATCTTCAAGCTGAAGTCATCATTTAGGACAGTTGTCAACACAGAATTAGTTCTTAATATGTGTATTTGTTGTCTGTTTAATAATTATAAAACTGTAATTGAGCATGCAAAAAAAATTTTGCATAATTGTTGTTGTATCATCTGAATCACATATTAAATGACAACACCTTTAAAAAAGCATAAGACTTCTTTTATTCATTTCTTTGTAAGAAGAGGTGCCATACCTTTCACATATATGAAAATATTATACCCATTTGTTTTAAAATCGTGTAAGGAAGATTTCTTTAAAACAAACCTCAAATTTCTTTTTGATCTCTTTATATGTCTACATGCATAGTTTATTAGTTCCATGGATCCTAGACTCCCTTGAATATATTTCCTACATTGAAATCATTCTTTCTGAGACTAAATCCCAATGACATGCAAGTATGTAACAACTGAAATAACCCCCACAGCAGTGAAATATAACCATACTGGGCAACAGTAATGGTCCCTTTAGATTTTTAATATCTTCCAAATATTCATTTTATGCACATAAAAAACCCTTCTTTCAAGACCATTCCTCATTTAAATTGATCTTTCTAGGAATAATTTAAAAGAATAGCAGGCAACAACTTAATATACCCTCATAGTGAAATATAAGTCTATGGGGTAATAGTAACAATATCTATAGACCTTTAATAATGAATAACCACCTTGCTTTGTTCCTCAGTATTAAGAGGTTAGTGTTGTGGCCAGTCAGCCTGGTGTTAGTATAATGTGATTGGATGGGACATGATGCTACATGTCTGCAGCATGATGCTCCAGTGCTAGACATCACAATAAATTGTTATATTGCAGACATGATAACAATATGACTGGAAAAATGTTTAAGCTACATTAAAAATCCAAATCATAAACACATTATTATAGTTCAAACATTTTTCAGGTACAAATATTTTTGTCACACATATTTAAGTACAATTATTTTTAAAAAGTGACATCAAAAAGAAAAATATTAAATAAATATAAAGATCTTGTATATGTATATGTATGTATGTATATATATATATATATATATATATATATATATATATATATATATATATATATATATATATATATATATATATATATATATATATATATATATATATATATATATGAAAACTAACCTGAAATAATTAGATATATGAGTAGTACATGTATTTATTTTGTAAAGAGCCTTTATTCTTACAGAACTCAAACACACAGGTTAATATCTCATCCAAGATGTTGCAATGCAATTTATCGAGAATTGACCTGTTCTAAGTTGGAGCCAAGGACCATGAAATTTCGAGAAAAGATACAACAATTCGGAATTCCATGTTATTTTTAAGATATCTTGAGAAGTTGTCAATTCCAAGTTGAAGTCTAGTAGTTTGGTTGTATTTCCGGTATTTGGTGTATATTAATTCTCGCCTGCACCGAGAACGGATTATCCAGATGATTGGTTGTAAATACGAAAATATCAAGTTGTAAGGAAATTTCATAAACGCATGGTTTATTCTTTACTACCAAGGTATATGCACTTAGTATAAATTATTTAAACAGTGTTTTTTTATAAGAAGAAAAAGAATTTAAAGGAGAGTACATTATAACACATTGTGAGCATAGTGATTTTGTAGGTAATGGGACTAATACCTAGAGACATTATTAAAAATAACTTTATTTGTCAGTGTTTTCGACTGCTATGGTAAAGTTAAAAACAGCAACAAAAAGCTCATGCAGTGTAAGTTTAACAAATATTGAATATGTAAACTTTTCATAACTTTGTTAATATGTCATTAATTATTGCACTACTTGTCAATTTATCATAAGTGATTTTGTGTTATATATAATTTGTGGTGTGTGTTTTATTTCCTCAATGATTATGTTATGTATATGTATTATGTGTGATTGACCTTTGGTCATTAATTGAGATTAGGGCCTACCTTATCTTGTTATTTTGTAAACAACAAATTACAGAACTAATATTTCTCATGAATTTAGATTGTCTTAAGATCATTATTACTGGAAGTAAATACTTCAATGATACATTTTTTGAATTTTTTCAAACCATTCATGAAAAATAGTACTTTTTATATCAAATTTTATTTTTACACTATTTTATCAATATATACAGATAATTTCACTAAAGATAAATACAGTTATTTTTCCTGTAATTAAAATACAAATTGTCTACTGTCTCCCACTGTACACTTTTCTATTTATGAATCTACTATTCCATTTATGAATCCACTATTCCATTTATGAATCTACCAATCCATTTAAGGAAACAAATAAACAAGAAACTTACACAGGATTAATTCATGAATGTATCTATGTTACTTCTTTAAATATTTGGGATGAAAAGTAAAATTCCAATCTGATTAAAATCAGAACTCCACTCTCGTGTGTGAAGATCTGATGATGACCACTTAGGGGTCATGTTCTAGTAACCTTTGAATTAGCCAAAGGAAAAGCAGTTTTCTCAAATCTAAAAAACTTAAATCATCTAGCACACATTGATTTTAATAGAAAACATTTGTGTAAATCAAATATAAAAAAAAGAATATGGTGGTTCCATATATTTGCCACAAACCACTGAAAGCCACCTTTAAATTACATGATAATGCTAATTTATCATTGAAAGTTTTAAGTTTACAAAATGTGAAACTTGTCACATGTGAAGGAATTTTATAAAGGGAGAGATAATTTTACACTGAGTCCGATTTGCAGTTGTAAAGTGTTGTAAAGATGTGCAATTATTTTTTCATAATTTTTAAAACATCCAATACATTCATTAGATAATTGAAATAAGTAACTTTATTTCACTATATATATATATATATATATATATATATATATATATATATATATATATATATATATATATATATATATATATATATATTAGTGCATTTTAAAAACTAGCTGTGATGTCAACATCTGCTAAGTTTGGTACTTATATTAGTACTATTTATTAATTAGATGTCCATTTCTTCATAATTGTTATTAATTTTATTCCCTAAAAATTTGATTGTACTGATGATTACTTTCTAAATTATTTTTTTAAAAAAGGTGTTTATCGGATTTATATTTTGTTAATTTTACATATTAATTTAAGTGTCTACAATTTTCTTTAGAAATTCTACACATTGCTAACATAGAAAGGAGATTGAGAGGTTATTTAAACAGTATTTCATAACATATATTATTTGCTATTTTAAAAGAAATGTAATGTAAATGTTAAGAGTTTAAAAAGCTTTACCCCCTCCCCTTGAAATGTAGCAATGAAATTTAAATCATGTACAAATTTATCCTATATAAAGTGTTTTGGGTCATGATAATTGATTACAATCATCATGCGATTGACTTTATTAAATTACACAGAACAGAACAGTGACAGAATACACTACTGATTTTGTGTCAAATTTGTGTGATCTGGCCCAACCAATGGGAAGTTACAGATTTGTTCTAAAAATGTTGAAACCTCATCAGCCACTGAGAAATTAAACTATAAGCGCCATTTTATCTTATTATTATGATTATTATTAACAATTGTCAATATATGTGCATGCATCTATTTATAGATCCTATTCAATGCTAAACTCTTAAGATACTCAGGTCACATAAACAAAATTTAACTTAAGATATTTTATACTAATAAAAGCCATAAATAAAATAAAAATTATAAATTGATATACCAGGAGTGAAAAAATATAGATATACATGATATATTTATAAAAGTGGTTTGCAGTAGGTTTTTTTGGCAGTTTTCGGTGCTTTGTGGTGGTTTATGGTAAATACATCGACAGCAAATATTGCTGCCCACACACAGAACCTGTACAAACATCAAAGTGAGCATATTTTCTGGACAATATTTGCAATATTTGCATTGTTTGTAGATTTTCATTTGTTCAGATTTATAGAAACAAAGATGGGAGAAGAGGCTATACAAAATTTCCAGTCAAAAACCCATAGAGGACATAGGATGCAGTAGGCGAATTTCAATTGAGTGAGGTAGGTCAGATTGGATTTTGTATATGATGCTTCAGAACAGCAAAAAAGGTGTCGAAAATGGAGTAAGGAGTCATGCAGTTAAAAAAAAAAACAACTTGAACTTTCTCTAAAATGAATGAAGGAGATGTTATCTGTAAGTTTATCATCACCTCGTCTGCAGAAAAAAGAAGAAAGGTCATTTTCAAAAATTGTGAATCAGTATTTAGAAAGAGGTAGACTATCTCAATATGTGCATGAGGAAAGTCCCAGCCAAGGTGGATTAGAAACCAGATGACCTGTGCTATTTATAGTGTTCAAGACTTGTGAAGTTTGTTGTTTTTCCCTCTGATGTTAAGTGATTACATCCCAATCATCAAGCTGTTATCTATTAAACTTATATTGTTATTTCTAGTATGTCATTTTTGAATGAAGCCATTTTCTTTTGTCTCTGAGTAAATGGCTCTGTTTTTAAATGAGATAATTGTTTCTTTTTTATTTCATTAATTGTTAGATATGCAGTGCACATATATTTGTTTCATGTTAAATATTTTCCGAGAGCCCAGTCAAAATCAATTTTGCATTCAATATTACAACTGAGCTAAAAGAGACAAATCTTAAGGCTGGAGAAAGTAATTATTGTAACTAAAAGAACTGAAAAAGAGCAGATCACTTGCAAAAAGTGGTTTAAATGAGGATAAAACAAATTTAAGTTGTTTTAAAGAAAAATAAGTACATGTAATTCAGAAACGATTTCATGTGCTATAATATATGATCTTCATGTGTAAATGTGATTTCATGTTTAATGACAGAAGTTTATCTTTATTGCTATATAATTTTTATTTTAGATGATTGCATACAATATTTTAGCAAGAACTATTAATAAAGAAGAGAATACATGTACAGTGATTCTGGTTATTTTTCTTTAAATTGTTCTGAAACAAGACTTTGGAAACTTGTCATTTTGTACAAACCTGATATGATTGACCACCTTTCTTGAGAGACCGCTTTTTGTTGGCAGAAGGGATGGTCTCTCTTAGCAGGTTTTACTGTATTTGTCTGTTTTATGTGCCTTTTGGTACAGGTGACATGTATTGTTATAAAAATAATAATAATAATGATTGATTCGGCGTTAACGATGGATTATCATACAACTAAACTAGCTCGACAAAGACTAAATATCTTCCCATCCTTTATTCCATCAAACAGCAACTGCAAATGCATCAGGAAGCTCATATGAAACTTACAGAATTTACAGATGAGTTATTTAAACCAATTGTTGAGCAAGTCTAAAATATGCCAATTGGATTAAAAATGTATATCGCATTGCTAGTAATACCCAGCAAGTCAGATCTAATAAATTCTTTACCTCTTTAACCAAGCAGTAGTAGAATATGCTACAATGGAAGAACAGAAGATGAAATAAAATCGGGAAAGAATGAAAAGTCAACTTAAAAAAGAAGAAAGGAAAAAGTCTGGTGTAAAAATGATCTGAAATAAGAAAGAAAAAAACGTTGAGCTTCTAGCAGCACGCTGGATCCACACTTGAAGAAACAACTGAAAGTGAACTTGCCACTCACAATGTGCAAAGCACATCGTGGTTGTAAAAAAAAAACCTCTCCGATGATTCATGATAAACTTTTCCATGTTGATGGTCTTGCTGATGTTGAACTTCTGACTTGTGGAAGATGAGATGGCCTGCAATAATCCGAACCACTTGAAATCATCGGGGAAGCAACTACTATCTGTCAGCATTTATTTACAGTTAGTGTCATGGACAGCATTGTTATCGGGCACTAATTGATGAAATTACTTATGATTACTACAGCCTTTAATTAATTAGATCAGTGATAACATGATTATGCACAATTCACAATGTGGACCTATGATGGTCAGGGTGATAAATTTATGATGACCAGCATATAAATTAATGTATGGAGATGGGATTGGTGATGTTGCTTAATGTTTACTCAGAAGGATAGCTCCAAAACAATCCCAATTGCAAAACAACTGAGAATGTAAGCCATTGATGTTGATCGTAATAAAACCATTGCCTCTGTTTGTTGATAATGCCACTGTTAAGTATTACAGCGGTCCAGGACATATTTGCACAGTTAATATGACAAAAGGTGTAGCCGCAGTGAGTAAAACTGCCCAGCACCGAGGTGATGCCAGCAAGTGTCAGTATAGAGAATAAATTAAGCTGCAAATGAGCGGTTGAAATAATTAGCAGGCGCACTGTCACCGACAAAACAACAAGACGCCAAGAGAGAGAAAAAAAAAAAAAATAACCACAAGTCTGATATTGAGACATGGCCTGGCTCCACATTGTTTTAAGCAACAAATAATATAATAAAATGTTCACGCGTGTATCTGATCCCGCATTTATTTAACATGGACGAGCCTTTCCTCAAAGAAGAATATATGCGTGATTATCAGTATTATTCTTATGATGCACGTGTACCTGACTCACATGGACGAAACAACCTATAAGTCAAGGATACAAGTATATATTTCCTGCCAGCTGAAGCATTCGTTGAGATTGAAGAGAAACTTCTGAAAACAAATGATACAGCATGTAGAATTGGAGATCGAGATGGTTTTGTTAGCAATGGTGATAAGACGTTCTTTAACAGTGCATCATTTAACGTACATCATTGAGAGAAAGAATATTGAATCATGACTCGAAATTTTTGACGTCGCTACGACGATACTAGGCCTGGCATGATATTACGATAATTATTCGTGGTCCTCTGGTCCATCAGCGGTGTTCGATAAGGATATTATTGATCATCCTGACAACAGATAATATTTTACAAGGCGACGGAAGAAATAAAACATTCGACCGCCAATAAATACACCGATGTTGAATCGGCAGTCGTATCGGTGAATGAAAATTTCATGGTGATGAATTCTCATGAGCAATTCCACTATCACATATCTTTGGATTTTGCAGAAATCTTTGAACAGATATAGTTAGTGCTAAACACACAGTTGTACTTGTTCGAAAAGCCGTCGCTGACTATGCAATATGGCGTCCTAATACGGTTGATGCTGGTAAGGTGAAACTGGCAAAACTTTCTTTGTGGATGGAACAATAATATCATCGCTCGTTGAAGAACAACGTCTGCTATTTTTTACGTATAATGTTGGCATGTCAGCCTTATCATGATTGAGGTTTACCAAACAGTATTGAAAGTAATGTTGCTGAATTATTCACATGGCAGATAACATGAACACAGTGAGTTCCAGCACCACGACATATATTCATAGCACTTCAGGATAAAGCCTGAGTAAATTCACAGACGGTAAACCCAATAGTGTTTGACACGCTCAGGGTTGGTGAAGTTTCTTTGATAATAAATGGATATCAAGAGTCATCCAAAGATGTGTTAGTGGATTTTGAGAAAAATCATGTTGTACGTGCTTATCATCGTTTTTTGACATTTATAGGGCTTGATCAGAATGATGATTCTGTTTTGCAGAATCTCAGGGGATATTACAACGCTATATCCGTTCTATTATTTTAGACTGTAACACTCAGATTGGTTCAGAAAATCCGTCATTAACATACATTTTCGATCATCAGCTGCTCCTGGTTCTTATAGAGGAATCGCTGTTATATTTCCAGACAAAACAATACTGCTTGAAGGTGTTGGTGGAGGAATAAGGGTCGTTGACACACCCGTGAAGATATGTAATTAAATCATTCATAATGTTGTATAAAATGTCATATCAACACGTCGTTACCTGACACCCAGTCAAAGATTAACAGGTGAGCAATTAAGAACAAGTGTGTTAAATGCGGCACAAAACTATAATTGTGTGAGCATTTCTAGTGGGCCAAGCCAGAGTGGTGATATTGCTTAAGTATTTGAGAGATTACTCCACTGAGTAAGTACCTGGGTAATAAACATCTTCCAAGATATGTTTACTGTGGTCCTAGAACATGTATTGATATCACACTCGATGAAAATAATAAATCCTAGAGAATGCGATTAATCAAGCATTCCATGCTCATGACGTAGCGTATAAAACTAAAGATCTGTAACAACGACACATCGCTGATGTCCGGTTGATTCACACGCAAAAGTCGATAAAAAATAAAAATATGTGGGAGTCACTTGCCAACTAGTTGATAAAATTGGCTATGAGTGGTAAGTTAGTGGTGGGGCGGGCAATTAATTGTATGGTAATAAATAATGGAGTCAATCTATTATTGTCTAGACAGGTACAGCAGCAATTAGCAAACTTGCTGATGTAGCATGTGTCTCGCATGGTATTTCCTCTGATTGGTTGGCGAGACAGGCAGTATGGCTAATTTATTTATTTCCACCTAAAATTATTCAACCTGGACAGCTTCGATGCAACACTCCCAACGAATTTCATCAGACAGATATCTTGTGACACTATAACTGACACATCATGCAAATGACAAACTCGCAGATAACAAATACGAGATGACTTTCTTCTAAGCGGAATGATACAAGGAAACAGAACCACTATCGACTAAAACAGGAACTGAAGTTTCAGCTGCATTTGAACGAATTTATTCTCGTGCACCTTTACAATGGCCATTAGTTTTGCAGGTTGATCTTGGTAAAGAATTTATTGGTGAAGAATCATCGCTGACGGAACAACATAATATTTAAATCAGACGTGGACATACGCAATACATCGTGATTAGGCAATCGTTAAACGATTTAATCGGATACATACATTTAGCGATTGGTTGGGCGTCAGTAATCCCAGGAATTACTAAACAAAAACAGATCTCGTGAATGGGTTTCAAGACTATCAAGTATGATAGCCGCTTTAAACAACGAATTCTTGCATGATATTGCTCTGAAATCCGTCGATGAAATTAAAAATTACCACATGTAAGTTAGGCGGCTGGGTATAACGTGACAGTCGGTTATTTTATGACCTTGAAGGTGGCAGAGAAAGAGCAACTTATCCTATCTGGAGTGTAACACATTAAATTTTTTCAGCATGGTATGGGGAGGCCTGTAATCTACATACTAGATTTATAGGTTCCTGAACGTGGATTTGTCCTCGTACAATTACAGGTCATGCCTGAAAAAACACAATTTACACCGGCATGGATATGCTAGCAAAGCACTAGGTCATCGACGTTTATTACATTCAAGAAATGTCAAGGCAACATTTTAGCATATGTGGAATAAACTACTATTGATTCTGTCAATGGTAAATTGTCATGGGTCCTTAGGAAAATACCGCCATAACATTATAACATTACTGTGTTTTAGTGCTCATAGTGATTACCATTGCTTTAGCGCCATGATAAATTCAACATCAAGATCAAACTTGTTGCTTTTTGTTGTTGTTGTTTGTTTGTTTTTTTTTTTTGCCATCTATATAATAGATTAAGTTTTTTTTTACCATTCCGGGAATTAGCACGCAGGAGATTTTATATGGGGATCCGTTGGATCTACCATTAGATCATATTACCTGATGAGGTTGATTATAAACCATCCTGTGCAGCTGAGATATATTTGTAACTTTTGATTCTGCCAAATACACTACATTTGACCCAACTATGCGATCGTCGATAATTCGAATATTAGTATCTGAAATTTGCAGTCCCTGTGATGGATGAATTCTTACTGCATATCCAAGAATCGAGGATGATGGCTGGGCCAGAGCCTTTCAACAGCCTTCACAGGAACTTCAATAATATCATCGATAACGAAGTTTTTAGCTACATTACAAGAACCGTTTTTTGGAATATCAAGGATAATATTTTGAAGACGATTGTCCGATGGACAATAATACAATGGAACTGGCAACTCAAGACATCTTTCCTTACGAAGCTCAACTAATCTACACTGAAGTGAATCGTGAACTGTTTTTCTGGATTATTGGATCATTAGGGCACCATATGTTCCAGAAATCATTGATTGATGCATTGAATCTTGTCAGGTTGAAGTCTAATTAACGCTTTTTAGCTCTCACAACGATTCATCATTAGCTCGGTGATCTTCTAACATTTCCTCGTAAATGACAGTCTATTTTAGCCATTTATGTGGCTATTCTCCTGTAAACGGGGGAGCTTGCCCATAATCTCCGCACATAATAACAACTGTTTCTTGTTTCTAACTAACCGAGAAATATTTTTAACATTTCTTTGAACACAGTACATGTGGTGATTTTAGGAATATGTTTCTCACTCATTCTCGTTAGAGTCCACGCATCACCGCGCCATCGAAAGAAGCCGTGGTAAGAGTACAACTTATTAACACCCATCTGTTTCATATATCTGACAAGATGGTGAGATGGGGTTAGCACTACCATATTGGAATTTCTAAATAATTGTATGTTTGTTTGTTTTTTTTTTTTGCCAGAACCACCAGGATCATTAAGTCCTTTTTATCTCGTGAAATAATTTATTGATGGCGCCATTGACTGTTCTGATAATTTACAGTTACAGTAATACTCATGATGAGGTTTATAATCTGCAAATTCAGAATAATTATGTATTTTCTAATTTTTTTAAAAATTCTCTAATGACCCCATTTAGCACAATTGCAGTCAACAGGCATGAACTGAATATGTTTAAAAATATCTTTTTTGATATATTTATATAAAATGAATCTGTGGCAAGTCAAGTCTAATAGCTTCATTATGGAAATCGGTTAATAATCAACAATTAAGTTTATTGCTGCATATTCAAGTATTGATGATCTCAAAAGAGTAAACTGGGGTTAATCATCATCGTGGTAGCTGATGGTAGTACAGACTGTATGGTAGGGTTGCGCGCTGCCTGGTTGCAAATACGTCTTTAGCTGCTATATCTGTGATCAAATTCTGCTTTGTCCATAATTAACCTTGCCAATAAATTTTCGAATCACATCTTTTTCATCATTGCACTCTGAGTTGGGCAGCGAGATCTTTTTTTATGGTGGTCTTTATGAAATTATTGTTTCATTCACTATCAGCGATGTCAATATCCCCTTATCACAAATATATATGACTAACCTTATTGGAGCCCAACCACGTTTATTTTATTTTTTTTTTTTGCACGGCAGTCTATGAGATTTAAATATTCATATTTCAAAATATTTGTTTAAATGCTAATTAACAAATTATGCATAGATGCCAAACGTGAAATTTGTAATAGGTCTCCAAACTGACGCTAAGAGTTACAGATCAACCTTTAAACATACCCGGGAAGCTATTTCACCATATATTGCTCTCAGTAGACTTAGCTTTACGTGGAAGTGCAAGAGATATTACTGCAAGTGTAATGATGTATTTTAAGAGATGTGAAGGTAGGTATTTCATTTAGTCATTAACATAGAATACATTCAACTGGTACATGTCAAGACGGACAAAATTTGCTCAATGTTTGGATTTCACAAACGTATGTAGTATTGTTTAAATAAGTGACCTTAATTGACAATTTTAAATTTTCTGTGTTCAAGTCTTTTATTATAGTGGCATGTACTAGTTTCAGATTTTCGCTCATGACTGCTAATGGTTTGCTTTTTTTAAAAAATATATATATTTTAGCTATTGTATTTTTCTCTAGAGTTTCTTGTAGGACGAGACATACTACTTTTGCCCTCAAAATTTAATATGGATATAAATTTACTTATACTGGACATTTTTTTCAATGGAAAATATGATTATCTACTTGTTCTAGTAAATTTCACAGAGCTTTGCTTAATTGCTTTTATTGATAAAGATAAAAAAAAAACTTTTATCAGAATTTATCATCTGATATCAGCCCACGTCATGTTGTTTGTATCAGTGACTTATATACTTGATAGTGATGAGCAACACAAAATACAATATTAAAGTGAGTGAAGTTTTACACATACTGAACATAATTCACTTTCTGAAATATTTATATTTAATTTGGCATTATTTATTGGATTTTTTTTAATATGATTATATAAAATGTATAACTGTCATTTATACTTGACTTTAGTCCAAATTCAAGTGCATTGTACACCTAATTTATAGTAAAGAAATAACGTTTATTTCAATATGAGACCAAGACATTGGAAATTCCCAATGAATACCAGTACTAGAGTTTCAGATTACAGAGTATGTACCGAAAATGCTAATTGTGACCTGGGTCAACGGAAGGAGTATACAATCTTGTTTTTTATTTTTAAATAACCGCTCGTTTATATTTTAACATCCACAGTGGAAACCGTCATAGTGTTGTGTACAGTTTTTAGTTTGGGTGAAATTTATTATTTAAACTATTTTCCGGAATTTTACAAACTGCTCAATAACATTCTTGGAGTTATACTGAATTCACACAAGGACCTCGAAGATTATATTAATGAGATTCATCAAAAGCATTTTGGCACATCATCACACTTCTGGTCACTGGTACATTTGCACATTAATGACTATAGGCACATCAACACGGTGTTGGATTTCTTTATGAACAGCATTACAATTTAATTAGGACTTTATTTATTAGGACTTGTGATTGAATTTTGTGAACCATATTGGATTTAATTCACAATGCTGGAAGTAATTTTTTTTAATTTTCGCATAGTGTTCAAGGGAAATAAATTATTTGTTGAATTTTACAAAAGTTGTTGGTTATCGCTCTTTTCTATTACTTATTTTAAGACCATGGACTAAAAATAATAAAAAAAACTTTTGGCAGTTCTGTGTAAAGTTAATGATAAAGTTATTTTCATTTGTCATAAGACATAAAACACACACACACACACACACACACACACATATATATATATATATATATATATATATATATATATATATATATATATATATATATATATATATATATATAATTTGTATCATTTAGAAAAAAATGTCTTCAGTTAGTTGATGTGTATAGTCTCATTGTGGGGGCCTATGAACCATGTTCTAATGTATATTTGTCATTTGTAAGTTAAGATCCCAAAATTTGAAGACAAAAAATATGGAGATAAACATGCATTGTTAGAAAACAGTCAGTTGAGTTCACGGCAACAAACTTCGGTGTTACAGGGACGACGTTGATATAGTTGACATTAATGTGTTCCAATAGAACGAAATGATGCCCGTCTAGAGATCTTCTATATGTTTTTTCTGTTCATTACACATGTGACTTTTTCAAGAGTTATTTGAACTTTTCTCTGGAATATTACAAACTTCTCAAACTCATTATTTCTTTACTATAAATCAGGTACACAATGCTCATGGCAGAGTATCCCATGCATTATTTTACTAAAGCTGAAAGAAGAGTGGTCCAAAGGTAGAACAACAAGCTATCAGTTGGTAGGTGATAACTGGAACATTTCTTCCCTCTTACAGAACGTCCCAGCAGAAAATAACATGCAAGCACATGTTTAAGGTAACAGGATGGTAGATTGAATTAATTCAGTCCAGTCAGAGACAGATCTCCTAGTTGACATCGCAAACATAAGTGCAATGGAATTCATTTTAAGTGTATAATACCAGACAATTCTTGCTGCTGAGTTGGCCTTCTTTGTAGCAACTTATTCGATAGAGAATATTAACCAAATTAATATTTTACTTAGAAGCATTTATCCAAAGCACTTTGAGCATCCTTCAGTAAATTGTGAGGATTAAAGACTATACAGGTACCAAAAATGAAACTAAGAACTTAAATATTCAACCAAGAATTATACTATACAAAAATTTAATTAAACTCAGTGTCGTGCTTTTTTTCTGGTAAATTCAGACTGATGACAGAAGGGAACTTATTTTCCACTCATACAACATTTAATATTGCAAATTTCATCACAATCTCCATTTGTTATTTAGTTAAAGGCTTACACACAAAAAATGACAATGCTGAATCTTACCATACTACTTTCCCTCTCCAAAAAAGGCAAGACAATAAACTTTTAAGATTGATTAAAGAGGCAATATGGTTTTGACGGTGACAAAATCTCTCTCTCTCTCTCTCTCTCTCTCTCTCTCTCTCTCTCTCTCTCTCTCTCTCTCTCTCTCTCTCTCTCTCTCTCAGCAACTATCTTGGTTATTTAAATAAAAGTCTAAGCACAGGAAATATAGTATATTATGGTACAGAGTTTTTGGTCAAGAAATTTCAGTCAAATACTATGGTAGATAGGACAGTTTTACTGGAACTATTGTTCATCACTAGATCAACCAATAAGAACGTCCTTCATCGGAGAAATACTATATATAAATAATCGATTTTTAAAGTCGTGTTAATTTCTATTCCCAGTTTAAAGTGTCAATTGTACAGTCTTTATAGATAATTTAAATAAAGAACTCTTGAAGCCACATGTGGAGGTGTAAGGTGGAATAAACAGAAAAACAAAATCTCTAGACGGGCATCAACTAACCCTTGCATGGGCCAGAAATTGAACACAATGAAGAGCACAACTAATGCGACATTTAGGCTCATTATTATATTTCTATCTGATAGGTTTGGTTGAGTATTTCATTTGATATTTCTCAAATTTCTTGATTAAATATTGCTCATTACCTTTCAGTACATATTTGGCTGTAATGAGAAGAAAGCACATAATGTTATTAAAGAATATTAAAGCAGAATGTGTGAATGAAAGATGAAAATGTTGAAAAAATATATTCATTTTTTGATCTGTCACCTTTGCATCTGTGACCTATTTCTATAATTTCGCGTCAGTCAGTGAAGATCTGATTTATTCAGGTTGAGTAAAATACATACACTAAAATATTGTAATAAACTCTGAAACGGCAAATACACACGAATTTCCACGCACTTCTCTTTGAATATCGGCTACCGTAGCAAATAAACCACCTTTAGAATAACTTAGTAGTTAAATTTGTTCATATGTTTAAAACGGAAATGGTGTTCAAATAGAAAAGTTGAATTTATAGCGTGAAATGGTTTTATAGCCACAAACGGGAATGGTAATGTAAAAATTGAATATATGATTACAGTTCAGTACATCTCTTAAGTTTAATATGTTGTTTACTTAGACCAACAAAAAGCATAAAAAACACAGACAAATGCATCAACACAAAATAGATATGCACAGATGGCAATGATTTAGAAGTATCTATCTTTTCTAGAAAAATTTATCACCATGAAAATGATTATTTGTTGTTTTTTTTTCAGCACTGTTTATTTATCATTCCTTCCATGATGATTTCGTGGAGACAGTTTGCACTTCTGTTTTTCAATAAGGATCCAATCTGGATGACCCAATTTTCTAAATGTTTCATGAACCTTCAATTATTTGTATTGACATGTTTAATCGTCTCATGCTCTTTCTTTTTTTTTTCTCTAAAGGCATATCCCCTAGCCAAAGCTGCAATATATTAAAATATCTATACATTGACATATCGAGCAGATATTTCTATGATTCGGGTCTGTGAACGGCAAGCCACAGCATCAAAAGTAAAATGTTCAAATCTGAGCATTGTTAATACATAAAATCGAGTCAAGGGGAGCACAAAACTTGAAATGACTGAAAAAAGCAATTTTTCACTGACAGTCAGTGTTTGTACAAATATCTTTAACTCAAATTCACCTATAATGTATTCGCTCTACTTGTGATCTTAAATTGGCAAAGTATCATTTTTTAAATCAATTGCCTCCACCATTGCTGGCAGATGTAAAATGAAACGTTGTTAAACGCTATTGGCATGAAATCGGTTTTAATAGGTCAAATAGCAGCAGGGAAGGTGAACCCTACAAATTTTTGCGACGAAATCGATTAAAGCCTCAGAATGCCCAATAGAGCCTTCCTACGAAATCTCATATTTTAACCAAAAAAAAAAATAAAGACCCCATTTTACAAATGGAGCCTTAGCGATTTTGTCGTAAATATATTGCCATAACCACCCTCAAATTGCTGCCAATAATTGCTATCATCTACGTCGCAAATATGTTGTCATAACCCTCCCTGCTGCTAAAAGGATTTCAGGGTTAATAACCGAATATTTGATCAAGTCCAATACGATATCGTGACCGAGGGTCGTGTAAATTTATTGTTATAAATCCACGTGGGACTGACTGAGCATAACTAAAGTAATTTTTGAATCCATTGAAGTCCATATCGGAACACCATGTCTGCCAAATATTTCGTAGCGTATGTGTATCAACGCCGTTGAATACAGCAAGAATATTGCAGTTATCGCGAATCACTTTTGGAATCTGAGTGTAGCGTTGAGTGACATATATCACGTCAGTGTTTTTGTGACTACCTCGTGAAAATATTCTAGCAGGTTTTTTTGATTATCTAACATCACATCATCGTACACTACAAGATTGTTTATGTCTCCATCGAGGTCATCTACGCTAGGCGCATCATCAATATCTGTTATAAAGTCGATGACACTTTCACCTTTAATTTCTGATGCATTCTCATTATAATCTTTTAGCACTTCATAGCACCGTTGATCATCTACGGATGGAGCAACTAAATATAATTTATCCCACTTCATAAATCGCATTATCAATTTAAACAGCAATTGTGTTTTACCCGATCCAGATGGTCCGATTATAATGGCACGGACAGAATTCGGAAGCGCTGCGTGGTGTTTCACCGGTTCTCTTCTTTTAGTCGCTGAAAAATCAATTATATTCATAATGCTATATATAAATTATGGATCTATATTGTGTTAAATGTAAACAGCGTACTAGTACAAATGATGCGACGACGATTACAACTAAAAATAACAGATCGGCACTTACTGGTCAGTGTGTAACATGTAGTACAAAACAATTTCGATTTATTTCTTTAAAAAAGCGACACGGAGGTGATATCGCAGCCAAATTGGGAAAACTCCCCGGAACCCCATGGGCAAAATACCCTGGAGAAAACACCTTCCAAGATATAGCTACTGTGGTCCCGGAACGAGATTAGATCTCAGACTTGATGATCAAAATCAGCCCCGGCCTGGTGAGTATCCGATAAATGCTATTGATAAGGCATGTCATGCTCATGATGTTGCATATAAAAGCAATAATTTGCAACAAAGACATCTCGCGGATGTAAAATTAATTCATGCGTTAAATGCTATTCCCGATAAATCCTTCAAAGAAAAATTGGCTTCATGGTTGGTCAAATCAGCTATGAAAGGCAAATTAGTGTTAGGTGCTGGTAATTAAAAACACTAGTGTTTTTATAGTATGGAATCTATTTATTATTCTCCGAAAGGATACTGGAGGGGTAAAGCAGCAATCAGTAAACTCGCTAACGCTGCAAAAGTGAAAAAGTCCACTGCGGAAGATTGGTTATCCAAATAAGCTATATGGCAAATTTATCTACCACCGCCTAAACAAATTAATTATTCTCATTTTGATGTTACCGTACCCAATGAAGTTCATCAGGCTGATTTATTGTTTTTACCACATGACCTGGTGACAAATACGCGCTAACTGTAGTTGATATTGCGAGTCGATTTAAACAAGCAGAACCATTAAAAACAAAGTCAGCTTCTGAAGTCGCTTCTGCATTTGAAAGGATTTATCGACGAGGTCCTCTAAGATGGCCAAATCTATTACAAGTTGATCCTGGCAAAGAGTTTCAAGGTGCTGTTCTATCAACAATGAAAACTCATAATGTTACTATACGACGGGGACATACTGCGTTACATCGTGATCAGGCAATTGTAGAACGATTTAATCGAACTCTTGCAGAACGGTTATTTGGATATCAATATGCAAAAGAATTCATCCAAGAAAAACGATCTCGTGAATGGGTCCAAAGGTTACCGAGTGTAGTTGCAGCGTTAAATAACGAGATTACTCGAACTATTAATATGAAACCAAATATTGCAATAAAAAAAATATATACCCGAACAACCACAGCGGGTTAGCACTCAGCCACTTCTCGGTGATGTTACTGTGAGATATTTATACGAACCAGGAGAACTTGAAGGTGGTAAAAGAAGAGCTACTGATCCTATATGGAGTGTTACTACGCATAAAATTTCGACCATAACGCGATCAACTGGTATACCTCCAATCTACAGATTGGATTCAAATGCACCTCAGCGTGGTTTTACACGCGAACAACTACAAGTCATTCCTGACGATACTCAATTACCGCCACATGGTCTTAACTAGCTCCGTTACGTCTATTACACTCAAGACAGGTCAACATCACATTGTTTCTGACATGACCAAGACTGTTATTTTTTTCTGTCTACGGTGAATTGTCGAGGGTCTTTATCCGAATACTGCCAGTGCATCATACAATTGCAATTGGCGCAGTGATTATTCTGTTGTTCTTTTAATGCGATTATTACTTAAGCATCAATATCAAATTCTCGTTGTTTTTTTTGTCCTGCTGTTTGTAACCAGAGAGTATTTTTATTAATGATGCTAATATCAGTGCTATCATCGTTTGCATTAAAATCATCATCGAAAACAACCCTTCGTAGTTGATTTATTCGTCGTACTCTGGACACTGCGAGATAGACTAAATTTGACCATTCAATGCGATTATCAACTATCCAAACAATTGTATCCATGATGGTCAATCCTTGTGACGAGTGTATTGTTGTTATATAACCAAGCGTCCATGGTGATTTATCAGCGCATAATGCATCTTCTACAGCATTGATATCAACTAGCACAATATCATTTAACACTAGAATCTGTTTCTCCGTCTGGCCTGGAATTTCAACTCAATATTCTGCTTTCGTGTATCCAATGGTCTATAACACAACAGTACTAGAAACGTTGGGAATTTTTTCTTGTGTAGCTCAAACAACTTTTTCTGAAGTGCGTCTCTATCTTTCTACTTGCTACTACAAAATCATTTGGTCTCCATGTTTCCCAAAAATCATTCATAGGTGTTTCAGAAATTATTTCACGCGCTACTTCACATTGAATTCTATCGGAATGTAATCTAATTAGTTTTTTAAACTCACGTAACTGCTCATCGAGTGCTCTATAGTCAGTATCAATTTCTTCGTAATAATCAACAAATCCTTTTAACCAATTATGTGGACTTCTACCAACAAATGGTGGTGGTTGACCATGATCGCCGCACAATATAACCTTTGTATTATTTTGCAATAACCAATCAAGAAACATTTTTAATACATCTTCTGAAACAGTACATGCTTCATCCCAAATAATAACCGCAGGAATAAATTTCTCACCCATTCGCTCAGGAGTCCATGCATCGCCCTTGTATCTAAAAAAAACTATGATACGTGCAAGCTTCAACATTTCGTTGTTTTATCTCTCTCGCCAGGATATGGGTTGGTGTGAGTACAATCATGGACGTTCTCTCTCGATATAATTATATCACACGTGTTGTCTTTCCAGATCCACCACAACCATTTAAAAAAACTGTTTTATATCTACAAATTGGATCTGATATCGGTGGTGCTTTAGACATAGAAAATCCTTCGGATTTTTCACTGATAGAATTATCGTTTTTCAGGTAACTGCTTTTAATCTCAACGTCTGCTGATTTAGAATAATCGCATTGTATTTCACGTTTAATTCGCCATGTTCCCCAAGTCTCTTCGCTATTAGTAAACTTAGTTACCTCTTTGATATATTTTTTATCGACATACATTGAATCAATTGCAACTCTAACTGCTATACTAGGAAATCTATTTATCATTGCAAATAAATTGATAGATGCATAACCCAGCATAGAAGCTCTCAAATGTAGATATGCAGAGCTTTCTCCATCACTGTAAGTAACAATTCTACCTAACTTTGTTTTATCGGACAAGAAGGCTGTTTTACAATTTGCGTATCTATTTTTCTCTACTGCATCTTTAATAACGAAGTCGTATTCGGCATCATCTATAATCAATCGTGAGGATTATCTTTTAAAGTTGAATTTTTTTCACCTTGTGTAAATTTACCGATTATTCTTCGGCCGAGATCCTTTGCTTCACTATTTCGTTGATTAAATATTTTTTTTGACCATTCAATGATGTACTCCTCGTCAGCATCAATATGTTTTCTAGACTATCGATTATACTATCAAGACATTCTGGTTCTGGTAACCAGACATTGGTTTGTTTTCGATATGAGATAATCGCTTCGCTGACAATCAACGAAACTAACATTTTACAATCAATCATATATCGCAATAACACTATTGGTAACCACATCCTTTCAGCCATGTGTCTACCAATCCAAACATAACAACACGGATGAAGTCCTTCAGCGAATTCAAATGATACTACGCGAGCAAAACCGGTCAAATCAAAATCAGGCAGTGGTCCATTAATAGCAACGCGAGTCATTTCATTTGTGGGATGTCCAAACCGTTTAAAATACTCACCAGAGAATCCATATCCTAGAAAACTTCCTAGATAACAGGCAACGATATCAAATGATATCATACTTTCACGATTGTACTTAACGTTCCATAGACCGCCATGATAATATTCCAGACAGCTGGATTGAACATCCTGTAAAAACTCTTTTCGTGTTGGTTTCCAATTATTTTTCTTTCTTGCAAAATGAGCTGCAACGGATGGAATTGTAAAACAATTTGTAAGTAACTGTTCGTAATCGTCGGATTTTCCATTAAAAACGCTAGCGTTTTCACTGAGACTTATTGCTAGATTTTTCATCCTATTATGTAGACTTTCAGTACGATATATAATTCACCGTTAGGTCTCACAAATTGATTGAATTGACATTCTTTATCTTCAAAACTATGAAGTAGCCATACTGATACAGGGTCGTTTTTACACAAACTAGCAATAGCATCGAATAATCTTTCTTCAGTGAGAATACCATCCTTGGTGAATTCTTCTGGGATATACTTCACTGTTCTGTCTCGCGGGAATATTGTAACCGCGGATGTCCATGCGTGTTTGTTATGATCAATAATTTTGATTGGAGCTCCGTTTTTATTGTATTTCGATTCGTATAATACTTCGCCGGTTATCGTTGAAACGGTTATCGGAAATCTCAACGACTTTTCCAATCTAGCTATATCGGAAATAGTTGCTCCGTTCTCCTTCACTGTTAGCTCCCATTGATCTATTTTTTTACGTCTTAGATCGGTTAATTTATTCCCACGGAGTGCATTTGTAAAGTGTTCTATGACACGTTCTGCCACACAATTGAGTGGTTTTCCACTGACGTTGACTGTTTCATTGGTGCTAGTTTTCCAATGTCAGGTTTCTTATTTAACGGATACATCCCATAAACAATTGCTGTTTCAGAATACGCTTTTTCATAGTGTGGTTTATCATTTCCAGTGAACAGCCCTGGTCTGGAATCACGGCTAACAATGACTGTTGAGAATATCTTTGAGAATTGGTTCAAATTTGTCTCTTATGACCCAATCGCCCGATTCTAAATTGATAATGAATTTCACTTTGAGAAAATACCGTTTATTGCCAAGTTGTGATAGTATCATAGCTGCTGTTTCATCATTCATTCTAGCATCAACAACACCATCAATTTTAAATGTTGAACAGGTGTGTGATGCGCCGTCCTGTTTAAACTCATTAACACAATCTCGTATTTTTCTAATCAGACTTCTATTATTTATTCTCTCTTTTGGTACGTCTTCGAGGGTTCTATCAAGATTGAATTTAATATTTTTATAAGGCTTAATTGTCGATAATCTCTTGAATTCTTCATTCATATAAATAAAGCAAACATTTAAATAGAAAAGTTTGTTTATATATAATGAATCACTGCAAATGGCTTGTGATTGGATCAGTAACCCCATGCAATAAATCGTGTAGAGGTGAATTCTGTGGACATCACTTACAGAGCGTCAGAAATAATTCGACAGGCCCGGCCCCATGCATAAATTGTGGGGTGGGTGTGAGAGGAAAATCACAATTATGTATCAATTGTGGAGTAAGCGGTTTAGAGAATTGAAACGTTATTATGATAAACGAATAAAAAACGCTATCATTGACCCTAGCCATGACTCTGTCAAAGACAAAATCATAAAAACCCCTCAAGACTACATTAATAGATTTATAAATAAAGCAAATGATGAATTAGACAAATAGTATTATTGTATATAAATGGAGCAAGAATTCAGACTTCACCCCAAACTTGTTAATTATGAAATATCTCATAAAGGTGTTGTTAGACACTGTAGACTAAAGAAACCTGTGGGATTTGTTAATAATCAGGGATATTTGTGTTTTACTGCTGGAAGAAAGGTATATCTCTGTCATAGGGCAGTCTTTGAGTGTTATATGGGACCGATTAAAGATGGCTGTGTTATTAATCACATTGATTCTAATATTCAAAATAATTCTCTTCAAAATTTGCAATGCATTTCTCAAAGTGATAATACAAGAAAGGGAAAGACAGGGACTTGTAAGTCAGTTGGAAAGAAACCAGTACAGTCATTTGATACAGCGACGAATGAAAAAAGAATTTTTCAATCAATGAATGCTGCAGGGAAATATTTTGGAATATATATGCCTTCAGTACGAAACGTTGCTGAAGGGATTTATCAAACAGCTATCTCAAAGAAAAATGGACATAGAATAAAGTTTTCCTATTTACAAGATAACTCTCAATAGTGAGTTTTAATTATAAATATGCTATTTTAGTCATTTTTGCATGATTTTACAATTCAGACCAATTACCATAGGGTAAACTAGTCGATTTTCCATAGGGAAAAACGCTAAAAGCGTTTCGCGTTAATATCATTTTATAAGCTATTATGTACATATATCTTTTTTTCAATACTTATTCGCAATATCCACGTATACATGTATTAAAAAAGTAAATAACATTAGCTGGAACAGCCAAGGTCAGTAGCTGGAACAGCCACACAAACAAATAGTAAATATGGTTATTGTACCGAAACGCGCGCGTAACACAAGACACTAGGTCAAGGTTCTATTAATAGATTTTTTAAAAATCCCAATTACGCACGTTAACAGCTGTTTAGATTTTGTATTAAAATGAAATTACTTTGTAATTACAAATTAAAATAGATTGTATGTGAGGTCAAAATAGTAAAGCACATTACATGTAATTCAGTTTTTTTAGTGTGGTAGCTACATGTAATAAAATTATCGATGACGCAGAAAATATAATTCTCGAACCATTCAAGAAATAGCAGGTCCTGAATTGACAGGGGTCCCATGACAGAGTTATCTCGTCATGTAAATCCATTATTATTACGATTAAATAAACATAATATTATAGAAATTAATAAAAATTTTGCTATTATTTAACAGTTGTATTTCTTGTTTTAATGTTTTATTTAAATATTTAGTTTCCATTGAAATTACTACACAATTTTCACTATGAAATGCTAGGAAAATAAATACACACTTGCTTATCGATACTGGCCTTATTATCACCTTATATAGAATATGAGCTGTAAAAGTTTGGGGCTTTAAGCGAAGCCCAATATGCCAATCAAAACTACCCACGCCATTGTCATGGTGTGGTTGAATTTTTTCAACTGCAACCATGGTTAATTTCTTGGGTTGCTTTTGATTGGTAGATTGGGTGTAGTAAGTCCGCCCCGTCGTTTCATGTTTGTATCGTCCTGTACTGTCTCTATCATACCATCCTATCATCTCATTGCATATATAACCATCCTATATGTAATGTACTGTCCCTAGTATATATAATATCATCCTATCATCTCATTGTATATATATCATCCTATATAATCGCATTGTATATATACCATCCTATCATCTCATTGTATATATACCATCCTATATAATCGCATTGTATATATATATATATATATATATATATATATATATATATATATATATATATATATATATATATATATATATATCATCCTATATAATAGCATTGTATACCTAAATGAGTTCCAAGTTATATATGTTACATGTTGTGTGAAACCGCTTATGGTTTCTGAGTCTAATACCCATATAGCCCGCCCTTGAACTCGATTGGGGGTTAGGGTATTGTATAAGTCTTTAATGTATGCTTAACTATCTGCCTATTAACTCGAAGGAGATGACCAAGCATTGTATATGTCCCTTTTTGTATATTAAGGGTTTAAATAATATTTTAAAGATAAAGAAAATACATTATTAATAATATTCAATAAATGGAATTTCAAGATATTACATCTATCATCACAGAAATATCAAATTTAAGAAATCAAGGAATCGTACTTTCTGAATTTTTAAATGAAGACAGACTTTTGAATGAATTTGAACAAATTGATATACAATTGAAACATGGAAGATATGTCCTACCTAAAATGTATTCACTGATAAAAAGAATCCAAAAAGCGGTTAATGTTTCTTTGTATAACAATGATATTAATTTATTCATTCGGCTATTTAGTATAGTTGAAGCAATTAGAAAGAAACTAGGGGAACAGTACCAAGTTCGGTCAGAGATTGCTTTGAAAGTGAAATCTATAAGACGTTTGATTGATGAGTCTGGAAATGCAAGCATTGAAACCCACTGAAAATCCACAATTGAAAAAAACGTTAGCATTTTCAATAATGACATCAGAAGCATTAACTACCAGACTAACCCGCGAGAGGTTAGCATTACTGAAAAAGTTTATACCAATTCGAGATGACGTGCGAGATAGACTACAACTTAGACAGCAAGCGCAGACTGACTTTTCTATTGGAAGTGAACAGCTTTTTTCCCCTGTAACTAAAGCCACTAAAGATATGAAACTTGCAACAGAACGTGCTATATACGGCGACATCCCTAAAGAGGGAGCAGTACCTATTATTGATGTACTGTGAAAGATTGCTACAGAGACTGAAAAAACTCAGGAGGGAATAAAACAGCTTTCAGGTGAGTTACAAACTCAGCGAGAAATACAACAAATGGGTAATATTGATACTGATGATAACCCCGTTAAAGGTGCTAGTGATTCTATTGAAAAAGATTCCACTAAAAAAAGTGTTCCTTTTAACGAGAAATTCACTAATGAAGCTATAGAAGAAATCAGACGAATTCAATTGCTAAAACCTGAAGACTATGCGTCATTTGGTGACTTCGCTATCAAAAGTTATTATAAAAGGGGGTATTTTTAAAAGACGAGTATAAAAAAAACACAGTAAAACGAGATGACTGGGTGGATTGGATATATAAAATTAATAAAAAAGGCCCCGGAAAATTAAAAAAGGATACATTGGAGTACAGAGCTTTTAAAATGGGAGTTGATGCGTATGGTATACAACAACAACAACTAAAAGAACAACAACAACAACGAAAAGAACAACAACAAGGTCGAGGACGAGGTCGAGGTCGAGGTCGAGGTCAACAATCTCCAGAAACTCAAAACGTTTCCGAACCAGCAAGTACTTCAGGAGAGGGTTATGGAAGTTCTCATCATGATTCTCATATATGTCCTAGTAATATCATTATTGATATATCACAACTTGAGGTTCTTATGGGAGGTAAGCGAGCTGGGAATAACTCAGTCGAAATAACTAATGAAGCATTTGATATTTGCAGACAATTATTCCAAGGTGGGATAATTGATGTTCATACGTATCGAGAACTCTTGGATGAGTTAATGGACGGAATTCCAGGGGAATTTAGTGGTTATTATAGCGATTGAAATTTCTAAATGCTTGCATTTAGAAATTACAAAGTTATTTCAAATAAGATGATAGTACACTATAATCACGATAAACCAACAAACGTGTATGTGGTAAACTCAAGATTGCCCGTTTATAGGGCATACTATGGAGACGGCCTTGGAAATACCATAGCTGGTGTATTCACAAGAATAGCCCCAAAAGTAGCACCAGTTGCTAAACAATTAGCGATGAAAGCCATTGATGTTATTCGTAACAAGGGAATTAACACTGTTGGAGATCTTGCAGGAACGGCCTTTTCTACCGCAAAGAATAGAATAACGTCATTGGTGAAATCTAGATTCGGACGAAAACCACCACAAATGGTTTCACCGCTACCTTCAACAACAATGATGCCTGCAAATGTCAGTAAAGTGATAAATAACGCAGTGGAACAAAAACTAGCATCATTAGCAATGACTTCACCAGATAGTAGTAATATTGCAAGTATGATAGCGGGAAGCGGTCTTGGAGGAAATCGTAAAAATTTCAGACAAAAAAGAAAATGATAGCATTACTACATTTAGAAAAACGATAGTGTTTTACTATAAATGGCATTTAAAAAAATTGCTGATCCAGCGTTTGATATGGCAGCACCGGTAAATACAGATGATTCTAAAATTAACTATCAGTATTATGCCTATCCTGCAAGAGAGCCTAATCAACGGGGGAGAGTTGAACTTCAAGTTCAAGATACAAGTAGATACTTTTTGCCGTGTGAGGCGTTTATTGAAGTAGAAGGAGAGCTTGTAACAAATGTTGCAGCTGATACACCATATGGGGATAACCAAAATATCCGAGTTGGTTTTGTAAATAATGGCATTATGGCGCTATTTAACAGTGCAAGATATATCATTGATGGAAAAGAAATTGAATCAATAGAAAAAGATGTTGATATTGCAACAACAATAATCGGACTTGCGAGATATTCTGATGATTATACAAGGTCGGCTGGTCCGTCTATGATGTTTGCTAAGGATACTTCTAATCATGCTGACCATATTCAGTTTATTAAAGTACGAACTGCGAGAGCTACTGCAGAAGCTGATCAACAAATCGTAGCTAATCCAGACCGTGAAGATAGACCAGCCGCTGAATTCGACATTTTAAAAAGGGTCAATGATAATTTCAATCTAGGATTTGCAACACGAAAAGGAGCATTGAAAGGACAGCATCGACGGTTTTCATGTGCAATTCCGTTACATCACATATTCGGATTCTGTAGAAATGTCAGAAAAGTCATCTATGGAGCAAAGCATACAGTCGTGTTAGTGCGAAAGGAGAATGACAATGATGCAATCTGGCATGCTAATGGTGTTGATGATGGTAAAGTCATTTTAAAAAAATTGGTTGTATGGATGTCACTCTTGACTCCATCAGTCGCAATAGAGCAACAATTACTATCGTTTATGGACACAGGTGGAAAATCATTGCTAAGTTGGCTAACAACAACAACTGATACGAAGCAGGATAATGTAAATGGCAAATTTACATGGCACTTAGCATCAAAACAAGGTGTTTCAGCTCCACGTCATATCTTTATAGCGTTACAGGATGCAAATCGAGTGGGTCGTCAATTATCTAGTCATATGATATTTGATAAATTAGGAGTAAGTGAAGTTTCGTTGAGAATAAACGGACAACAAGAGCCAGCAGAGATTGTACAGCTTGATTATGAAAACAACGACGTAGCACGTGTATATCATAGAATATTGTCGTTTATGGGTCGTGATCAAAATGTTGATACTGGTTTGCAAATATCGCAAATAGATGTTGAAAAACACTATCCGATTTATTACTTTTCATTGAAACATCTTGACATGATGAGACAATCTGTTGTTGATATATACTTCCAAGCTCGGGTACAACGCCCTGCTGGTATAGCTGATTATAGAGCAGTTGCTGTCATTCTCAGTGATAAATCAATGTTGTTAGAAGAAATTGGCGGACGAATGAGACTTATTGATGCACCAGTGGAAAACATGTAGTTAGGATTTTCACAATAAGATCAATTAAAAGTGTAAATTACGTTTTAGAATAGAATGACATATAATAATGTTAATGTCCAGTTGACTGATGGTCAGGTCAAGAAATTGAAATCAAAGTCGGCTAAAGAATGTGGAACCACAAAAACCCTGAAACCCACTCAAATGTCCGGTGGTGCACATAAATTATCATTGACAGATCGTCAAATAAAACATTTCAATGATGCGCTAAAGAACAAACGATGAGTTCAAATTGATTTTTCAAAAGCAGCAATCGCCAGTATGATAAAATCAGGTGGTATATTCCCGCTGTTAGCTGCTATTGCAGCATTGATTGCAGCGGCTGCCCCAGCGGTTGCGAAGGCGGCAGCGTTAGGAGCCGTCGGTACTGCTGCAGGAATGACCCTGAAAAAAGCTACTGGGAATGGCTATAAAAAAGGGAAAGGGTCTAAGACTACCAGGAACCCCATACAATTGGTACAAGGGCACGGGCCTAAGAATACCAGGAACGTCTTATTAGTGGAAAAATGCCTTGGATTTTCACCAATGTCCAATTTTGATTTAATTGATGCTGTAAAATCGTTATCAAAAAAAAACTTTAGAGGAGTTTTCATGAGAGATCAATTACCGTCAAAACCAATGAAAAATGAAACAGGTATTATCAATCTTGATAACAGTAGCGGAGAAGGAACTCATTGGGTCGCATGTTCAATTGATCCACGTGGAATTGTCTATTTTGATTCATATGGATTAGCTCCACCAAAAGAATTTATGCGATATGTATCTACAATAACAAAATCATCGTTGGCTCCAATTTTTTATTCCACGCTACCAACACAACAGTTAAATGATCCACCGATATGCGGTCGTGAAGTATTAAACGTCCTTGCAGAGATATCTAGATTTCCAAGGAAACCACCACAAGTTGTTGTTAATGAATATACTAGCGGGCAATGGCAAAAACGCTAGCGTTTTCACCAATTAGAAATGATTTAGAAAAACGTTAGCGTTTTCGTATAATGATTGATATTTGGGGACGACCTTTATCATAGTCAAAAAAACAGAAATCGATAGTAAATTCGCTGTCGAAAATGTAAAAAAATAATCGAAGATGAAATCGCCGAGAAATTAAACTTGTCAAGTGTAGATCCTGGCGAATAGTTGTATTTCAAGATCGCCAGGGCAAATTGAAATCTAGTAATGTGTCATTGGATGATATCTTAATAGGAAGACGTGACGTCGTTGAAAATACAATAGCGTTATATTCAAACGATGGAAAACTCAAACCGGGGATATTTATTTCGACGATCACGGATAAACTAACAACAGTAGATAGCACAGCAAATGCGTTAAAATCACTCAATGATGAATATAACAATCATAAAACTGAATTCTATAAATTGTATGAATTACAAAAGTCAATCGTAGACAAAATCGACAAACAGCTGATAGAATTCCTTGGAAATCCACCAGTAACCACACCGAATATTGCAGAGATAAAAGCATCTATGTTGGAAATTGCAACATTTCAATTAAGATATGAAGAACACGTAAAACAGTTTTCAACATTTCGTAAAAACATTGTTGATAAATTTTTGAGAGGTCCACTTGATAAACTAGATATCAAACTTCCGGATATTAAAAAATCCATCGAAGAAATACCAGCGATTAATCGGCAATTGGAAACAATCAACACGGATATTACAACGTTCAAAAACAATCTTCCGTTACTTGAAAAAATAAAGATTCCTCATGAGAGGAATATCATAAATATGGTATACACAGTTCTCTCTGGATCATTAGATTGGGAACCTAAAAAGAATACAATAACTCTCACTGTGTCAAACAAGGGTATTTATCGATTAACAATAGTGTCACTGAACCAGTTTAATATATCATCATCGACTTCATATGGATACAACAACGTGATTTCAACGACTATTGACGTGGGTGAATACAAACGGTTTACAATAACAAGCACTGATCCTAATTTAAATAAGACATCATTTGTATGGTACATGGAGTTTGTAGCTGATCTAAATTAGAATTTTTAACAATTAGAAACCACTTGAGGTTTTAAAATAATATGATTCCGTCATCGCAATATCGCTATGATACCGTCAAAGAGTTTTTAACGAAACTCAAAACACTCATTGATGAGTATGAAATAAAAATTAAAAATATCGCAGAAGAATTACCGCGATTGATGTTACAGTATACTCGGTATCTGGTATAATGGCCGGTGCTGGTATTATACTATCTTCAGTAACAATGGTAGCTCCGATTGCTGTCCCAATTGCTATTTCCGCGGTGACAACATTTGCTGGAATTGCAAATGCTATTACTAAAAAAATATCATCGTGTTCTCAAGAAAAACTTAACGACTATATAGTAAAATATCAAACAGTATCTAGCGGTTACTCACAATTGTCCTCGTTGATGTCATCATCGATTGATGATACGATAATTACCGAAGACGAGTTCTCCGCGATGATACGTATTTATGATACTGCGATTAAAAACGCTAGCGTTTTTTCATCTATTGAAAAATTAGACATTGTAAATAATAATAATAATGTCGCAAGAGATTCAACTACTTCAGCGAATAGCAGAAAATACAACTCCGCGGAAAACAAGCATGATATCAATATCGTCAACAAACCCTAAATTCAGTGTGAATTTTCCTTCCCCTGTTTCAGTAAAGGAAATCGCGTTGGCAATATTACGAATGTATCATAGTTGGCCTAATATTAGATCGGTTCCATTTGGTGGTCAGAGACCTAATAATTCTCTGGTATTTGCGTATAGGAATAAAAAAGATGACACTCTAGATTGGAACGTTGTTTCAATACCAACAGGGTCTTATCAAATTGAGCAAATTAATAATGAATTACAACGTAGAATAAAATCAATTACTAGAAGGGAATCAAAAATTGCGATAACAGTTCATGAACCAACACTATCATCTACAATTGAAATAAGCTCTCCTGGGTATGTTGTAGATATTTATAACAGTTCAATAAGAACAGTATTATGATGGCCGGAAGAACAACCTAGAACCGCTAGCGCTTCTACGCCGGAACCTATAAAATCTGATTACACTACTGACGAGATAGGACCTGAAAATCCGTTAAAAGGATATAAAACCCTCCTCGATATAAACTTTACAAAAACTTATCGACATAAGAATAAATATGGTAAAGATGAGTGGTTAACTCCAGCTTTTAATGATTATATACCAAAGGAAGGTGAAATTCTGGAAACACATGAAACATCTCCATCAGTCGTAGATATTGAAGCTTATGTCTTTGAGTTAATGAATAAGGATTTTTCGTTGCTATTACCCTCGTTGAAATCCGGCCTTCTCACCAGGGACGAGTTTATTAGTGTAGTCGCCGCGGGTAATAAAATCATCGATGACATGGAAATATTTAATTCGAGGATTACTAATCTCTTCACTGATGAAAATTCCCCGATTTCAAGAACTACTTCCGCTATAGATTATAAAAAAAATATAAAAAATAATCCAAATTATAAACTTTCAGGATATAACGTACCTGAACTAAAAAATCAACTCAGAACTGCCATCGACAAAGGATTTAATAAAATTCATCAATCATGGAAAGATAGCCAGCCGAAGCCTATTATCCTCACTCATAATAATTCTCCCGACGACGACGGTAGACATATCGCACCGAACAATGTGGACATTTCATCGGTGATCGCGCTTAATTTAACGTGTGATGTAATCGAAGGAAGCTATCAAATTAATCTCGAGCAATCAAATCAAGCCCGACAAGGTTACATTCTTTATTCATTTGCACCATCAGCTCCTCCAGGATTTTTAATTATTAATCCAGTATATATGTAATGTCAAAATGATTCGCTAACTAGAATTAATTTTACACTCACCGATCAGTCAAATAATTTAATTGATCTACGTGGTGAAGTATTATCGATTAGTCTGTTTGTGAAAAGTTATCAAATATTTGGCTAAATCATTTGTATTAACCCTGAAATCCTTTTAGCAGCAGGGAGGGTTATGACAACAATGATAGCAATTATTGGCAGCAATTTGAGGGTGGTTATGACAACATATTTACGACAAAATCGCTAAGGCTCCATTTGTAAAATGGGGTCTTTATTTTTTTTTTTTTTTGGTTAAAATATGAGATTTCGTAGGAAGGCTCTATTGGACATTCTGAGGCTTAAATCGATTTCGTCCCAAAAATTTGTAGGGTTCACCCTCCCTGCTGCTCAAATATTAATAAAGCGGAACAAATCTATACAGTAATAAATGCAATTCTCCTTGTTACAAATCAATACAGTAATAACTTCCACTTTTCCTTCTTAATGTTAAACATACACCAACCTTGTTAAACAATTATCCCGATTATTCAGTAAATTGCATCATGTTAAGAAGAATTTAGCTAACGTCTCCTTTCAGCAAATAATAATAATAATAATAATAATAATAATAATAATAATAATAATAATAATAATAATAATAATAATAATAATAATAATAATGACTTTGTATAGTGCCTAATCTTTAGGAGCTCTAAGCGCTTTACAACATCTGACAACACTTAAGAAACACATATAATAATATTATTCCAAAAATAAAAATAAACAACAGGAAATTAGAAAACAGAAAACATGCTGAAAATGTTTAAAGTAAGGAAAAATGATTATGTCTTTGAATCTGTTCTTGCAGTTAAAATAGGAGAGTTTTAAGTGCGCTCTTAAATGAGATCACTATATCTCTGTGTCTGAGCTTAGTGGACAATACAATTCATTCTATGTTGCTGGGCCCTGGTAGGCAAAAGAACATTGTCCATATGACTTTATCTTCATAGTGGGAATAATGTCAATACGAGTGTCAGAAGAGGAGCGTAAGTATCTTGCAGATATATGCACATGGGTGAAGTTAGATAGGTATGTGGTACTGGAGCCTATCAGTGAAGTTATAATAGTCCAGTCTTGAAAGTACTAAGGAACACACAAGCGTTTTAGTGGCATCATCTTAAATATAATTGCGAATGGAGCTGATGCGTCTCAGCTCAAGATATGCAGACTTTCATATGTTCATGACTTGTTGGTGCAATGACAGAGTACTATACAGAGTAACACCTAAGTATTGTACTAACTGTGAATTTGATGTTGGTATTGCTGATATTTATTGTTTGAGATAAAGGATGCGAAAGAGAAAGTCTTTGTATTGCACTCAGAATGGATTCAGTTTTATCATTGTCATTCATCTGCAGCTGTCAGCTGTCATCCATGAGTTCACATCTTAAATGCACCTCTCTACACCTTGGATGGTAGCATCAGTTTGGTTGGCTAGATTTATATATTTGGGTGTCATTAACATACAATTGGTGAGATACTGCATGGTGATCTATGACACTTGAGAGTGGCTGAGTGTATAGAATGAAGAGAATAGGTCCAAAAACACCACAACATAGATCAACTAGGCTGAAGTGTTTTTCATGTTCTGTCACAATTTGTGTCCTGTTGACCAAGTAGGACTTGAACCATAGTAAGGCTGTATTATGAATGCCAAATACATCCTATAGAAGGTGAATTAAAATATGATTGTCTATTGTGTCAAATTCTGGAGACAAGTCAGAGACGGTGAGGAATGTAAACTTTCCGCTATCAAAAGCAGAGAGAAGTTCGTTAATTACTTTCAGAGTAGTTTCAGTACTGTGGCAAGGGCGATATGCAGACTGTACAGATCTAAAAGGACTGTTTGAATTCAGATGATACAAGTGGGTATAGAACAACCTTTTCTAAAATTTTTGACATGAATGAAGGATTAAAAAGGCAGATTTTTTAAAATCGTTACGGTCAAGTTTTGGTTTCTCCAGCAGAGGCTTTACAATGGTAGTTTTGAAAACTGATGGGAATTGCCCGGATGAGAGAGGCATTAATAACATCCGTTAGTGATGATAATATTGGATCTAAGCACTCAAGCAGCAGTGATGTCGGAATAAGATCAAGTTCACATGACTTTGGTGCACACTTCATCACGATTGTACGTACTAAATCCAGAGACAGGTTTAGATGCTGCTAATGGTTGCCGTTGAAACTGTATTGCAACTGTTTGGTGACGATGTGTCAACTGAAATTGTGTTGTCAAGTTTATCTCTAATGGTTTGTACTTCGTCACGGAAGAAATTTGCAAACAGGTCTGGAAGTGGTGTACATTTGTTCCTTGACATTAGCTTGTTAGTAATTTCAAATAGGTCTTTGCAGCTGTAACTTTCCATGATCATAGTACTGTATTAGACTGGTTTCGCTGCATGGATTATGTTTGTGACATTCTTCTTAGCGGCTTCATAGATTTGCATATGAATAGTGAGTCTGGTGAAAAGCCAAAGTTTCTTAATTTTACGGCGGCCTCTTTTAGCAGTGCGAAGCTGGTCCCTAACACTGCTATACCACGAAAACACCTTTGAATTGATACTCTGCACTTGGATATTGGGGCATGTTTGTGAAGCAATGGACGCAGGCAGTTATCAAATTGTTCTGCTGTAGGAGGTAACCAAGCTTTAGGTTTTCTTGGATGTCATGAATTAATTTGGTTCTATTTATCATACAGAGGTATCTCTTAGTAGCAAATAAAGGTGAAGGGTTAGGGATTAATTTGTCAAGATGGCATATAATGTAGAGGTGAGCCGACGCAAGTTCGTGGGACACCAAGGAGGACTTTAGAATATTATCATCAGGTCTATTGAGAATCCAGTCTAAAATGTGACCATGTTTATGGGTGGGTTGGCTAACTGACTGAGGTTGAAAACGTGAATGGAATCTAGGAGTTTTGATGTGTATGGGTTTCCTGGACAGCCAAAGTGAAAGTTGAAATATCCAAGAATAATCACGTTGCATCTATCGAATTTTCATGCTTCAGGAGATTAGGAAACTGCTCCAAAAAGAGATATTCAGTCATCTTGTTTTTTTTTTCTACTAGGAGGATGGCTGTAGAGGCAGAAAAGATGGACTGACCTATGTTCCGTTGTGAGTGAGGTTTGAACTAGTTCAAACGATGTATGACATAAACTGAAGGTTGTAGTGTGGTTAAGACAGTTGATTGTGGAGTTCTTTGCGATGACAGCAATTCCACCTCTGTGAGAGTGGCGGAGGAACGACTGGATGGAGTAACCAGTTGGTGTTAGATCCGTGGACTTGTGCGATGACCCGCCTGATGTTTTTAGCCATGTTTCTGTCAGGAAAAAGCTTCGCTATTCTGATCATTGATAAAATTTACTATTTCTATGTACTTTACAGGTGATCCTACTGATTGGGTATTGAATGATGCGATGCACAGTGGTATCTCTTGGATAGTTGACACAAAGGTTGATGATTTAATAGGGATTTGAATTAGGTTATCTAAAATAAAGGATGAGTTTTTAAATTTCTGTGCCCGAAAGGGAGACATCTGGAATTCTTCTTCCTGTTCTACGCCGCCCAGCTTTAAAACGACGTTTCTGTTTTATGGTTTTTTTTTGTTTTGTTGTTTTTTTTTTTTGTTTTGCTTTCGTTCACATTTAAGTAATGATGACTCTGGGTCCATCATAACATAAATGGGTGGACTGGCGAGCATCATGTGATGGCGGTTTTTTCAACAACAAAGGAAGTTGTAGTCTTGGAGCAAAACAGTTGAGAAAAGTATATTTTTTCTCGTTTACAAAACAAGAAGATGGATAAATACACAATAACGCAGAAGACAGACAATAAGAGGAGGGGTCATGCATTTTGACAAAAAAGAATGTCATGTATTAAGATATCTTACACACAAAACGAGGCATACCTTAAAAATTATTTGGGAAAAACAATGCCCTCAGGTGTCGGTATTCATTGGTTAGGGAATCAAAATGATGGGTATGGCAGTGCACACATTTTGTGATGTCACCTGAAAATAATGAGAGAAGGAATACGACATGGCAAAAACGGGCAAAGATATAAGATTTTATACTAGAGAAAAAGAAATACATAAGAATTAGATATGTTTGCTTTGCTGTGTTCTTATCTTTTTATTAACAAAAAATATCTATTTAAGTCATTTAACATAATGGCCTTACACGGAAAAAACGTTTTAAACTTAGAATAATCGAAAATATTTACTGATGATACAAAATTTACTGAATAAAGATGGGAAGTGCAACTGTAATCAGATTCACTTTTGTCAACACGTTGACAATTACGAATAGTAGAGCAGACACGTGATGTCAATTAATGTGTCAGGACAATTACATCAAAATGTTTATTAAGCATTGTATAATGTAATTAATCTAGCGTTATGATTTTTTCTCACTGTATTTCTTATATAGAATAAATGATTGTTGAAAAAAAATGTAAAAAAATGAAATTGCCGTTGATCAAATAACATTATATCCACATTACAATTATATAAATTGTGGTCCGAACGGCTGACCGAACTTATAATGGTCCGAGTAAGTAATGGGCCTAGTTCGTTATATGAAACGCGTACATTATAGGACGAGTAAGTTACGGGTCAATTTGGGTACGCTGAGTTCATTGTTGGCCGAGTTCGTTAACAGAGCGACTATGTTTTGGGCCGAGTAGTCCCGTAATCCTTTCTGTACACCCCGCTCACAGTAGACAGTCAAAATAGTCAGAATTAAGATCAATATGGGGGCGCGAATGTTACCATCATCTATTTACTTCACTCAGAAACGAGGTGTGCATTAGTGGCCAAATGACACATTGCTAAATCATTAGAGTAAATGTCTTATGCTATAACTTTGTCAACCTTTATTCATTGCAAAGTTTGCATATATTTTTATGTCTATTTGTATGTATTTGCATGGATTTGTATGTCTTTTTATATGTTTACAACTAATACTTAAAACCCTCTCTCCTCTTATGTGATATTTTGATGGGCAATATATATTAGTGTTTCTATAAACACTGCTAACCTATGGAGATAGTATGCTGGTATGTATGCAAGTGCAGGCTTTTCATAAACAGTCCTTATTCTTATGTAAATGTACAAAATCAAAACCAAACTAAAAGCTAAAATCCAGTTAATATCAACCCTAATATAACAACAGAAAAAAAACAGGAAAAAATTACAGGTAAAAGACACAACACATCCCAATATACGAATACACAACCAGATAAGGAAAAGATGCTTGAATTTGTCACTCTTTTCAATTTTTTTAAAATTGATCCGGGATGTAAATGACGGAATTTGTGTGCTAAAAAAAGACAACCTAATTCCCGTCACACAATTGTTGTCCCTGATGGAGAAGTGGTTATCAGCATACTTATGGAATAAGATCCAAACTATTAGTTCCGGTTCAATACTCACAAATGTAGTCCAAATCTACTTTTAGAGATTTTCCCCTGTCTCCTTTAGTTAGGCATAGTTTCAATGTATTGTTGCTATTCCGCTTTTCCAGAAACAGAATATCCTTTTAACATGGAATATGTTAGGAAGAATAAATTATAACTAATGCATTGGTAATTTAATTATATGTGATGGACATAGTGACGGATGTTATCGATACAATAATTTTAGGATGGGTAATAAATTGGTAAATGTATACTTGTCGCTGTTTATTGTATGCTCATTTATTTCTCCGTTAACTTTACATTGTCAGAATCATGCAGTATTTTTACGATACTGGACAACTATTTTGCACGCACATGCACCACACGTGTACCTAAAAATAGCATAGTGTATTAGGACCCACTTTATAAATACCACTCATGTAGTAGCCGTTTAGGTTTTGGTTGAATAAATTTTTATATGAGTGAACTAAACAAGTTGTTTCGTGCATTTAAAAGTGTAGATGACGAAAATTAAAGATGTGGACAAGTTCATTGAGTCAGAAGCGATACTTTCAAGCATGCACACGAATGAAATTGACAGAGACATCGTCAACAATTAACGTGATACGCAGTAATTGAAAATACCTTCTGTTTATTGAAACAATCATTTAGGAGAAATATTACCGTCTTTTCGCAAATCAAATCTTTCAAACTATGACCAGTGTTTTCAAAGGTCTATACGCATACGATAGTGAATTTAATGGTGAAGAACGATGGAAAATTAAAAATACTTACGGTTTTACTAAATCCAATAATAATCAAAGAATTAAAAATAGAAGTCCTAGTAAATATAAGTCCTGAATGAAACTAAGTTCGAGTTGCGCTGATATCCGAAATTGAAGTATATGACGTCTGTTGTGGTCATCGAAGTATTGCTGTGTCAAATCTCTTCTTGAATTACGGAATATATTATTCCAGTTTTGAATTCCGTATAAATTCCAATAAATGTCTTTATCCAAGAATTTCGTTGTAGCACTTTTTATTTCCAGGGAAAAGGATCACTTGAATTCAACAATCAGAAGGAAATAAAATTCAACCCAAACTAGTCACAACCTAATACATTTTAACGTGTCGAGAGTTTTAAGTTCCGCTAAATAACCTTTATCAAAATAGGAGTTATATAGAAATTAGACGCAAAACAGATTCCTGGATGAGGGCCAAAATTTCATTCTTCTGGCGAAATTTTTTTTAAAAAAAGTTTGGATCAATTGATATATGCGACTTACCATGTAGTCCAGGTAACAGCTTGACTGAATTTAATGGTTCTTACTCCAAGAAAGATAAAAAGAAAAGTTCTTTACCAAAACTGTCATTGATTTTGGAACAAGGTCAATAACTATATACAATGTTTTTTATACGTTGGTCATAAAAATATAATTAAAAATATTCTGCAAATCATCAAATCCAGCAAACAATGTTGCATGACAATAGCATATAGTGGACTTGAAAAAAACTTAAAACTAACAAACAAACAATTAAATATACATAACAAAATGGAATGTACTTCTTCGAGATTGCATTGATGGGGGTCATAGAAATTCCATGAGTAATTTCGTTATTTAACACATCTATCACACATATTAGTCTTGCAACCCATTCACGAAGCCTCTTGTCTGCATTAACTTTGTTCAAGGATATTTTCAGCACATACTGAGATCCAAACAATTGCTCAGCAAGTGTTCGATTAAATTGTTCAACGACAACGTGATCGCGATGAATTGCGGTGTTCCCTCGTTTATTTTGAACATATGCTGTTGGATCAGCGATGTTACTGCACCAATAAATTCTTTGCCAGGATCAACCTGTAACAACTGTAGCCATCGCTGGCCGCCACATTGATAAATTCGTTAAAAATCAGATGCAATTTCAGTTCCTGTTTTTGTCTATAGTGGTTCTGCTTCTTTTTATTTACTTGCAACGTCGACGACAGTCAACGCGTATTTGTCTGTGCTAGATTGACGTCCATCACTTTTTATAGTATGATGTGTAAAAAACAAAGTATCTGCCAGACACTTTATTTCTGATGCATGGTGCAGGCCCGACACTTAGGCAAGATAATGATTAAAGCTTCACACGGCAGAAGCTTAATTGCTTTTTAAAGACGAACAGACTTTGCCATAAATCAATTAGTGATGAAAAATATTTATTTTAGAGAAATACAATAATCTGCCTGTACTATCCTTTTTTGTGTATGGTAGAACGAAACTAGTATTTATATAGTATGGAATGCCAGGTTACGACATGAAACCATATTAGTTCGTTGATGTTGAAGTACGATATGACAATCACTGAAGAAACAAGAAAAGAAGGATAATTAAGTAATAGAACTAAAAGCCAAACAAATATTTAGTTCGCATGTGTCTCATTTTTAAAATGAAACAGCTCCACGGGAAATTTAGGAGAAACTACCAGGATAACAGTTAGTGTCATGTAAGACAAAACAAAAGCCCTTTTGTGGACAATCATGGGGATATTACAGCCATCCATGACATCATTTCTGACATCACAACTTCTCCATGTAAAACTTCTTTGTTGTAGTCACCATTTCGGGTTAACACGAGTTTTTACTTGACACTAAAAAAAACTTCGCATACAGATCTCAACAACCCAAATATGTGAATGAGAAAACAACATTTCCTTTCAGTGAAGTTACTCTCCTTTCAGTGAAGTTACTCTCGGCACATCGCGAATCCAAGGTTGAGATTCGGGTAGCTACTAAACAGCATAGTAGTATCGGCAGAACCAGATCTGGTAGGCATATCAGCAGCTTGTGGTGTCCGCGAGAACCTCTAGCACTCAGGTGAATAATGAATGGACGACATAGTTGAGACCATTTCCACAATATGTCGTGTAAACGCTTTTCTCCTCTTATTCATAACATGTACTGTTTTTACAGGTACGAGAACAACCGTCTTTGAATACATTATATACCAGGTCGATCCCTAATGTACGGCTGTATCTTTAGAGTCTGGCTCTCGAGGAAAAAATGAAAGTTCATCAATCAGGAATTGTTGCATGTTAGATACATGGACGCGTTTTGTGTAATCGACAGCAGATTATCCGGGAATGCATTCGAGGGAAAAACAAACAATAGTTTCCACTGCGTGGTAGCTCCACCTGCCATTGTCGTGGATGAAGTCCAGTGACTACCACTAAAGGTATCACAAATTAAATTAACCTGAATGGTCGTGGTGATCCTGATAAATATTATATTTCCATGCGTGAATTTTGTTCTCTTTCTCATTAATATTTTCTGGCCAACCAAGAAATGCAGTGTCCAATAGAGATTGTAAAAGCAATTGTGAGTTCACCTATGTGCATGTGGAATTTAGAGTCTTTGCTAGTCAACTTGTAATTCATTTATCAATCCTGCATTAATTTTACTGATATAAAATGAATATCTGGCGACTTTAACAGCTTTCTTAGGAAATCGGTCTATCATCGGTAATAAGTTGACCGAAACATACGCTAACATCGAAGATCTTACATGAGCAAACTGCGGTGAGTCTCTATTATTGTATGTCACAATTGTGCCTAGTTTTGTCCCATCTGATAGGTTGACATTATTTCGATGACAAATATATTTTTCTCTGTTGTATCCGCAGTTATGAAATCTAGTTCAGGATCGTCGATGATCAATCGTGTGCAATGCCGTTTATGATCATATGATGCTCCTTATGTAAATTTCCCAATTATTTTTCTGCTAATCTTTTTTGCAAATGCAACTTCATTGATGCTATCAAGGGCCAAGCTCTCAAGAGGTTTTCGTAGCCAAACTTGTTTTTGTACGCGATAAGATATTATTGTCTCACTTACAGTTCACCATATCGATATCTTTGCATTAAGATATATCGCAATAACACTATTGGAGCTCAACCACGTTGCACCATCATAATCCCTGGATTAATTGAAATGACGACCAAACCAAAAAGGGGGCGCTCACCAGTTATTATGTACTTTTGAGAGAGTGACATATGTAACGTGAAGTTGTTTGCATTTGAAACATGAGAGAATGTTGACATACCTCTATGCCATTTTGATATAATGTGGCTGACATTTCTTTGGGTATTGTACTTTTGGAAACTGTAAATGATCTTAGCACACTACTTACTAAATGACTGGTCTATTGTGCTCCAAAAATCAGCTTGAATTTGTCTAATGTATGTTATCCTTAGCAGCTATTAAAATAGGGAAAATGAATTTTGACAGACCAGACAATACCGGCTTCTTAAAGTGCAACGAATTACCAAATATATAAACTATAAAAAGATATTGGCTCTTTTTTAAAATTTACCTTTGAAATTCAGGAAGTGAAAATGACCAAGTAGACCTAGCACTTTATTGAAAGATGCACATCTTGAATAAGGCCATAATGTGTACTCTATAAAGGACATTACACAGATCAACCATACTACACAATAAAAGGAATTAAAGGTTCTTTGAACAATACCTAAAATATACAAAGTCTTTTTAAATACCCAGTATAACCAGTCAAGAATCCCAGAGAAATTCTTTTTTGTTTCAAAATTATAACCCTTATGCAAAATACTAAACTGTAGAGCGTCACCACAGCTACAACCGGATGGAAGTACTTCGATTGTATCGTTGATGATGCTAACTCAAATGACGCAATACATGCAAATCCAGTTAAGTCGAAATCTGGTAATGGTCCTTTTACCGCAACCGAGTCATTTCATGTGCTGTAGGTCCAAATCTTTTTAAATACCTAGCGTACGCGTCGATTCCAAGAAATCTTCCGGGATGGCATGAAACTATATTAACTGCGATATCATCTCAACAATCTGATTGAGATTTCCACAATCCGCCTGACAGTATTCAACACAACTGCGTTGTATATCTTCAAGAAATTCTAACCGTGTTGGTCTCCATGAATTTTTCTCCTGAGCAAAGTGATCAGCAACTGAAGGAACGGTTTAGCAATTACTGCCTAATCATTCAATGACTTCAGTATCGTTCGTGTATTTCAACACATCATTAGTCTGGTGGGAAAAAAACTGTGTAAAAAATATAGAGGTTTAAAACTGTATTATAATTTTAAAAAATATGGTAATGAATCTACGGTAAAAGCTGCTGAAGATTATCTGGCTAGATTTTCGGGCCAGCAGATTAGTCACGGATATTTTTTTTTAGTAATAAAATAATAATTTAGACAATTGGCATATCTTATATCAATAGAGGAAGGTAATAACGTCGATAAATTTTATAACGCATCCCATCATTAAAAATTATGAGGCACTGCTTGGTGGTATCATCAAAAACTGTAGGTTAAAAAGACCGGTCGGTTCTATTAGTAATACCGGTCATCTAAAATTCACAGTTGGAAAAAGGTTATCACTCACATATATTTGATTATGAATATTTTAATAGCCTCATCGAAAACGTTCTTGTGATTGATCACATTAACTGCCAAAAACTTGATAATTCTTTGATTATTAGTCAGAATTTTGCATGTGAAAATACTGGGGAAAAATGATAACCATCGAAGACCAGTTAAATCGACAAGTACAGAGACAGGCGAAAAAATAATATTTCCATCAACATGTCCAGGTGCCAAATATTTTGTTAGTTGCCATTATTCGGTACAACGTGTCGCAGCCAATATAACCAGCCATTTTCAAAGAAATACGAACAAATCTGCATGAAGATTAATTAATAGCCTTGTTAGTACTTGTTAGGGAGGTTAATGGGGTTTTCCCTTGCCCTGGACAAGGAATAATATTATGTGACATGCTCCACTTGTGGTGCGTCTCACAATCATATTACCAGATATTGACGAAATTCATACTAATGTTTAAACACATAATAGTAAGAAGGATCCATGTCCGAGCGGTTAGCGATGCGGAATTCCCTACTCGACGTGTGGAAATTGGCATTCCAAACCTGTGACAGACTAATTTGTCGACGATTGCAAAAATTGCATTTAATGATTGGGTGATCCATCCCAAAAGAAAAATAATTAATCATAACTAAAAACTTGTGTACTCCTACCCACCATGTTAATGTTGACTTTGTACTTTCAGGGGCTGATTTGTGGGGAAGTCTGCACATAATTGAAAGTGATCAATATAAATATGTTGAATGTAGAAATTACTTGCATGTCCATAAATCAGAATGTTCCTCTATGATGTGGAAAGATAGGAGCCTCCACCCCATCTCATGGTAGTGGTGCATTATGTGAATAATAATATTGTAAATATCTTGAATTTGTATATAATAATGCTTTAAATAGCTTAATGCTGTAAATAGCTTGAATTTGTGTATAATGCTGTAACTATGCTACTCGAGTTAAAGTAGAATTAAGCATTGTATCGTCCGTGCATTCCAGAAAAAATTAGGAATGCAAATACATTTTAAATTTAAACAGATGTGTATTATATAATGAATTCCGAAAACATTAATACGGTTATTTCTGCGACTACAAAATTACGTGAGCATATACAACTTTCTGATCAACTTGATCCTGAAAAAACAATCAGATATGATTTTGAAATATTACAAGAATGAAAAGCATAGTTTTCATTTTCTAGTCTTCTTGGTTTAGACCGCTTGGTTTCAATGTTCTAAGGCGGCATATCCAGTATGATTCCTTTTCCTTCCTGGTTTCGGAACTCCAGCTGTGGTTGTTAGCAATAGCGATAAGTATTATATCACTGAAAGTGTGGCCAGGGGAGGAGAAGTGTTCTGCGACCGGGATTCTGTACAGCTTTTTTGTCATCCAATCAGATCTATGAAGGTTTATCCTTTTGTGTAGCTTTTCAGTTTCTCTGACGTACTGAAGGCCACAGATCTTACATGTGATGAGATAAATCACATTCTATGTTTTGCACGTTTTGTTTGGACCATGTATGTTTAGTTTTTCTTTAGTCACTGTGCTAGTGAATGTCTTGGTCTCTATCATATGTTGACAGGTTTTGCATCTTTTATCGCCACAGGGTCCAGATTGACTAGTTTGGTTTTGACTAGCGATTGGCGTTATCATGTTTTCCTGGACACAACAACCAGACTGGTGGAAATCAAATTACACACAGATCACTACTCGAAACCAACCGACAAATACCAGTATCTCCTCCCAACCAGCTGTCATCCAAAACACTGCATTAAGAACATTCCATATAGCCAGGCACTGAGGATACACAGAATTTGCTCCGACGATGAAAGATTCCTAGAAAGGTCTGAAGAGCTGGCTAAACATTTAATTTACCGAGTCTACGACAAAGACCTGATTGCGGAGGCAATCCAAAGAGCCAAACAAACAAACCGTGATGACCTACTCAGATATGGACAGAAAGAAAAGGTTGATAGGAAAACATTTATTCTGACCTATCACCCAGACAATCCCAAAGTAGGTAAAATCATCGCAAACCACTGGCCAATCGTGCAATCGTCAGACATACTAAACCTAATACTTCCGAACAAATCTGTAGTAACTTACCGGAGACCAAAAAACCTAAAGGACATCCTAGTCAGGGCAAAGCTAACGCCAATTGCTAGTCAAAACCAACAGCTGGAGTTCCGAAACCAGGAAGAAAAAGGAATCATACTGGATACGCCGCCTTAGAACATTGAAACCAAGCGGTCTAAACCAAGAAGACTAGAAAATGAAAACTATGCACTAGTAGAATTTAACATTTTCTAAATCTTCTTATTATTCTTTAATTTTTACTATAAGAATAACCGGTATAGAATCAAATATCCGGGATATAATCTGCGTTACATAAATGTACAAAAAGTAAAAATAGATGTCGCTATGGCTTGTAGACTTTTAGGGAATTATACAACGTTTTCAGTTTCCGCAACTAGTCTATACAAGCTGGTTGTATTTATAGTTTTAGCACATGTGAAGACAGCCATGTAGAGGTTTACAAACACAACGTTTTTGTGTTTATTTGTTTGTCGTATATATGTTTTGTATTTGCCTTTTAAAAGACTCATTAAGAGTCGAAAGCGCTTAGGCTAGTTAGTTACTAGTTTCGTACTGTTCGTCGTCAGTTTATTGCATATATATATATATATATATATATATATATATATATATATATATATATATATATATATATATATATATATATATATATATATATATATTCAAATTATGCAATTGCTCTTTGTTACAATGACGTTTTTTTTATAAAAAAAACTTTAAAATAAGTTTTGAAATCTCAATGTAGAGACGCATGATTCCGACATATTATTCGTGCTGCTCTTTGCAATATGAAAGTAGTTTAGTGAAATTTCTTTGACGAGAGAGAGAGAGAGAGAGAGAGAGAGAGAGAGAGAGAGAGAGAGAGAGAGAGAGAGAGAGAGAGAGAGAGAGAGAGAGAGAGAGAGAGAGAGAGAGTATGCACCAAAATTGCATATTTCATTAAGTTATTGCTATTGTTGTATACATGCATCCTGGGTCCAAAAGCGTGTTTTGAGACTGTCTAATGGTCATTCATTCAACTAGTATCAACAGGAGAATAACTGATCTTACTCGATAAATATATATGGTATAATTTTGCTGTTCACTGTACTTTTATTAGGTTTGATTTTTTTTAAAAAAATTGACTACATGTATCCTGGGTAGTTGAGGGTGTTTTGGGACACTTCTTTGCTGTTTATGGTAGTCATGGAGTCTTTCATTTGTGATAATTACCAACATGGGGAAAAAACTCTCCTGATCTTAGTCGTTGATTATACAATGCAGGATTGTACTGATCACACTTTTTAAGGCTTGATTCATTATAATTGTATAAATGTATCCTGGGTAGGTGAGAGTGTTTTCAGACAGTTTTGTGCTAGCCTAATAACTTTCTGGGTGACAGGCATTAAAAAATGAACTGTTGGATGTCTAATTCATGCAGAAGTTCTTGGAAATAATAAAACATAAAATTACTGGACAGATTTGAGTAAGCAAACAAGTGTTAAAAAAGCAATATTGCCTGACCTTTCATAACAATCTTTGCTTTAATACTCTTCAAGGGAATGATCTATGGAGATCTTGAAGACGCACACGTTATGGTCAACAAGTATTAGTTGCTTAACTTGGTATTAGGTAAGGAACCTACAGTCTACCATATTTCTGCTACATGGCTTGTCAAACGGTCCAATGCAGGAATAGGATGCAGATGTGCCTTAGATATTTTCTGATTGGGATTTCCTACAATTTGACAAATGTGACAAAATCTTTGGTACTTATAAACATCATTTTTAATTTCTGGCAAATTAAAATGATCCAGGATCCTGTGATAAGTCTTACTGACACCAAAATGACAAGCGTCAGGAGTATTATGGGCTAGAATATGAATTTTCTGTTTATAAGATGTAAGAATAACAATTTGATTGCACACGGATCATTCATAACACGCAGGTATATAAGGTGGTCGTCATTGTCTCATAATGATCCCATTTTTCATATAGAAACTGGTACCTGCGTGGCTTCAAATTCTGAAACCCAGTTTTCTGTCTTCTCTGAGGAATAGTACATGGGGCCTATAACTCTCATTAAATGTCTTGCATGCTTTAAAAATAGCTGCTACTTTCTATCCAGATATTTTTCAGCTGCAGTCAGAAATTGGCAAGTGGTTTGGAAGATTATTTGAAGAAACTAAGCATAATTATGAATATAGAAGTAAGAAAAAGTGTTGGTTTTAGAGCAAGACTTACTCTCAAACCCCTGCCAACTCTCAGATTAAATACAAATTACTCCTCACAGACCCCAAAACTCACACCAACCCCTACACCAAACCAAAATAAAAACAGATATAATCTTTTAATTTTACCCTAACATATTACTTGTGCACCTAGACTTTGTTTGAAACAGATGGTGCATAGAGTAATGTAATCTGTAAATCGAACAATACTCTCTCTACGAGCCAGCCGCATCCAACAGATGTCGCCTAATCAATATCAGCTTAGCCTTGTGTAAGGTAGCGTGAAAGTCAATAGTCACATCATCTAAAGCCAGGTAATGTTTTAGTTATACTGCATCATCAGACTCAATCTAGTGATTTTCTAGAATGTTCTAGAAAATGCCCACTCAGATTTTTCAGTGGCAGGTAGAATTTTCTTATTAGGCACTTTCAGGATGACATCTTCACCAGGCTAGATCAGGTAAGTGATATTATTTTGTACCTCATTACCAATTATTAATGTTCCAATCGTTGATATTAGAAATATTTCATTATCATGATGATAGAGACTAAACTTTACTTAACCGCTCACCCAAAGACGACATTCGAACAAATCTTTTATTTTCGGTTTGCTTGGAGGATATATTTGTCGATAAAATATATTTTTGACCGATCAAGATCAATTGTAAGTTTATTATAATTTTGTTGGCTGATCGGATCATGAAAAGTTTTAAATTTCGCTAGCAGCTTTTGATACAATTGATCGAGGTAATTAAATAGTCGATGTCATCAGATTTGATAAACAAAAAATTTAACTTGTCACGGGTACAACTAAAATATATATCTGATGTTTCATTATTGATTTCAACTGTTAATGATTTCAACTGTTAATTGTTTGCCGTGTGCCTGAGTGCAAATGTATCCACCCCATTTTCGCAATAACGTTTGTCATCAAAATTGCTCAATCCAAGTTTGATAATAACATCTGTTTCGAGTTTATGATGATTTGTCCGAATAGCCATTGCTCTTATAAAACTAACACCGCCATCAAGCGCGTACTTGTAATCATCAAATTTCATAAACTTTTAATAGACCTTTTGCTTTTTCGTTTTTTTATTATTGTCTAACAATATGGCATGCATTTTGCTGCGTAATCCAATAAACTATTTGATAATGTTCATTTTATCTTTGAACTTACCAATAACCTTTGTATTTTTGTCGTCATTGCATTTACTGTCACGTGGATAATCGGAAAGATCAAACAGATATCGATTATTATATATGTCCTGATAGATGTCCTCGCATTCAATTTCATATACGAACGGATCGGTATTAGTAAACAATAATCTACTGGCCGGCCATTGATTTTTTAACAAACTTATAATAAAAATCGTACATCAACCACTTTGTTAAATTTAACACAGAAGCTCCAACATAAATCGGCTTGTTTAGTTCCAGATTTGTTTTTCTTCTTTGTATCGCGACAAGATTTTCATTAAAAATTTTCATGCTCACAAAATCATCGTCTGACACAAGTTTGATTATGTGATGGATATCATTAACTAGTTCGATATTTACGCCTTTTCTAATATTCTCCATCATCTTACCAACACCGGAATTGTTCATCAGTTTAAAGCTTTTCTCAAAATCAGTTTTCGCCGCAGCTCTTCTCAAAGTATTCGAGTAAATATAACCTTTCATCCAAGGCTACTGATTAAATTTTAACACACTATGAAATTTCCTCAACACAAGACCATCATTTATTGCTTGTTTTAAGACTTTGTAATGCAAAAAAATTTAATCCAGCAAATTATGTTTTTTTTTTGCCAAAATATTTTGTCTTGATGATGCTATTGCTTGTTGTTCTTCAGATAATAAACTATTATCTATTGTCATAGATTCTGCACAGAAAGTATAATCGTTATGTAGATTATGTAGCGAAATATTGGTAGTCGAGATCAACTTCAAGGAAATGTGAAAAATCGTCGGGTATCTTTTTTCTGTTTCCGATAGAAATATATCAGCCGTGATCCAATTAAATCCACCAAAAGGCATTGGTTCTGCCATCGAATACGCGTACAAATTATTGAAATCTAGATAAACTATATAGTTCGAAGGAAGCTTAGGATAGTACTCTTTTAGGTACTTGTTGTTTGCTTCGGAATATTTCTTCGTTATCACGCTAATACCGCCTCTGATACCTTTTTCAATAAAATTGAACATATCAACTTCAGTCAGTAATTCTAACCTTACCATACTAAACTTCAGCAGAGCATCCCATGACAGGCTGGGAGCAGAATAATACCAACAAGGATCTAACCCATAATTGTCATAACTCACTTCTCGAAAACTTTCGAATACGTCCGCCAGCAATAAAACATCTGTTTTTAGGTATAAATCGTGATACTCACCAAACATTTTGAAGTTAAATTTATCCCAAATATCGTATGCATATTTATACTCGTCATCGGTGATAAGTTCATTTTTAAATTGTGAATAAAATTTGACCTTGTCATGTAGCGAAATTTCATCAAATTTACTCCGATGGTCGAGATACTCGAACGGAAATACTCCTTTTTAAGCAAGCAGATTAAATTTATCTCCAAAACAGTCTTTTAGGTTACGAAACAACAATTTACAAGCTCATCTAACGAAGCTACCATGCACAGTAATCTGTCAATAAAACGCAACTTACCTAAAGTAACTGACATATACTTTTCAAAATTATTTGGAATGCATTTGATGACGTTATTGAGTTTTAATCGAGCATTTACGTTAGGATCACCAAAGGCTTGTACGATAATGTTGCTCTCATATCCTCAAAAGTTGTGAAATCTGGAGTATGAAATTTTAAATTACACTGATCAAGGGTCGCTCAACGGTCCTCTCCGGTCAAATGACAATGGTAATGTACTTTTTTTGTCATCGTCAAAAGCTTTTTCACAAATATGACAAAATTCCGATTTGCTTGTGATCGGAATCTAGTTGAGACGTCAGCTTCATCATTGGAGTTACTCTTTAAAAACGATGAAATATATTATCAACTTCGCTGATCAATTGCTTGAGAAGCCAGACAGCTGGATTTTTATCGCGAAAGTGTTGGATTGGTTTAGATAATCTCGAATCAACGCAACAAACTATCTTATACGCTACTCCTCACTGAACATGATTTTGAGTTTTCCTTGTACTCGATTGGTTAGGATTATTTTCTCCGCCTAGTACAGGTTGACGTAAGCATTCGAAGTCAGCGTATATGACGAAAGGAATTTTTAGTTTATCATTGTGATGGACAAACTGTAACACATTATCTTTTTGAGATGGCATCGTTATTCGTTGTACGTCACTACAGTACTGCAAATGCTTTTGTAATGTTACATTGTCTGTACAACCATGCAAGTAGCGATAACAGAAGAACGTTTTATTCTTACGTTTATTGTACTGTCTGCCAACTAGTCCATGAAAGTTTTTAATCCATACGTAGTGCTTTTTATAAAACAGCATTGTGAAGCTGTTTCTGAAATATATCTCGGATAGACGTTTTCTTTTTCATCACGTCCGAAAACGTTGATCGAAACATTGTTTTGCTTTTCAAACTTTGGTATTTGATTTTCTATCACTGGAAAGTCAAGATCTTTAAAATTTAATCTTGACACTTGACTAATATACTTCTCAACTCTACTGGAAATAACGTATAAAGAACAGCCCATTGGAAACATCTGTTATCGACGTTTTTCACGAGTATACAGCACTCGTCATGTTATTTATTCGTCTTTCAGCATTTATTTAGTGTAGGGATGGTTTAGTTTGCTTAGGTTGTTCTGTTGTTTAGCGTAGACTACTTGTATTTGGGTAGGAGTTTCGTTGCGGTACAAGCTTGTCCAGTTTCTGGTATTTGTAGATTCATATTCATTGCTTCGTTTGTTTTGTATTCCTTTCTGGTTGACTGGTTGTTCTGTTGTTCTTCTGTGGTGAGTTGTGTTTGTGTTTTGGCCTTTTTGTTAGGGTTTGCCGTACGGCTATAGTCCTTTTGTTATTTTATTTTGGGCGTTTTGAGTGTTTCGTACACGTCTTGTCGTTGTTGTTTTTATTTGCATTATATATATATATATATATATATATATATATATATATATATATATATATATATATATATATATATATATATATATATATATATATATATATATTGGAGTTTATCTATGGCTTTCAGGAATAGGATTACATTGTTGTATGTTAGATTAAGGTTATTGTTCTTTGATTGGTGTAGTATGTCTAGGAGTGTTGATGGGGCTCATATACGTTCTTGATATTCTTTGAAGTTGTTTCTCTGGATTTGGATTTTGCTGCATTCGTTGAAAATGTGATTGAGCGATTTTTTTAGGCATTTTGGGTTTTCAAGGTTGTTGTTCTATTATGTATTTTGCATAGCTGAATTGTAAGAGTGTCTTCTCTGTCTTGAGTCTGTTGATTGTGCGTTGTTCCTCGTTTGCTAGCGTTTTGGATACTAATTTGTACTACACCCCACCTGAAACTTTGCCAATATAAATATTCATTAGTTCGTATAGCACTCCACTGGAAACTTAGCCGATATAAATAGGCATTAAACAATCGAACACCTTCTAACCTAACAAAACAAGAAACTAAGCCACAAAACAGTAGCACTCCTAATCAATCAGATTCGTCCTTACAAACACAACTCAGGTTACCAGAGACGGCCAAACTGTAACAAAAGTGCGCAGCTGTCTAAGACTAAACCTCAATATAAACGCACAACATAACAACAAAAGTGTATAGGGAAACAAATAATCAAAATCAGTCTAACGCAGACAAGAGGAAATTAGAATAACATTTTGTAACGAACCACCACAACAACTGCAACTATCCCGCTAAACAGGTAACACAAAACTCGGCAAAAACAACAAAAATAGCACATCAACATAAATAGTAACACAAAACAAAACTAAAATACAACAAAATACATAAGGCACACTTATAACACCCATAACAACCATCTGAAGCAAAACCAGTAGAAAAAACATACCCAAACAAAACCAATGCAAAACGAGATATAAAACAAAACAAAATACACAAGTGCTGATTCGCCTAATTGCCCGAATCCGATCGGAAACTTCTGCTAGAAAAACAGGCACTAATACATCGCAAAATACAACAAGCTGCTTTATATTTCTTGAGCACGTACGTCATGGAAAACACCCCCTTACACCAAAACTAAATGACTGACTGACAATTATTAAAGTCGCCAACGCTAACTTAGAGCTTTTGCGACTGAGCTTTAAAATTGTTTTTTTTTTTAATGATACCACAAAAAACAACGCGTTTATGTACGATATCCATACTTTTCAATTGCCTGTCAGAAGATGGAAAGGAGAAAAGGGGGCCCGACGAGGGACGCCAACCTTTAACAATTAATGTTATCTACGCTCCAAAACGCCCGAAAAACGACCGTTCGGGGATTGTATGTCAAATTCTGTCCAGTTGTTCTAGTGGACGTTTCCTATCCCCAGTATTGTGTAAGCCACCTGGGCAATTGACCTGACTTCTGAGTTGAAAATTACCTAATCTTATTTTTATGTAGTTGGAATTTTGTGTACTAAGAGTACTTCCATTGTCAAAATTATACCAATCATCTGGGCGTCAGCAACCATGTGATTTTGGGGTCACACATCGTTAGTCTTAGTTGTAGTTTTTTTTTATACCGGAGAATCCAAAGGATCAAGGTAGTTATATGTAATAATGTAATCGGAGACCTTCGATTGCCAATAGAAGTGCCTCTCTTATAGATAAGGTAGTGGGAGATTTAAGGGACAGAAGGGAAGGGGTGGATGAACAGCGCCGTTTTAAGGCATAGGCACGCGAGGCGTGTGCCTAAGGCCCTGCGTAACAGGCTCTGGGAAAGGAGATTCTTGATGGAAAATCTGTCAATAACACGGGTCTGCTATTGCTAGTATTCCAACCAGGTTTTTGCTATTATTTTTTTCCTAGCACATGTTTTAGTCCCCAGAGCCGTTTTAAGAAGTTTACCAAACTGCTAACACAGCCGACTGAAATTTTATTTTGGGTTCTCCACGGGGCCCTAGGCACGTGCCTCGCGTGCCTATGATGCCTTAAAACGACACTGTTTATCATCTTGTGTTAACTGGAGTTAAGGGTGGCATAAAAGGGAGATGGAGAAGGGCTTAGGATGGAAGATTTTTGCATCACACAGGCTTGTTATACGCAGGATTCCACCCAGGTGTTGCTAGTTTGTTTTTCCTAGCAATTGTTTTAGGTCCTTTTGTTAGTTGGGGTGTTAGAAGAGGGTGGTTGGAAAGGATAGTTTAGTTAAGGGCATATTGTAGAAAGTCTTTTGCAACACTGGCTTGTTGCTATCAGGATTCCACACAGCTGTTTGCTAGTATGTTTTCCCTATCATCTGTTTTGGGCCCTTTTGTTAGTGGAAAGAGGAGGGTGAAGAGAGGGTTGTAAAAGAGGGATAATTACAAATAAAGACAACTAAAGGTAATACTTGATGGATATTGCATAATCATCCATGCCACACATATATAAGAATTCTGTATAATTTGAATATTTATATTTACCTTACCTCTTGTTATATATATATATATATATATATATATATATATATATATATATATATATATATATATATATATATATATATATATATATATATATATATATATATATATATATTCAGTAAACTGACATGGAACAGTGCAAAACTATATCTAAGTACTTGGAGCGCTTTTGACTCTTAATGAGTCTTTTTCAAAGGCAAATATAAAACACAGATATGACCAAAATATAAAACACAAAATATGTCGTGTTCGTAAAACTTTACAAGGCTGTTTCTACAGGAATAGAAAATTCATGACCAGAATTATGAATGTGACACTTGCAAGCAGCCATTTATAATAATGCAGAAGGAAAGTAACCCTTGTAATCTGCCACGTACAATTTGTATCAATGAAGAATTGAATACACATAGAATTATGAAAGTAGTTCTTGCAAGCAGCATTTACAATAATGCATGATGGAAGATTAGAAAGTACATGCATACAATTATGGCGGTAATCCCCCTCCATAAACATTGCTGGTCATTTCTAATATTTTCAATTTATGTCAAGTTACAAATTTTTAGAGAAAGTGTTTCGTGGGAAAATTTAACAATTTATATCTTAGAGAACGGACACATATCGATAGATTACAACAAAGACTTTTACTGTTAGGTTTAATTAATGATAATGTTAAAATACATTGGTGATATATAAATATATTCGGTGAAAATACACACACACACACACACACACACACATACACACACAACAATATGTACACACAGTGCCATTTTAAGGCATAGGAACGTGAGGCACGTATCTAGGGACCCGCGCAACAGTGGGCCCTGCGGCGGCCCAAAAACAAAATTTCGGTGTCGGTTGTGTTAGCAGTTAAGTACTATATTAATAAATTTAACAAAATGACACACATGCACATGGAAATGCAATGCAGTACACTGTATCTGAGACTGAGAGGATGATGTGCAATTCTAATTACTTTTAAGGTTAGAGTTTGTGCCTAGGGCCTCCAAAATTCTTAAAACGGCTCTGGGGACACAAGAAGTATTCTTGTACACCGGATTAGAACTCTCTCTCTCTCTCTCTCTCTCTCTCTCTCTCTCTCTCTCTCTCTCTCTCTCTCTCTCTCTCTCTCTCTCTCTGATTTTTGGCAATATAGCATCCTTTATAAAGCCTCAAATCATATACAAAGATACAGGAACAGTGGACCACTTATATAACACGACCAGTACTGATCTTAGCCAATTCGGGTCTAACAACAGAAGAAACAGGTTGAGTAAAATTATAAATTATTAATGGTATTGGTATATCGGATAGGCATGATGTTGGTATAGCGATACACTGGGTTAAATAGAGAGATATTCTGATCAATAATTTGTCCATCAAGACGACAAATCGAGATGGCAATCGACACAAGAGTTAACATGAGAACATAACGATTTTAATATATATATATATATATATATATATATATATATATATATATATATATATATATATATATATATATATATATATATATATATATATATATATATATGATTTTGAGTTTTCCTTGTACTCGATTGGTTAGGATTATTTTCTCCGCCTAGTACAGTATATATATAATCCAATTTTGTACGTTAGTAAGAAACCTCTCAAAATGTTTATAAACAGAGAACAGTAGTTGATAAGAGACTGGAATAACTCTTACGTACAAGAATAAAATTTAGCACTTAAAGGTGATAAAAAAAACTGTGAGACTAGTTATACATTGAAGAATAAACGTATACCACCAAATAGGTGATAACATGATTATGGGATTAGTTTACACATACTAGAATAAACATTTGACACCAAATCGATGAAAAAAGCTGTAGGATTAGTGTGCACCTATAAGAATCAACATTTAACACCAAATGGGTGATACAAGAGCTTAACATCAATCGAAATTAAACAGTGAAATAATGTTATTTATCCAGTGTAACTATTATGTTGATAACATAGAATTTTGTCCATACATCGATAAACACCAGTTAATTTAATTAGCAATGTTTGAATAATTTGAAAATTAATAATAAACAAATTTTATCTTCATGTGTGGAGCGTGGGTATCTTCTCATAGGGGCAAAGGGTGTGTGTGCACTTGCCTCACCCTCTGATGTCACCTCTAAACATGTTTTGGTCTACATCCATAAAACAATATGGCTGACCACTACATGTGGAATCAGTACACAATAAAATCCGATGTAGTTCCAGTCTATTTTTAGATCACTTTTTCCTGTCTGAAATTGGTGGTGATACTAGAGTTAGATTTTGGCATTCTTGGTAAGGATTTAAAGGCAATTGTTTATTCTTTAAAATGTGAGCTTATGGTGTGGTTGTCTGTGTGTATTTTGGCGACAGTGCACATTGAGTAATAAGGTCATGGTGATGATCCGGAAGTGAAATCTGTGTTCCGTTGCCTGGTGTTTTGTTTACAATTCAGCCTCTCAAAAAAAAAATGCAGGTCAACCCTTGACAAGAACTAAACCGTAAAGTCATCTTTGAAGGTGTTTTAGATTAACATATGATTTGTATTGATTGTCACACAGTGAAAAGTTCAGTACTGAGAAACAAATGTAGAGAGAATATAGTAAAATTAATTGTGTTCTATGGCCATATTTGATTTGGTGTCACAGAGAAAGAGGTATATTCAAGCTGAAGAAAATATACACAGATGGAAGACTTGATATAAAATCTTCACATAACTCAGAACGTTGCATGTTCATTAATATTATGGCTAGTACAAGGGACAGTGAATGAAATAGTTTTAGTCATATTTAAATGGTCTTCGAAGAAAAGTCATATGTCTCCACAAGTCAAATATTAAACAATGTCGGTAAGGTTCTCTATTAACCAAAGGCTGTTAGGCAATTAATATATATTCATTGAAAAAATATTTTGCGATAATTATTATTAGTACTAAGATACCTTCGTCATTATAAACACACACACACACACACACACACACACACACACACACACACACACACACACACACACACACACACACACACAGGGTGATGGTGAGTTTACTTTTATCAAGATACTGCTTGGCCCCTTCGTGGGTCTGCGCAAGTTCTGTTGTTGCTACTTATGGTAAAGAAGTTTGACATCGTCATCATAAAGAAGTTTCTCATCATAAAGAAGTTTCATATAAGGACGATAGCACCGCATATAAAGAAATAAATAAGTTTGTACATCATATAAGTACGAAAGCACCGCATATTAAGAAATATGCACATCATATAAGTACGAAATAGCAGCATATGAAGACGTTTGTACATCATATAATAAAAGTTATCGTCTTAAGATAGCTGTGGCGTTTCATTTTATATGTCGTTCATAGTTTCGTCTGCTTTTTTCCTTGCTTGCTGTTAAGGTTGATTTCCTTTCTTGTTTGACTTTTTTAAGTTAAATTCATTTCTTCATCTCTTCGTTTCCTTGTTCTATTTGTTCAATATATTCACCCACTGTCTGGTTACAAATGTTAAACTTATTAATATCTTCCCCATATCTGATCTGAGGAATATCAGCATCGACGTCATGCGATATACATCCTTAACCCAATCGGAAGATTTAAGAGTTTTAATATATTTGGGTTTTACACACCTATCTCGATCACTATATTCAAATGTGGCAATACTAATTAATTGGCCTGGGGTCTTAATGGCGGCAATACCTTCGGGCGTAAATTTTTGTATAACGTTAGTTGTAACTTTTGACAATGGCGATGGCTCATCTTCGTCTTGTGGTTGAGGAGGTTGCCTGGGGTGGTGGTGGTCTAGTTGCTCGAGGACGGCCAACAATATCAATAGGCAATATATCCAGAGTTTTATTTAGCTGCCTCAGTTTCTGTAACAATTTTCTTTTTTTGGTTCGACAATTGATTTATATACCTGTTCTGTACATTCTATAAATTTCACCTGAGACTCCTGACGCGCTTGTAGTTGTTGCTAATCAGAATCGCGGACTGGGGGATATTTCTTAATTGCCTCTAGTCGCTGTCTAGCTAGTTTAACTGTACAAGATTCCTTGTTTAGCATAGTCTTGCTCATTATTATTAATGTGATAAAATGACTTAATTACGCCATTTAACTTCTACGCTAAAGCAGCAGAGATGGTGACGACCAATAGCGAATGGCGTAATGTCAGTAAACGAGGACGCATACAAATTGGACACGCAAGCGTAAAGAGAGAGAGAGAGAGAGAGAGAGAGAGAGAGAGAGAGAGAGAGAGAGAGAGAGAGAGAGAGAGAGAGAGAGAGAGAGAGAGAGATGCGCTAACCCCGTAGAAGCCTCGGTTGAGCGTTATTGAAAATCATGTCATTTTCGTAGGACGGTTTATTTTCACGAATGGACTACTCTAAAGAGTGGTCTGTTCACCCTCTTTGCTGCCGAATGATACGTTAATTATATTTCAAAGTTGTTAGCACTGTCATGATAATTTGGCAAATATATGATGTTGTCAGCAATTATTTCTGCAAGCTCTTTACGCGTCAGTATTGTTTAACAATGTAAATAGTATGTTACGGGTGTAGTGATAAGTGTTATCAATAAGGCATTTTAATGTTATGTAAATTAGTATGATAATTAGGTAAATGCATCACAGGCCTAATGATGGATGCAGTTTTTTACTTTAGTGATAATGTGTATTAGAGAAAAATCTATACTAGATGTGGTTACTGATGGATATTGTATTGATATTCCCTTAGGAAGTGCACGTTCCTCTTTTTTTGTGTTAAAATTGCTAAAATATATAAATATATCACTGGCTTAGTGACGGATCTTATACGCACATTTTTGGGCATTGCATACGTATGTAATATTATGATCATTTTGTAAATGAATGTAACTTTTTTTTGCAACTTAGGTCTTGACCTACGATATTGTGGGTCCATGTGTTAGGATATGGCATGTTACTGGTAGTATTTTCAGACTGGTTCTTCCTATTTACCTTTCTTTGAAGAGTCTGTACTTCAGGGGCTTTTTTTAATTAATGTGTTCTTATTCAACCATCATCCTTAGCTTGATGTTTCACTTTGTCATTTCCTTCGTGTCTGTGCAAAATACACGAGACATGTCTACCCTAGACCCAAAAATGCACTATTTACCAATCATACGCTGGTATTAATTACCTAATTACCCATACTATGCAGCTAACTTTTTAAAGGTTGGGGTGTCAAGCGTTTCAGGTTTTTTTTTTTTGTTATAATATACATAGTAACTTTATATTCAAATGTCTACCAGGCTATCATTGATCAGATATTGTGAAATTTGATATTCAACGACGATTACTTCAAGCTGGAGAATACAAAATTCAATGATGAAATAAACGAAAATAAAAAAATACATATGAAATTGGCGGAAATTGGCGGAACAGTTTTATTTAGATCAGACTATTAGTATAAAATCAGAGAAGATAATACTTTCATGAGCATGTTAATAGCTTTAGATAAAGGTTGATTTGCTCTCTCTCTCTCTCTCTCTCTCTCTCTCTCTCTCTCTCTCTCTCTCTCTCTCTCTCTCTCTCTCTCTCTCTCTCTCTCAAAGGCTAGTGCAACGGGATTATCATGATTTGTTCATGTCCATCCGTCTGGTTGTAAGTCATGACGTTAGTCATGAGAAGCTTTTTTTCACGACTGCACGAATCGCTGACTGCTGACAAATTAAGTTTAATAGGCAAGTTTCTGTGTATGCATAAATTTCCTGATTAGAGTTCTATGACTGTCAGGGGAGTTTTCCATTTATTTTAAAGGAAATTTTCCGAGTTTAAGGGATTTAAACTTTTCGTTAGGAAAATTTTACTACTTGAAATATACATCAATTTGTTAGATAATATCCGTAAACATGGCTATGATTTTAAGCTATTATATAGATCTTTCATCATTTTAATGAATTACAAAAGTTTCAGGGCTTAAACTTTTTTTATGAAAAACGATTTAGTTCAACTACGCAACATAGAATAATGAAATCGAATAGTCTCGTTTGTATACACAAATAGAAGATCGAGTTACATTCTTCAGCATTATATTAATTTATTTGTGTTCTAAAGCAACAAATTACCACATTTATTCTCTGTGACGTTATTCTTTAACATCACACTTCGAACACATTTCCATCTAGTCTAAACTTATAAATAGACGAAAGGCATTATCTATAGATAACTGCATTGTTGCTTTTATGTTAAACTTGTCAAATATTTTTTATATCCTGTCTGAATATGTTCAATCCACTAATGTGCCCTTCTTCCGTTATTTACGATCTAGTAAGGAAAATTACAAGTATTATTTTGTTTTCGCTTTACATTTTGATTGGTTAAGTAAATAAGTAAAATTTTAATTTTTCTATGGCGGTACATAATACTATAAATAGTCTAGGATTGAATCCCAAGTTTTGATGTTCTAAATGTTATATATTATCTACTCGTATTCCTTTGCATGATTTAATACCATGGCAAAGCACACTCATAATGTTGGCTTATTTTTTTCTCTTTCAAGATTTGTTTGGTCTACTGATTTAAATATTTAACAAAAGGCAACAAAAAAATCAAATAAAACCCCATTAAACCACCCCAAACGACAAAACCACCCCAAACCCAGATGACTTTTATCGTTCTACTAACTCTATATTCGGATCTAAACATATACAAATATGAGGTTCTGACCTGCAAACATGTACACTGCTTACGAGTTTTTTGTTCCATCACAATCTTCACAATTCCTTTTAAAATTCTGTTAATATTTTCCATCTTCAGTAGCTTAAGTTTAGAAGTATTAAGATTGAATCCTTTATCTACGCAATTGATGTCCATACCAAAAACAGTTAACAAGGTCGGCAACGTTACTAAAATCTCTTGATAATGCGCCTCTGACTATACTTCACCGTTTGTTTGTACCCACTACCGATTTCAATAATAGAAACCTTTAATGTGATTAAATGTGCAAGAAACTTAGTAAATTCATTAATCGATTTATAATGTCTAACCTGACTGTGAGTAGAGTGGCCCTAACATCTCATCTTCTGCGTGTTTCATGCTGCTTAACAATAGTTTTCAAAATTATTGAGATCTATAACCAGTTCCTGGACAAGTCCATTTTCAGAAAGGGGTTGTATTAATAACTACAGATATGCATACATATGTCTTTTGCTTCCGATATTTACAATGTCGAATCAAGCAAAGAAAAGACTGACAGCAAAATATTTGCCTTTCAAGTGGATTTAAGAAGTTTAATTTCTATGCTTGTTTGCTAAGGGACATAACTTCAAACTCTTACAGTTATGGTAATATACGGAATTGTCAAGTAGTTACGGAATAGAATGAACTATAGCATCATGTTGTCTGATGGAAATGGAAAATAAACTAGCCCATACTGAACGCAAAATAGCGCCGTGTTAGTATGGAAAGTCCGTTAAGCATGAAAGATGCAGGGGATCCATTATTCTTGCCACTCTCCTCAAAGTCAGTTAGAAATTATAAATCAATGATGTAAATGACTTAGTTCTGTGCACGTTTAATTGCATTAAACATTTTTCATTATTTAAATCATTGGGGGTACAAACAAACGGGGAGGTATAGTAAGACTATTTTTTTTTTCCAACACGTCTTAAGACGAAACTACCTGACAAAACCGACATGTGAACCAAATGACCAGTCATTTAATTATATATCTTATCATGTTAAAAGAATTTGCAATATTCTGGGATTGATCTAGTTTATTTGTACTTAACATTAAAAAAAATAAAATAAAAATGTTATTACGTGTTTCCCAAGCAACTTGTACGTCTTGAAGAAGTGGGCACGTGCGCAATGCACTTCCTGTTATAATTACCCATAATTCAATCAAACTATCCGCCATAACATCGGAAACTGACAGGACTCCAGTGGTCAGCTATACAAATTTACTGATCGTTTACCATGTATGGGGTGTTATAATTTTATTTATGGGAGGAAAATAGTCCTGAAAAGTCAACAGAAAAAATACACATGTTTCCCATTTTTAACGATCTTGCTGAGAACAAAATCTCAGTTAATAGAATGATGATCTGAAATTGGGAGAGGCTCTATTGTGTTTATTCAACAGTCCGGTATTTAACCGACTCATACTAAAAATTCTTGTCAGTCTTCCTTGACCATGGGATCGAAAAGTACGCCCTTAGACAAAGTAAGTACATAATATATTTAGGAAGTTAAATGACGTGTTGGTATGATCCATTATTATTAAATCTATAGAATATAGTGTTCTGATCATATCTTGTCAGATACCTCAGACAGAGGTAGGAAAAACAGACCAAATTTAGAATTTCGTCTCAGGATAATAAATATGGCATTTTTGTGAAGGCCAGAGCATCATAATTAACAGATTAGCAAATCAAATCTAATCCTCTTTGTGGTTTTTGCTCATAGTGAGTGCAGCAACATTTTCTATTGCCTGCAGACAAATAAAATAGATTTTCTGCAGAAAATGAGCATTTTTGTACAGTGTACATACTGAATACAAAAATGCATTAATGGAATGATTTTGGGGGTTAATTAATGAAATAGACACTAGAGAATATAACCAAATTGTTCTTGAAGTATAATTTACAAATGTATGTGGTATATAAAATGAAATTTTTGGGAAATGAGCATTGGCTAATACAGAATTTTCATCTTTAATTACTCAGAAATAACAATGATGAGTGTATGTCCAATGTAAATGCCAAGTTATGTCAAAAGCTTGTCTTTATTTATTTTATTCAATTGAAAGTGAATAGCAAAAGGGTTTGAAACATCTACCTCCTTCCATTAAAAAATAATCTATTATGACAATGTAACAAGACAATCTATGTATTTATTGTATATACATTTCTACCTGTATGATAATTTTGTTTAGCCCAATTCATCTAATAATATTGTTTATATGAATGTAGTTTGACATGAAATAATTTTTTTCTCTAATATTTCCCATGAAAAGTTAAATACAATACTGTATATACCTTTTATTAGTGTTGTTCTGATTATCGATTATAATCTATGATCAGTTGATTAAACGAACCAATAAGATAATCAATTATGAAACTATAATCGATTGTGTGCAAAGGGAGACTACTTCTTTACAGATGCAAGCAAAATGCAAAGATTAGTAAAACTCCTGGGCAAATGGTAAGCTGTATAGGACTTTCAATCTACTACCATCAAACTAAATCATTTATTTCCTTTACTACTTACAGATATAAAACCATACTCTGTTGGTGCAAACTTAATTAAGAACATATAGTCATAATTACATGATTTTGCTGTTAAAGTGTAGTGTCAAAAATTGTTTTAAAAATATGATTATTGGTTTCAGTTTAAATGTAAAATCCTTTTGTTGTATTTGTAAATGACAAATAAGAAAACCATGTTCTTCTTTTCTTTAAATAAAAGATACATCTTATATATAAATTAAAGGCTTTTGGGAGACGGGTTGGGGTTGGGAAGTGCAACTGTTTTTCAGTTACGTAAAATTGATCAGCCATAAGAAGCTGCTTAAAAAAAAATAACATATGAGAAGAAAATGTAATCAGATTAAAGTATAAATGTTGTTAAAAGTGATTTATCCAGTACATTTATTAACATTTTGAACTCATGAGCAAAGATATAACTGAATAACAAAAAAAAATAAATTTGCACTTAATAGCCGATTATAAACAATTATCAGTTGGTTAAGTGGAATCGATTATCGATTATGAAATTCTGACTGATTCCCATCACTACCTTTTATTATTATTTTTTTTTATATTTTTTGTTGCTTTATTGCACAGTTAGATTGTGCAGGTATTTTTTTTTTGTAGTCACAAAATGAACTTATTCTTAAACAGTATAAAATAATGATAAAATTACAGACAAATGTAGATGTTCATGCGAGGGGTATGGATACAACAACCTGAGCTGTGAGTATCCTTAAAAACTTTAAAAGTTTGTGTGTGTGTGTGTGTGTGTGTGTGTGTGTGTGTGTGTGTGTGTGTGTGTGTGGTAATTAAGGGAGGAGGGGCTACATTCTTCTAATAGAAAACAAACACATCGCATCTGTCGAGACACAAGCACAAATTTATATTAATCTTTACTACTACATAAATTTCATATCCAGAGGTATCAGGCAGGTTGGATACTATTTTGTTGCAGTAATAGGTAAAACAGACTGGTTAGCGGCAGCAATGATATTTAATAGATAATTTATAATCAGTGAGGATATAGTTGCTGTTGTTGTTGTTGTTGTTGGGCTTAACGCCATTTTTCAGCACACGATAGGCTATTCATGGCGGCCAGTATTATTGGTGGAGGAAGAAACCGGGAAATCACCGGAAAGAACCACCGACCCACGAGAAGCTACTGGCAAGCTTTCTCACATATCTACATTAGCCGAATCCTAGACTCGAACACACGCAGACTGAGGTGAGATGGCAGTGATCCGTAACGGACAGCGCTTTAGACCACTCGACCACTCGGATATTGTTGCACCAAAGGAGTTGGACGTTTTCGCTGTATAATACCTTACAATAAAATCATTTTACATGTACTATTAATATATGTATATTTATTGTATTGTTAAGTTGATTTTGTGTTGTTACCGATTTCATTGTACTTTATTGAAAAAAACATCAGACTATTGTGGTTGCTACTGCTACAACTGTTCAAGGGAGAGAACTGACACACATTTCCAGTTAAAAATGAGACAGTGTGGATGTTACAGTAGAGCTGTATTCCCACAAAATGATATGTATCAAAATATTCTTGGCACATTCATAATTCAAAAACATAAATGAAACCTCTCCCATGTGAAACCCTCCATTGTCCACACTTTTTGTGCATTTTTCATGAAAATTTTCTCTGATTAGTGATAGCGACAAGCTGCTCAAGGAAGAGGACTGTCTCACATTTCCAGTAAATGTTCATTCGAAGGGTATGCTATAAATCATTCCATATTTAGATACATAAATAGATACATAAATAAAACCTCTCCTTTGTGCAACCCTTCCTGATGCACATAGTTTATGGATTTTTAAAGAAAACTTTCTCCAAGCAGTATAAAATTCTTACCAATAATGTAAGGCTTAAACAAAAAGTTACATGGTTTCCTTTGTGCAGGTTATATTGTAAAATATTCCCGCTTTCCATGAAATTATCCAGAGTTAAAAAAATGGGAACCCCATAAAGAGGGGTACCTTCTCTATACAAAAATAGTAAGATGGCTCCATCTGGCTGACAGAAGTGCCCTGTGATTACATTGTTATTGCTAGAATAGGTCTAGGTCATCTATCTGCAATATTTTTCACATTTCACACTGAATTTTGTTTTCAGAGCGCCTGAGTTCAGTTTTCATTCATGTATATAGTTCTTGCACAGTTCTGTTTTAAATGCCAGCCAGGTACTATGTGACTAGTCCCAAAATGTAAGCCGTCTTTCCTGATAAATGTTTTTAGGTGCGTCATTTTAGTTCCTAAAAAATGGCATTGTTTGATGTGTTCTCTTGTCAACTGACAGAAAAATGTGAGACGATATTTTCAAGAATATATCAGACATTTGCCAGCAAATATCATTGAATTTCTAACAAATTAAAATCTTTTTGCTTTAGCTAGACTTTACTTACTCTGATGGATTGTTTCTTGTAAATTCTAATTCTCACACAAACAAATGAACATGTTTTCATGTTTCATTGACCTTCATTTCAGTTGGCTTCAATACGGTGATAAGTGTCTTGAAGAAAGCAAACAATACTAATATTTTTAAAAGTGTTCAGATAGCTTTTTACAAATACTGGTACATTTTCTTTCCTTTTATACGATAGTAAACATTTGTTGTACAATTTTTTACGAAAAATAACATTAATGCTCATTCAGTGGCTGCTTTAAGAAGACAGCTATTACAGTCATAGGGGTGAAATGATTAATCAATTAATATATGCTTTTTCTATAAGAGATCAAAAATAAAGTGATACCAGTCATAGACAAGAAGAGGTTATGGTATTGTTTTTCATCTGTCTTTCCTAAAACATGTTTCTTTTTGGCAGACCAACCCAGTTTATTGCCCACCCAAGCAGTTTTTCCCACCATTGTGAAAACAAAATTCCCAGAATAGATTTGTGCATATAATTGAGACAGTTTGACCCAAGTACTTTGAAGCTTTTAGTACATTTTATATATTAATCATGGTAATATATATTGTTTTAAAAGAAATACCAACCTACCATAATTTCAAAACCAGTGCAGTAACAAACACATAGTTTTGCATTGGTACAAGTTTGTTTTTTCTTCTTTAAAGATTGCTACTTCTCTTAACCTATTTTGAGAAGTATCATGAAACTTTACTTGCACATTTGCCCTAGTTTATCCTAAATGAAAATGACGAATATGATCGGAGATCCAAAATTTCTGATACAGTGCAGAATTCTCACAAGGATTTTAAAAATAAAAGTCCATGTCTCCTATTTTGGTTAAAATAAGAATCCCACCAGCAAATGTTGCAGTCCCCATAAGCATATTGGGCTTACCTGAAGTGGCTAAATGTCCAGATGAGAAGAACCAGTGAATGTCATTGAGTAATTTTCCAAATTTTTTTACACCACTGACATGTAACTCTTGTTTGTCCATTAGAGAGAAACTTGAATTTTGTCAATTCAAGTAAAGGCAATATTCCAAACACATAAGACAGGCACCATACACTTTCTTTTACTGGTTACCATTCCAGCCAAACTATCAGTTCTAGCAACTTCAGAACTCTTCTGAACTTCATTACAATCTTCTTCAATTTACCGTTAAACCTCAAAATAGATATCCAAATTTTGCAAACGTATCTTGATTTGAGGGTCACACACACACACTACTTATTCTGCTGCACTAAGAAACAAGCACAAAATGAAAGCTAAATTTGTTCATATGGTGTTCTCTTATAATGACCACATGTATCTCTGGATCTTTCTGCTGCAGAATTCTGTAATCGTACATATCAGCATATTTTCCCATCACCTAGTGGCTAGTCAAGGTCTATGAACTTGCCACCCAAATGTTGGTACTCTTATAATAACATGTACAGCAGGGGACCTTTCAGTCACTGAATTCTGGCATTGTAAATATCAGCACATCTAAAATGATCAATACATTTTCACACTCAGTAGGTGGTTGGAACATACAAAAATTTGCATCCAGATATGTGTGATTAAGTATTTCTGAAACCTCTGTCAATAGCTGTTTTGAAAATCATGTTATTTCTGCTTCTTCTGAAATGAGGTCAGATCAACATTGGGTTTTTCACTATGATGTCTATGTGGTCTGAAATAAAAATGGTTGACTTGACATCCATTAGGGCCACCTCTGCAGCCATCTTGAAAATCCTCTCACAACTATATCTGAACAGAAAGTTATAGTGGTGTAGAGTAGTAAGATGTAGTATGATGTGATGTTCTTAAATGAAAATGTTGCTGATGAGACATCCAATATGGCCATCATAATTTAGCCATCTTAAAATTCTTGTTATTCCTCTTGAATGGATGGTCATATCAACATGTTTTCACTAAAAGATTTCATATGATGGCTACTTCCTAGTTGGTCCTAAACAAAAATGATGGCAGTTTGACATGACCACCATGATAGCCATCTTAAAAATCTTGTTATTGTTTCACCTTATGAACAGAAAGCCCTGTTTAAATGAAGTATTCATCAGATGACTTCTACCAATTCCAGTCAACTTTGGCTTTTTCTGGTAAACACATTTGATATGAAAACGTGTATTTTAAGAAATAAATTGGAGCAAACAGTCCTTAAGCATATTTATGGAAATAATATAATTTATTTGGAATGAGTATGTCCTGTAGGTTTTTATTAACATAAATCTTTCTTGTTTGATGTTGTTTGAAAGCAGAACAAGACAATGTTATTTTTTGCCATATTAAAACAAAATCTATCCATGTTATAAATTAAACAGCAAGTTTTGATCATGTCAGCAGGTAATGTTACTGTTACACTAATAATGAGCCAGGATATTGTCAGTTAAATAAAAGAGTTGTATAATATGGTTCACTACAAAGATAATTTTGAAAAATCCATTTGCATTTTTGGTTTTCTTCAGACGTTTATGGCTTGGTGTTCACACTGATGACATCCACTGTGTTTATAAAGATTCAAACATAACAGGGTCTTATTAGTTTTCTGATCCAGTTTTCCAGTAGTGTTGGTGTCTGCATATATATGGTGATACAATTCAGTACCATCTTCAAATCCACTTTATTACATTACCTGTCACTTTTGTATAGCTTTATCCTTTCTGCAGTGGAAAAACTTCATTCCTCCTAGAACATATGCATTGACCCCATCTGTGTCCACATCACAGACACATGGGCATCATGCATCCTCTCTCTTTCTGACACATTTTCAGTCCTGACATGGATAAAATACTTGCTTAAAGAAAATACCCACAGTGATGGGTATGCAATATCATGAACTGATATACAGATTTCTTGTTAGCAAAACATAATTTCAGTCCTTAATTATCAAAAAGTTTGCTTTTGGTAGTCTAGTGATAAATTTTTAATATGTGTGTGTCTGTGAGATTTGGATGTTTAACATAGCTTTAACAATTTTTTTAGGCATCACTATGATTTCTGCAGTGTGGCAGCTATAATTGATGTCTAGCCATGGGACATTGTACCACAGATATGTAGCATGATGTCCCACCCAGTCATAAAATCCTAACAAGAGGCCGACTAGTCATAACACTAACCTCTTAATGCTGAGCGCCAAGCTGGGTAGCTGTTCATACTATTTTTATAAATCTTTTATATGACTCAGCTGGGATTTAAATCCACATCCTTTTGCATCTGAGATGAATGCTTTAAACATTTAGGCCACTGGAGTGGCCGATAAATGTTCAGTGCATTGTGCATTAATTGCATCACACTTGGGAGACATCTGGTTAAGTCTGATTGTAAACTAGCACCAGATAAGTGTTTTGAGGGTGAAAAAAAAACTTTTGTTGCTTTTGTTTTTATATGGTTCTAATTTTTGCTTATGCTATTTTTATGTTGTTTTTTTTAAGGTCTTGTATGTATTACCAAATGACCACATTTAACCTTATCATATATTGATATGAACTTGTATAGGATTACAGTCCATAAATTATGTAGGTGTGGCAGTAATTCATTTGTAAGATTTAAAGTATGGAGATTATTAGAAGGTAGACTCAGAGCATTCTATTATTTTGCTTCTTATTAAAGTGCATCTTTCAAGCAAGTTCCTGGTTGAAAATTTATACATGCAAAGACAAAGGCTTATGAAAATGACCTTACATTAAAAGTGAAAGAAAATTTTAGCTGAAATGTGTATTTTCAGACATTGGTAATAAAATTAAGGACTAACTTTTGACAAAGATAGTGGTCTGTTTCATGTTCCTTTTCTTTAGCATAACATTGGTTGCATAGTAGACTTTATGGAATTTGGGGTTGGCTAAGTGGTCTAAAGTACTTGCTATCTCATCTCCATCCATGTGGGTTTGAGTCTCAGGCTTGGCCTATGCAGGTACATGTATGTGAGAAAGCTTCCCAGTAGCTTCCTTTGTGTTTTTGGTTCTTTCCAGTGTTTGCATAGTTTTGTTCCACACTAGTTACAGTGTCTGTTAGTTGTACAGCCTGTTATGTGCTGCAAAATGGTATTAAGCTCATATTAACAATAACATAGGTTGCGATGTTGAGAAAATGCAATATGCATTTTAAAATTGTTCACTTTGAGTTGGTTTGTTGGGCATGAGTGAAACTTTGGTTTTAATGAATATTGTTTTGCTGAAGGAATACATGATAATTTTTTGGGAAGGACAGTTTAGATGCAGCAAGCAACATAAAAGCAAAATTAAATAATGCATAAAAACACCTGCTTTGATCCTAATAGCTTTGATTTACAGTTAAAAAGAACAGTACTTAAAACTTATGTACATTTGCAACATTGAAAGACTGTTGTTATATGAAATCTCTGCTACTGTACCTTCATGTATTATGACCAAAATTTCTTTATATTCAGTATTAGGGAAACTATACAATCCCTTACATTGATTGCTGAGTGAAATAGCTGCTCCAAAGTGTTTAAGAATGAAGTTAAACTAAAGCAGCACCATTTTATGAGGGGGTTTCCATATGTTTTTCAAACAAAAGGCACAGATTATTGTAATACCCCCAATCTGGAAGTAAGTAATGTGCAACTCTTCGTACTGTTAAGTATACAGTCAAACCCACTTATCTCGACCTCGGTTATCTTATCTCGACAACCTGCTTATGTCAAGCGTTTTGGTTTGGTCCCGAAAAAATTCTTCTTATGCTCTTTTTTACCTGCTTATCTCGACCTCTGTTTAGTCGATAACCCGGTTATGTCGGGCATAAGTTTTGGTCCGAAGTAACATGTGGACCTGCTTTAATTCAGCAAAATGCAACTTTTTAACATCAATCTCATAGAAATTGTACAAGAAATAGCAAAAGCCATCGATTTTCAGGCACAGTTTTGGTCCGTTACGGTAGTAGTCACATTTTAATTTCATATTCTTTCTATTTTTGGTTTGTAAGAGTAGCTTAATCGATTAGTTTATTAAGAATATATCATGTTCACCACATAAAATATTCACGGATTCACAAAGACAAGAGTGTGCACAAATTACAATGTAACTTTATTTTACGAAAATGCAGAATCTTAGATGTCAGCTACATGTATATTTTATCATTTCCCTTTTATTTCTTAAGGTACATTTCAGATATGAATTATGTTCTGAAGTACATGTATACAAGAAACAACAATCAAGGAGATACAAGTAATGAAATATTATGTACATGTACACATTAATAATCAATGTGCAGACGGAAAAGTGCTGATCGGCTGAATATTCAGGTCATGAAATTGTTCCATATGCACATAATATCATGACGATTTATTGTATAGTATTTTATGACAAAATAGCGAAACATGTCAGCAATATTTTCAAAAAATCTAGGAATTATAAACTGAACATAATGTAGTGGAAATACAAAAATATACGGTAAAATTACCTACACATATATGTACAATAAACGCATACTATATATGAATAAAAAAATGAATACTTTTTTCATTTTGAATCTATACATCTATAAAACACACAAGTACATACACATATCATAATGTGTACTACATTTTTTTTGGTAGAAAATATGAAGTAATATCAGTCTGCTTTTGTTTACTCTGGTGCTGATTTGTAACGAATGATTCAAAAGCTCTAACGTTTTCATACATATGCTCGGCACCATCAACACTTGCCACAAATTCATTTTTTTTAATGCATCCAGATAATCGGTTTTGACTGTATTTAATTTTAAATGCGTGATTAACCTTTGTCTGTAATTGAGGCTAGGAGTTTGGGCCAGCCATATTAGTGGATTTGTTTGTGTTTTTTTTTGTTTTTATTGTAAACAGCAGCTAATATATTTCTATAATTGTTGGTTTTATTTAAGATTATTATTATTTATGGGTAAATATGTTTACTTGGATTTGAGTTCAAGGTATTGGTTATCCTCCTGGGAATTCATGGTACAGTGTATACTGATGTTTGCCATCTTCTATGCTCTAGGTGTCAGATAGAACAAACACTGGCAGACCAGGCTGTCTTTGGGAGTACAGTGGTCCTCCTCTTATACTGCCACCCCTTTTGCCCCAGGAAAGTGGTCTTATAAGATGGGTGGCCTTTTCTGAGTGGGACAATATTTGTAAGATGTGTATGTATATGTGTATATAGTAGAACATATAACTTAAAGCAGTTAATATCTTCATTAATTATTAAAATGTTTGTCAGTTATTTCAAGGTAACATAAATTAATATTTCTATTTCCTAGGTGTGAAATGTGAGTGGGGTCTTATTGGCATGCACATTACAAAACCATTCAAAAACGTTATTTAAATCTTGGTACATAATGTTTCATATCCAAAATAATTCTCTTTCAAGTTATTCCATTTTCCCCACTGCTACAGAATATTTTCCTTATATGTTATGTTGTTTTTTTTTGCATCTTCCCAGCATAAAATAGTTTGGTACTAAATTCTCCCCATTGCCTTCAAGTCTGATAACATTTACTTTTTCTTCTAAAGTATTATTTGTGTTTACGTCATGACATGTTAAAGTTTTTTAATGATTTATTTCTGTGTTGCTAATTGTACAGTAATGCAATTTAATTTTGCAAACGAAACTTTGTAAACACAAAACCTTATTATTAAGGAAGTAATACATGTACTGTGATGTGATTTTTGTTGTTGTCTTTGTCTGGTACCTTGTTTTGTTCAAAGTTGATTATTTCTGTGTATATGTGTTAATCCACAAAATCTATCTTTAACATATCTGACCTTGTGATATTGAAAGTTACAAAAGTCATAAATGTCAATATTTTTTAAAACCATCTCCACTGTAAGTTGCCCAAAGCTCTATCAAAATATTGCCGACTCCATTTCTATCTGATCATGTTATGATCTTGACAATTACGTCTGTTAAAAAATTCACTGTGTGAAGCCCAATGCTCTATTAGAAGATTGCTGACCCATTTCCTGCAAATGTTGGCATTAATGATATAATATCTTTAGTGGTACATGTACTTTAACCAACACTTCTTTCAGTAACGAAAATGTGACATTTGGTAACAGACATCAGGAAAGATAATCAGATTACTTAAGTGATTAAATATTGGTTCTGGATACATATTAATAATAGAATGTGGCCAGTTGTGAGGGGTAAAGTTTACATGTGTGCACTAACATGTTGGCTGCTGGTCATGTTTGAGGGTTGCCCCTTCTTGAGGGGTACTTTTGAACACAAACTTGACAGTGTGAAGGGATTCTCGCAGTAAAGAGTGGGTGGCTTCTGGCTGGGGGGGGGGGAATTCATGAGGAGGACCACTGTAATACTAAATCACAGTAAAACCTGATTTTGATGATGACTTAGAATGTTCCAGAAATAAACTTGTAACTCTTGCTGGTCCTTGTATTGTGCCTGAGGTTTTTATGTTAAGGTTGTTTATACTGGAATTGTTCATTCCTACTTTAACATCTATCTAGTGGAATCAATCTTTTAGTTTTTTTTGGTTAATATGTGAGAGAATTTATTTTTTAAATTATTGGAATTACAAAGTGGTCATTAAAACTTTTGGACTAAAGCACTATTTTGGGATTAATGTGAAATCATTTAGTGAAATTTAGATTATATCAGTTGTGATACATTTTTACATTTAGACTGTTAGCACATGAGCACTATTGTAGCTATTGGTACATCAGCATATTAAGTATTGGAATTCATTTGGAACACAATTTGGAATTCAATTAGGATACTATCAGACTTTTGGACTTGTGATAAAACTTTTTTGGACTATTTGGGATTTAATTCACAGTAGTATAAGTTGTTTTTCTTCAAATTTTCACTTCATATTCAAGGCAAAAAAATTATTTGTTGATTTTTCGAAAGTTGTTCATTTTTGCTCTTTTCCGATACTTTGTTAAAAACCATAGTCATAAAAAGAAAATTGAGGACACTTGTCTGGGTTACCAATTTCTTTAAAATATTTGTGAAAACTTGTTTTTGACATTTTTTCACTTTATTTCTGAATTATATTTTGCCCCAGTTTTTTGATTGTACATAATTGAGAAAAACTTTAGTGAAACCGACAAGTTATTACACTGTCATTTAAAGTGGAGAACATTATTTTAAATTCTACCCAGGGAGGGTTAGAGTTCTTGAAAAAGAATGAATTATTTCAGATTGCCAGATAATATGATTATTCTGATCATTCTAAAGCAAGGCTTATTTAACAAAACAAGAAATAAAAAATATTTTGGTTGACTATTTGGTGCAAAAGAATTTTTGGATATTGGATAAAAGTACTCCGGGTTTGATTACAGTAGTAAGTCTCTACCTGACTGAAATAAAATTAAAATAATTGAAATAATAAAATAACAGAACTAAAGTGAAGGCTTCATTATAAAAAGGAATTGATGGAAATCCAAAATCAGGAGAGAGAAAGAGAAATACAATTGCAGAAAGTGGAAACAGAAAGAGCAGAGAAAAATGCAGATGCAAAGAGAAAAAGAAGAAAGGGAAATACAGATACAGGGAGAAACAAGAAAAGAAAGGGAGATGCAGAAAGAAGTGGAAATGCAGTTTAGGCTAAAAGAACTAATACTAGCAAGCAGAAAGCAGTCTCTTCCCTTTACACACAAGTTTAGGTTTTGATTTTACCAGAAATAAGGTTACTACCCGATTTTAGTGAAAAAGAAATAGATCAGTATTTTCCTCATTTTGATAAAATTGTTGAAAATTTGAAATGGCGAAGAGAGCATTAGACTTTCGCAAAACTCATGAATTTCTGCACTTCACTGTTGGTGCAACAAAGTGCTAATTATGGTGTGCTTAAAGAATGTCTTGCAGGGTTATGATTTAATGCACGAGGCATATCAACCAATGTTTAGGAACTGTAGAAAAGAAACTGGTCTGAGCTATGTTGAATTTGCTAGGGGAAAAGAACAGTTACTTGATAGGTGATGCTCAGCCAAGAAACTTGATGAAGATTACATTAACCTCTGACAGTTCATGTTAGCTGAAGAGTTCAAGAAATGCATTCATGGTAATGTTAAGACTTACATTCAAAAGTAAAAGGTTTAAACTTTAGATAATGTTCATACAACTGATGATTATTCCTTGATTCACAAAATTTCTTGAGTCGGTAAGATTTTCAATCTCATACGAGCAATTCTAAATCTGTCTCAACCTTTAGGAATCAAACTTCTGATAAGACTGAAAAGAAATCCTTATCTCTTCCTACATGCACATGTTGTATGAAGAAAGAGCACATTATTTCTGATTGCTTCAGATTGGAAAATAGGCAAGAGAATAAAGACATAGCTATTCCAAATGCTCTTATTTCTAAGAGGTCATGGTCATTTTATTGAATACAATATTTTTGTTGGTTTAAGCAAACCCCAGTCTAATTTTGTTGTGGAGAATTATGAACCATTCATATTGATATATTTTATTTCACTTATTAGTGACCCAGCTAATCCTATCCTTATTTAAATATTAGGGGACACATGATCTTCTAGGTCTTTTTTATCAGGTACATTGCTTTTATCAGAGTTTTCTTCTAGTGAAAGTTGTTTTTTTTTTTTGTTGCTTGAAGTAGAGTGTGGTTTTGTTAATATTTCTCTCCATTGTGGAAATTTGTCATCATACTTAATCAGGACCCATGACAGTTGGAACAATCACTTCTTTACCCAATGAATGTATTCATTTATTACTAGGCATTGGTCTAGCATGAGATAAGGTTGTGGTTAATCCACTTGTAACTGAGAAGTTTTGTTTGGATCAGAAAGTAAATCTTATTGAATATAAAATCAAAACCTATTTTGTCCAGTTACTAAATCTGTGGCAGAAATATGTCAATGAGGAAATTCTTTTTCAGTTGTTGCATGTACTGGTCAGTCTTTTGATGTGGTCAAGTCAAGAGGTATTGATCATATTGATTCTCTTGTTACTAATTCTCTTTCTCCTAATGAGAGTAACAAAAGTACCCAGTCATTGTTTGTGGCATTGTGGAAAACAAAGGAGAAAATGTCCATAAATCTGTATGTGTTTGTAGAATATGAATGTGGGTCAATATCTATATTTAGCACAAATAGGGATCAAAGACATACAAACATGATACAAATGGTACTAACAGCTGCCTCACATGGTGCTCAGCATTAAAAGAGGTTAGTGTTAGGACTGGTTGGTCTGGTGTCAGGAGAAGACTTGGAAAGATATCATTGAAACCATTTGGAAATTCTTTGCTCAAATCATTGATGTACATTTGACAGTTTAAGTGAAAAGTGAGTTCTCACTTCTGTTGTGCTTGTGTTGCATTGTTAGGACATATTTTGTAACATGGTTGTGTTAAACCTGGAAGTTAAGGTCAAGGCTATGGCTGAATTCCCTTTGCCTTTTGATAAATTAAAGACAATACTTTAAAGGTCACCAGTTCATTCAGCTCTAAATTTCAGTCCTTTGAAGCTCTTGAGAATGATGCTCATCAGGAAATTATTCTTTTAGCTGACTCATTTATTGGTTATGCTTTTGTTATTTGTTGGCTTTTCTTAATGGTTGTGTGTTATATCTATTTGTATTTAATACTTTTGCATGTCCAAATTGAAGTTCACTATGTACCTGTCCATGGACATTTATCGTAAACTAATATTTATCTATGAGTAATGGTTAAATATTTAGATCATTATTAATGGAAACACAAGTTAAAAGATACAGTGTTGATTCTGACATTAGAATGATTGAGAATGTGAGATTCCTTTTTAAGTGACAGTATTTTCAGAAAATTGTTGTTGCAGTCTGGGTCAAGTTGAAGGTTATATAATGTTGTTTATCTAAATATTATTAATTATTGCCTTAACATGATCAAAGCAGAATCAGTCTTTTGTTTTTGTTCATATTTTCCTTTGGGTGAAATTATTTATTCCAATCATTATCAAGGGTTAAGCTAGATTTGACGTCTCCTTTTGGACAGAGCAGGGAGCAGGAAGAGCTGGACAGGCAGAAGTGGGACCTGAACAGGGAGAAGTAGGAGCAAAGCAAGACACACAATGTGTGTGTGTTTTCATTCTCTAATTTGAATTATGCCATCTATTTCCAGGAATGCATATTTGTATTTAACATTGGTGTTAAGCAAGGTTTTAAGCAAAATTTTATTTTCAAGTAGAACATTTTCTGAATTTTATCTACATTGTAAACACTTTTGATGCATGTTTAATAACTTATAATTTTCTTATTCATTGTATTTGGCAATTATATGAGTTGAAAAGAGAACAGAAGCTATACATTGTAATAAGTTTAACTGAGTAGATTACTGTTTTGTAATTGCAAGTTAATACAAATGCTTGATCAGCTACCCTTAATAATGATTTTTTTTCTTTTCACTTTATGCAAGTTCATTATAAAATGGTATTTAAAAAAGTTTTCTAAACTTGTTTGAAACAACCCCTGCACCATGTACATACCAGAAAATGCACATCTTTCAGATCATTAAATTTACTTATTTCCAATGAGAAAATGGCAGAATTTGTGTCTTTTCATTCACATGTCCGAAAAAACAACATATGAATCAAAATTAACATGCATTTATACTAAAGTGACACAAAAATGACCACAAGAGATTTAGAAGTGAGTAGTTTTTCCAGATTTACTATTATAGTGTAAAACACTTTCACGAATCAGCCCCTTAATGTAGTCTCCCATCATGTTCTCATTATACTGTCCTTGGTAGTGGTGTTCAGAGTTCAGTATATCCAGGTGGAAGCACTTGCCTTGCTTCTGAGTACTTTCCCATGTTCTCCTTCAATTTATCAAGATGAGCATCAAGTATATGGACTTTGATGGACATCCTGCAGCCCATTGTGCCATAGTGCTTCACCAGTCTCAACCAGTTCCAGTTTTCAGCCTTGTGATTGCCCAGGAAGCCCTGAACCACTGTGACAAAGCTGTTCCAAGCTGTTTTCTCATGTCTAGTGAGCTTCTTGGGGGAATTCATTGCATTCCAGGTTCTTCTTTATCTGTGGTCCAATGAAGACACCTGCTATGACCTTTGCTTCAGATAGCTTGGGGAAGAAGTCTTGAAGGTACTTGAAGGCTGCCAACTCCTTTTCTAGAGCTCTGACACATTGTTTTATAAGACCTAATTTGATGGGCAGTAGTAGCATCAGCACCTTCCGGAGGTCCACCAGTGTCTCCCACTTGATGTTGTTTCTCCCCACAGAGAACTTGGTTCACTGTGGCCTGGCCTGCCTGTGATAGTGTGCCTTGGTGTCCTTGCGGTCCAAAAGGCAAAGATAGCAGGGAAACTTGGAAAAACCACCTTGAAGACCTATCAGAAATGCCACCATTTTGAATTTTCCGATGACCTCCCAACCATATTCATCATACTTAGATGTGTCCAGCAAGGTCTTAATGTAATTGTAATCCTCTATGTGGTGCTCCAAGCGAGTCGGGAAGAAACAAAAAAATACTTGTTCCCATGATGGAGCAGTATTGATTTGAAGCTCATGGATGAGCTGTCAAAGAAAATATGACACTCCTTCTGGTTACAGGTGATTTTGATTGCCTTGAATTGACTGGTCATATTGTGGCAGAAGCAGAGCCCATCTTCATGGGTGAAAAAGTTGGAAAAAGCTTGGTGACACTTCCTCTAATCTGAGATCAGAGAAAGTTCTCCTTGAACCAACAAGATTCACTGTTTGAGCCTATATGTCAAAAACTTGGCATTGGACTTGGTGAGACCAAGATCTCAGATCAAGTTGTCGAGTTTTTGTGGTTGGGAATGTATGGGTTTCTCATCTTAGCTCCACCTCTGAAATTGATATCTGGATCATTATTGTCTTTTTTGCTCTCTAACTTGCTGCTCTCTTCTAAAGTTAGTTGCTCTTTTTCCAGAGGAGTGGGTGCATTGAGCTCAGGGCAGTGTGGCATGGTGGGTGATTGATGAAGGAAGGTCTGGATATGTGATAGGTGCATTCTTGTCAGGTTAACATTTGGAAGGGTCCACCATGCAGAATAGCAGTTGTTTGAGTGGTCAATGGAATCATGCCAGATTCTTGGGATAGTGAACTTTATGGCTGTCTTTTACCATCTGTACCATCCTACAAATATTTCACCCATGACTAATGTGTAAGAGATTCTCATAAAATATTTAATATATATTTTTTTTGCAATATATTGTTTGTAAAACATCATAAAATTAAAAACTTTTACAATTTTAAAAATTACAAAAATTTTGTATAACATAAAATTCCAAACAACAATTGTCCACCTTATCTTCAGTATTTTATTTTTGTAGTGCTCACAGGTGAAATGGGGTGCCCAATGTTTGCCTTGATCCCTAATAGGCATGCCAAAATAGGCCTTGTAGGGCTCACACATCTTCAAAGATGCAGATACATATCCACTTAGGCAGCTGGAACTAAATTGAACTTGTGGGCTTAAGGGCCCTGTATTTATACTATTTATATTACTAGATAGTTCTAGAAGTTACTCCAAGTTTACTCAGCACTGAATCTCTCTGGAATGTTTTTGGAAAATGGGTAAATTTCAATATACTGCTATCCTGGTCACAAAAGCAAAGTTATTGGGGATAATAGCCATTTTAGGAAATAAAACTTACTACCCAGGGAACAAATAAAAATGTTACATGGTGGAATTAAAGTCAATGTATGAATGAACTAAACCTTTTTCTTAAACCAAATTGACACAGCCTACATGCAATTGCATTCATTTTTAGAAAAAAGGGTTTTCATAAAGGACCGACATTCTTTATAGTTTTGTTAAAACAGGCCATTGATGGGATTGCAAATGTAAGATTTTATTATTTGTCTACATACTTGGTATAACATTAGGCATTGGTTAAATAGTATTTGCTTTACTGTTTTGTTTTGTTGTTTTTTTTCTTCATATTTTCAAAAAAATTTCTAAACTAAAAATGTAACCTTGACCTTGCAGCATCTTGTTGAATTCCAAAATATAGCATTGTCCTGTATTTTCCAGAATATATTTGCCCAATAGTTTTCTGGAAGAGACAATCTAATAAAACAATCTAATAAAACAGTACTTCCCAGAACAGCCATGTCTGCCATTATGGTTCCAAGCATATTTTATCAAGAAAATAATGTACACACAGCAGTTAAAATGTTCATGTTACCCATTCTATTCAGAAAACTCAAATTGCTGTTTACATAAATTCAAGTTTCCAAACACAAGTTCCTATATTTTATCAACAAAAGATAACTAGTCGAAGCCAGGCAGTAATAGTTGCCAACTTGATTAATAATCAGTCAGCTATCAAAAAACATGCCTGTGAATGTACCAGAGCTTGTTTGTCTGCATAATTGATATCAACATGAACTATTTTATGGCTATAAGGGTATATTTTGCCAGGAGCTATATAAAACATAATCCTGGAACAAACTTTGCCAAGGCAAAGGAGGGTCTCAGAAGGGACAGTCAATCAATGTTCCTCTAAAAAGAAATTAACAGGGTAAACTGAAGTCATTTTTGCTTTCCTAACAGAAGAAGGTGAAGTTTAGTGACTTAGTTATCCACTTTGCCTGGTAGTGTGAGCCCTGAATATTCACTGGAAACACAATGTGCTCATTAGTAATATTCTTAGGACAGAAACACTAATTTGAAATTATAGTGAATTCAAACCAGAACATTTTTGGATTATATTATTGTGTTTATCAAATGACTCTTAGCATGTCATCACAATCCAGTTCACTGGTATATTAGCATATCAAGACTACAGGCACATCAACATGTTCAGTATTTGACCATTTTTGGAATACCACTGGAATTCATTTAGAACTTTATACATTTAGACTTTGGATTTGTGATAAAAGGTTTAGGAATATCTGGGAATGAATTCACAGTTAAGTACTGTAACTTTTAAATTTTTTTTTTTTGTAATCTAGGCAAAATAAATATTTGTTGAATTTTAGAGAACTAGTTTTTCACTTTTGTCTGTTATTTAGTTTGAGTTGTAGCAGTAGGTACACCTTGGGATGATGGTGCATTATGCATAAGTGGGTCACTTTGACACAATTTGCAAGGTTTATTCAACAGCTGAAAAAAAATGTGCTACAGATTTGGTATTCATGAGCCTTGCCAGCTTACACAGCTGTAAATTTAATTATTTATTTAGGTTACATTAATTTAAAATGCCATATTCTTTCAGCTGAGACATCAAGCTGCTGTTGACAATTCTTTTTCTTTGCAGATTAATCTTCGACTGATTCTTGTTAGTGGTAAAACAAAAGAGTTTTTATTCACTCCCAATGATGCTGCAGCAGATATTACAGACTATGTTTATAACAACTGGCCCACAGGTATAAACAGGAAGTTTGCTGCTACTGTGACTACTACTACTATTACTATTACTACTACTACTACTACTACTACTACTACTACTACTACTACTACTACCCTTTCTCTTAAGATCTCTTTGAAAGAAGCCACTTCCTTACATGTGCCACTTGTTCTGCATCTCAGTCAATCTTTTAGCATATTTTTTTGCTGATTTTTATGACATAGGCTCATTATATCAAACAAATATAATGGTTCTATCAATATATGATCAATTGTTTTTTCATCTTTTTTTTTTCAGTAACTTGAGCTGTTCCCAACTTTCAAATAAATGTTTTCTGCCCATTTCTAAACTTCATTATCTTTCCATTACTACCTCATGCTCTAATTTGTATTATTTATTTGTGCGAAAGTGTATCGCTGCATAAAATGATTTTTACTGCAATTTATCTTGCTTGAAGAATAATGAAAATATGTTTATTGCAGCTATATTCATTGCATGCAGTTAATGGAGGTTGAATGACGAGAAAAAATTTTGACTTCTTAATGGAGACCAGAAATAAATATTTTCTTTTTATGTATATAATTCTCTACAAATTTTAATTCGACTTTAATGTTTATAAATTACATATCGTAGGCGGGTAGTGATTATATTGCGCGGAAAATACCATGATTCTGTAAAATATGAACAGTAATATAGTAAAAAAAAATAAAAAAATAAGATTGTCATCAATTAGCTTAAATCCCATGAGTTTTCACTGTGAAAGCTGTGTAATTTTCTCTACAAATGAAATCTCATCTTTATTTCCGCAAAAGAAACTGCCAGTTAACACCTGAAATATCTCTACCGTATATGTAAAGCTTTATTACCATGATAGAATTAAAAGAAGGAATAAAACAATAATTCTATGCAGTGTGTATGTATGTATGTGTGTGTGTGTGTGTATATATATATATATATATATATATATATATAATCTCTTATTATCGATTTAGACTTGCATGTTTATTAATGTTTCGAGTCTAGGATTCGGCTAATGTAGATATGTGAGAAAGCCTGCCAGTAGCTTCTCATGGGTCGGTGGTTCTTTCCGGTGATTTCCCGGTTTCTTCCTCCACCATTAATACTGGCCGCCATGAATAGCCTATCGTATGCTGAAAAATGGCATTAAGCCCAACAACAAACAAACAAACAAATTAATGTTTCTTATATTTTTCATGAAATAACTTGAGTTATATCTAGAAAGAATATATTTTTTCAAAATGCACAAAATCTCATCCACACTTGAACAGACAGTCGCACATACGAGTCTCCTTAATGATCATTTTAATTTTATTTTCTTGAACGGATGGAATATTTAGAGAATACAGTTTGGAGAAATATTGATATTAGACACTGTGTATATGACATTTGTGGCTCTCACCTATCTGCCTGTCTGTCTCATTTCATTTGGTGCATGGGTATGTATATGTTTGTATATGCTTGAATGAATGTGTTTGCATATATATATTGCATACATATATTATATAAACATACTTCCTGTTAAAAAAGAGCATATAATGGTATTAAGATAGAAAGAGTGACTGATAGATAAAGACAACAAATATGAATAGTTGTGACTATCCATTTATTATTGGCTTGAAGAGCATGTTATTACAAACAGTCTCTTTTTTAAAATCATGTCTGCAATTTTACATCTGGTCGGTCACGTGGATCAATATTGATTTAAAAGGCAAATCAAAGTAATAGGACGGAATCTGTGAAATAATTGGATCTTTTAAACTTGTATATTTGATGCATGGAAATTCAAATAGAATTAAACTAAATTTAAGAAAGCTGTTTCAGATGAATTTGTTGGTGGCACTCAGAAATGTTGTCTAAAGACTACAGCTAATTTGAGAGTTATTACAAAAACGTGTCAGCATAGGCAAATAAAAATCATAATAAAGTTATTATAGGCACTATCCGATGCTTGATGTTGAGAAAACCAGCAAGAAATGTAAATAATTAATTAGGTTGAATGAACGCTTGGCTATATTTGACTGGACAAGGCAAGAAAAAATATGTGTATGAGGAAATACTTTTTGATTGTTTAAAGATGTGAGAACCCTTTAACCCACCACCAAAAAGAAAATGAAACAAAAATAAAATTTGGCATGTTAATAATCGGAATATTGTAAAATATTTACACCCAAAAATGAATAAATATTCCATCTGCATTAATTACATTCCTTTATCTTTATAATAGCTAAAGCAATTATTGCTTTGTTAAGTTCCTCTGAATACGTTAATATGCTGTGTTCCTTTTTAAAAAACATTTCTGGTCTAAAATATTCATTATTACAGATCAGCTGACATATCCAATGTGTGTTATAATTTTCTTATTGAACTTGTGTTAGAACTTTCTTAAGTCGTGTTATAAACGAACTATTATCCTTGAGAAAATAACTGAGAAAGAAGGACATATCAACATATGAAAAATGCAAACTATTGAGATTATTTTTGTTAAAGTTATGCAGCCAAAAATGTGCAATAAATGTTTAAAATTGGAGAGCAAAATGAAATGTTCCTACAAATGTATCTGAAATTGTAGATTATGAATATATATTATCTGGTATTATATAAATATGGACAGTATATTTAAATGAATTATTTGATATCCTTTAAGTATAGACAGTAAATATTATTTAATTGTCGGTTATAATGAAAGTATGGACACCAAATCTAATTATCTGATGTAATGTCTATAATTATTCTCCTAGTATGAACAAAAGATGTTAGATATAATTATTCATTGGTTTAACCATAATGATCTGTAGTACACCTATGATTCTGAACTATCTGAAACTGGAAATGTATTGTGGGCATGCACATTGGAACTAAGGGAGGTAATTTTAAGCTCTAAGATCAGTAACTCTCTTGCAACTGTTAAATGCTCTATAGAAAACAGTGTCCCAGATTTGGAAAATCTTTGACCAGAGACCAGAAACTGGGGTCCTGGGAGTAAGATTCAAAATCTTATCAAACAGATATAATGGTTCATATATTTTATCACAGAATGGGCAGAAGAAAAGTTACCAGAGAGCAACATTTTGAGACTTATATACCAAGGAAGATTTCTACATGGAAATGTAACATTAGGAGGTGAGTTATTTTGTTTTAGTTAATCCAGTTATTCCTTTTAATGGTTTGATTGGTTGTTGTTTTGTATCATGTCAATACTTTTAAGGTTATATTATACTGAGGTCAGTAGAGCAAATTGCTTTTCTTAAGTTCACACCATGATAGATATTCCAGGCCCGTTACGATGATGAGAACTGAACCATCATCCTTCTGGTTATAAGTACAGTGCCTTGTCCACTGAGCCACAGCAGCTACTGCTGAAAATGGAATACTGTGAATGGGTAACCAGTTTTTGTCAGTTTGTGGATTTAGATTTAAAAATGGTCTTTCATTGGAAACACTTCTTCACTTTTCTACATATTAACATGCCTATATATATATATATATATATATATATATATATATATATATATATATATATATATATATATATTTGTCAAACAAAACCACAACAATAACTTTACAATAGTCAATAGTTTCACCTTTTCAAACTTATTTCACCCATTCTGAAATTCTTCATCATTATTTTTCTGTTCTGGATCCAGTATATTTGAATCCCAAACACTATATTTGATCACATAGTATTAAAGAAACCTTGGAAATATGCCTCAGAATTGAATTTTATTGTGCTAGAGTTAGATATCAGAAAATATTAGTTTTATTTTGACGGTTTTGGATTTGTCAGCACAAGAACCTGGATAAATGTTGAATAGCCTTTTATCATATTACTTGTATGATAGACTGGAAAGACTGCTTATTTTAGTATTAAGAATATCAAGTATAGAATCAGTTATGTTTTAAGGTGTATTATATTTATTAAAGAAAAGGTATTTAGCATAGGTTTGACAGTAATGATCAAATTACTATGTAAAAATATTTTTTCTACAAAATTGTGTGCTAAAAAAAATGGAATTATTTTGAGACCAAATGGCATGGGCAAACAACTATCTTTCACAGTATTAGAGAATTTTCCATATATTTTCAGTTTTTTTTTCTCTTAAGATCTTTTTCATATATTTGGTATGAACCATGTAACAAATGCTTGAATATTTATAAAATGCATGTATGCATAAAAAAGAAAATACACATAGAATGCATATAAATATATTATTGGTGCTTAATCAGTAAGAGGAAGAAATTAACTTTTTAATATCATAGTTGTTAAGCTTATTCTTTCTGTTATGGTAAAACCATGTCCATGCTGAATGTACTATTGTCCTGTTCTAGAAACTCCTAGAACACATGCAGATTCCCAGTCTGGACTGCATCATCATCCCACTTTCAGTAGCACATCCTGATTCTTTTGGACAATATCTTAAAGTAGATGTGGAAAAAATTAAAGAAATTACCTACAGTGATGGTTATGCAATATTGGAACTTTTGATTTTTATATTTCTTGTTAGCAAGAACTTATTTCTCAGTCCATATACATCAGAAGTATATTTTGATTATTTATTGCATTTCACATTAAGTGCCAACTATCGTTCCTTTCCTAGGTTTGGGAGTTACTTGTAGGAATATGAATATATGTAATTACTAATGGATCATTAAACTTATCCATTCATTATTTACACCTGATTGTTTCCATGTTGTATGAGTGTTCATTTATTAGTGTCATTGTTATTAATGCAGTGAGCATTATAAACTCTTTACCTTCCGCTAATGCATATATTACATGCAAAAAATAGCCTTGTATTCCCAGAGATGCATGTACAAGTTGCTAACAATACTCTTTCTATTCCTGTTGGCTCATACATGCATTTCTAGCCAAGGCTTTGGATACCCCAGAATTACATATAAATGTTTCGTATTGATTTATGCATTGAATGAAATTGCAAACATCAAACCTTTCTAACAATATTTAGCCAATGAAAGTAGTCATTACATTAAATGACAAAAGTATTCTATTAGTAGTTCTACAACTTGTAAATGGGAATTTCCACTGAAAATGACTGTGAAATAAATGGAAACATTGATATATTCAGACGAATCAGACTTTTGAAGTATTTGAAAGTGATGACATTGCATATTACATGAATTTTAACTGTCACAATGAAGACAAAGGATTAGACATTAGTGTAAGTCCTGTTTTGACACCTGACAATTCATATTTATCTGAAGATAAGACACACAGTGACATTGAAACATCGGAACATGTGGGCCCAGTACATGTGGACAGTTTTACAACAGATTCAGGGCCATCATTTCACTTTATTGAAAATGCAAGGGAGATAAATTTATTTTTACAATCTTTTCCTAAAGAAATATTCCAGTCATTGGTAGCTAAAATGAACAGATATGTTGAAAAACATAGTAGTGGGAAGTCTGATCCATAGTGATCACCTACTTTGGTTGCAGAAATGGTGGCATTTCATGGACTACATGCCCTTTTTATTATAATGCAAATTCCAGAATAAACTTTGGTAAGTGCTTAAAATTTTATTTCTAATTAGATTACCTAGTTTTTGTAGACATAATGTGCTTTAACTTGAGTAGCCCTTACTCCGTTAGCCATTTATGATGCTCTGGGATTTAGCCTACAAACAGCTGCTAGAAGGCAGGCAGCTTAGCAAGCTTCATTGGGAGAGCAGTTAGTACTTACAGAAGGTAAAGATTTAAGAGCATTTAGCATCCAACAATACTTCGTAGCGATTATATATTTCTCTAGTTTCTATTTAATACTTTTAGCATTATTATTATTATTATTCATACATTATGTTTTTATGTTTATAATTTATTTTCTTAAATACAAATAACCTTTTTCATTTAAGAGGAAAAAGTAATAAGGATGATGAAACTGATGCACCCAGTGTTATTATACATGATCTGTAGTTTAAGATATCACAATTATGGGTAAGTATGGGGAAAAGAAAAGCCCCATGGACACTCATGTCACTTGTGTTTTGTATGCAAAGTGTACATGAATGGAAGGATGTCCAGTTTGTTGTTTACATTTTGATGAAGTTTCTTTAAGATGACCCTTATCCAGGTTCTCTAATTGTGTCCAAGGTTTTATATTAGTGTTGTTTATATTAAAATTACTCATTTGTACTTTTAACATCCAAAGTGGAATTAGTCTTTTAGTTATGTTCAGTTTTAATTTGAAAGGTATTATTTATTTCAAATAACAATGGAATTTAAAAGTACTTTTTGACTTCAGGACTAAATCACTATTTTGGGAATTCCTTTAGAGACATTTTGGATTAACATTAATTAAAATCTTGATTTAGCATTTATTACTGTTTCCATAGAGACAAGTCACATAAATAAAATAGACCATTGTGCTATGCTCCAATTCTGGTGACTGACAAAAGCTGTGTCACCTGACCCAATAACTCCTTTGGAAAACTACATCATATAATAAATATACAGAGTTTAAATGGTTTAAATGTACTTAAATATACATTTAATCTGACATAGAAGTAAGCCTATTAAATTTATATTAGATTACTATTTGCTTTTTTTCCCCTTGTTTTCTCAATATCATGTTAACAGACCTGGGTTGACCTAGTATCCTTAGGCAAACTCAATTTTTCAAGTTATGAAGTGTATCAGTTTATTGGAGCTGGGAAAAGTGTTAATGGAGATACCGCTGGGTGATTTAGTCCAATGTGCATGCTGGATGGACAAAAACAGATGGCATGCTGGCCAATCACTTTGTTGAAAAGGTAGAATACCAAGCCAAATTAAAATAAATTCAGTTTAAAAGTTAAAAACAATTTTCATTTATTTTCTTAAACAATTTTGTCTGCAGGATCATGTGCTATATTTCCCCATCAGGTTTAAGATAAACTGAATAAATAAGAATGAAAAAATTAGGAAGTAAAGATACTGTATTTTGAACAAAATACTTCTGTATGGTGGATAACGTGAGTCCTGTAATAGCCTTATTTGACCTAAAAAGTTAAATACAAATTGCAGACACCTAACAGGTGGTCAGTTTGAATGTATTTTAGTTAGTGTTGTCATGGATGAGAATGGCATATAAATAGGTGCCTAATATGTCTGGAAATACAGCTAGTAAATCAAGTATAAAGGCACTGCCACACACTGACAGACCTGCTAAAGATGAAATGACCATGAAGTTAATATGTGTATTGATATTATATTGTAGGCTGTGTATTGTGAATCATATTGGTATGCAACACAGGTGTATAATTTCATCCCTAGCATGGGGTTGCCTTTTTTGTATCCACCATTGAGTCAGGCTTTACCATAAAGATTTTAGCCTTGATTTTATTTGCTAAACCTATCAAATGTACACAAAAATTTAAAGGATTGTTTTACATGCCTTTTGGAATATGAAATAATGCAAGTTTAAGAATGATGAATCCACTTTGCCAATTTGTGGTAATTGTGAGTTGTTTCATTAAGGATCTTGATATGAAACCTTTAGTCTTTTTAATTAAGACTGTAAATAATTATTTTACTTGGTAATTCAGATATCTTAATAAGACTGTTTACCTTATGAACTGCTTGAATTTTGACAAAACAAGGCTTCAATAAGTATCAAGAAAAACATGTCACTTTTGCCTTTGATTTTATCAGTCTTTTCTTTTGACTCATTAAAATGCATGAACCCTATAATTTATGTAATTACCTTGTCCATTCTTGTCTTGTCAACTCCATTTTGATCATTAGCAGTTAACTTCATATCTTCACATGGGATGTTTATTGTGAAAAACATACATTTGCAAACACATAATTGGATGCTATTTAGTTTGTGAACTGCCTATTATATTTGTTTCTTGTAAAAGTTTTGTCTCTTTGGGTCGAGTTATTGCATATTATTCCATCTTTTGCATTTCCATTAGCAGATCCTGGTAGCCATTATAGTTCAGGAACCATTCAGCATATTTTAATGTGATTTGATTTTTTATATTTTTTTCATAGCACTAGATATGCCATTATGGATTTTCAACTGTATTTTGTAAGGAGTTGTAGTCCTTAACAATTAACTTTATATTTTGACATAGAATGTTCCTTGTAACCGTACTTAATATGCCTTTTACAGGTTTGGTCTCATTTCTAAGAGTTAAGGCCCCCTGATTGCACATTCTCATGACTGGTTTTAGCCAAATTTGACATCTGGATTCATATTGATGAGACCTTAGATGACTATGATTTCATGTCTTCAATAACATCATTTATGAGTTGTGATCCAGTTTCCATTTGTGATTTTTTTTTCTGTAACATGTAACTTTAGTAAGCATTGTTCCATTTCAGCCAAATTTAATATGCACCTTTATGTAGATGAGACTTTAAATGAGTTAGATATCTAGCATGTCACAGAGGAGTTGTAGCCCCTGAATGCTCATTTTTTTGCAACTTTGGTTTTCCAATAGAAATGTTTCTGTTGTTTTCCAATCCAATCAAATTATAAAGAGTGGGTCCTGCTGCAATTCATCTATCACTACTAGCTTTTATTTTCTTCTTGTCTTCCCAGCTCTGCAGTTACATCTTGGTAAAACAACAGTGATGCACTTAGTAGCCAGGGAAAATTTACCAGAACCAAATAATCAGGGTGAGTTATATTTACGGTGTGTATATTTTTCTACTGTTAATGTTTAATTCAGGGTTTGATATCATCAGGACAACAGTCAATTAGTCTAGCTTTAATTGAGTAGCCCAAAGGTACTTTAATATGAAATTGTTAGCTTGGTGACTTACTTTTTCATAGATACAAGTCTTTAACAATTATCCACTTTTGTGGGTCTTTCATGTTTTACTGTTTTGAAAAAATAACATAAAAAATTCATCATATGTTGTAACCAATCAGCCCAGACTGGGCATTCTGATAGTTACCTGAATTCAACATGGTAGCCCAGGCTAGGCATTCAGATAGCTCTTGCACTGCAGTCTCAAGACTTTCTAGACCTTGATGCTTGGAATGAGTAATTTTATTCTACATCATTTGAAAATTAAATCAGAGAGTCATAAAAAGAACTCCAAGTAGGTCATTAGATTTTTATACATTATTAAATACAATCTTGTTTTTTTGTTTTGATCCAATTTTCTTGCCTCAAAGTGTTTTTGTACTGTATGCTGACATTTTCCAAAAGAATTGAATAATAATAAAGTTAGAGATCTAATATGGGATATAATATGATTAGTCAAAGTAAATTTATGTAGTGACAGTAAATAAAGGATGGATGATTAGACAGGTCAGCAAGTACTGTGCAGTTTGAGTAAGGAAGAAAAAGAAAATCACCTGTAATACAACAGTTGAAACATTGGTCTACATTGTTGCTCTAACAAGTCCTTATTGACCAGATTTAGCAGGTAATTTAACAACAGTTCAAAATATCTTGGAGTACAATATTTTGTTTGGTCTCCATGAAGTTCAGTTATTTTTATGGCAGTTTGTGGATCATGCTGTACATATCTATTGATTTTCTGGTTGTGAATCACTAGCAATGAAGGGGACAGAAGATATGGGTTATAAAAGTTTTATTGCCATTATAAACATTGCAATGCTTGTTGGAAAACTACATATTAAGATATAGTATGCACTCAACTGAGAGCTGATTTTATCACATCTGTAAAATCTGTGTTCCAGCGGGGGGGGGACAAAAAGTGAGAATTCTGCCTTGAATTTATGAAATTTCTAGACAGAAAGCCTATCATTTTCTTGCAGTGATTGTCTGATGTGTAAACTACTCTTCTTCTGAATTCCACATTAGCATTGTCGGTTGTGTGGAACGTGGCACTAGTGTTTTATGTACATGTTTCACTGTGTACAAGAGAGAGGGAGAGTCAGATCTTGTTGACTTAAACATATCTTGTCCAGTTTTCATGAACATGTTACTACACACCTAAAATTCCTGTCAGGCACTGTAATTCAACCTTCCATGATAGTTGTCAAACATAATAATGTTATCTTTGTCAGTCCATCCAGGTAAGCTTTGCAGACTGATGGAGCATCTTTGTTCCATGAATTCATTTCTCCTTTCAATACATTCCCCAAACAGAATAATATTTGGAATAAAACCTGCTACCTTCTAAATTTAACTCAAATAAAAGAGAACAAATTGTATTTTATGTCTATATCATATAGTCGGAGGGCAGTAACTCTTGCCCAATATCTTTCCTTGCCACAGTAGGTTTCAAATTTAAGCTGAGCCAACTACCGAAGATGATGCTTGCACATTGGGGGTTTTCAGACTTTGTTTCCATGCATAACTAAGTATTAAACAAGCCTTCCAGTAGTCCTAGTCTTTGTGTGAAATTTAAGCCATCCATTCAATATCTTGGATTTATTTGGACTAATGTTGATTCATAAACATTTATATATTTATTAATTTGGTAGATATTTTGTGATCACTTCATTGGACTTGGTCCATTAGACTGCATGGTACAACACATAGACTTTCAATTGTTCATGCATATTCATTAATTCACACACTCAGTTTATTATGGGAGTTATTTAGTGAATTATTAACATGTTGACACCCCAAAAATACATATGCTTCCCATTCAGCATGCACAGTGTGGTCTGAGGAGACCTGGTCATCCATTCTGCAAAAATCAGCAAAAGGAAAAGAGAAGAGGAGAAAAACATGCAAGAGCAGTGTGGATATACTAAGTATACATCCAAATATGGAATCACTTGTAAGCCTTTTGCAGGTCTAGAATATTGTGTTGATGGGTGGCAGGTCCATGACCTGTCACCCACTGAGGGAGCTTGGTCTGACATGCATATGAACTGGTCCAAGTTGAAGAGCTGTTGTAAGGAACATCAGTACAAAAGCATTGTAATAAATGAAAAGTTAGTTTTAAACAATGCAGTTTCCATTCTTTACTGATCTGAATAAAATATCCAATGGTCTTGAATGGTCTTTGTTTTCACTGTCACAAGACATGAGATTAACTGAAGTCAAATCAGCCTTTAATTTTGTTGTACCACTGTATTAAGTGCTGTCACCTGTCACCCAAATCAGGGAACTTTTAAAAAGTTAAACCTATTTTTCCTGTTTTTTCAACCCATAGCAGATATGTTTTATGGTGTCCTTTAAATATGTGAACACAACAAAATTACACTTTGCTTCAAAAACAATTATGAAACTGCAGAATAATACTTTTAATTTCCATTTCTTGGGAAAGTGGGATGTCTTATGGACTTATGTGAAGTTTAGCTCTTGAATCAGTCTGGGGCAACTGCAGGTTCCAGACCTCGTATCAACACTATTTACAGGACCTGCTTATTGGGACATTTAGCACTGCAAATCAGAAGGAATTTGCCTTCCATCACAATGACATTGTCAGATTTGGGGGATGTGGCTGAAGATATGTTGCATTTTTAGTAAGTTATGCCAGCCTTTCAGCAACATTTGAAGCAACTGGTACAGGAGATGGCGATGCAGTTCCTGATTTCATTCCAAATTCCCCCCACCCATTTTTACAGAACCCATTAGGCACTGCAAATCCAAGCTTGGCCTACTTGCCTTTTAAGACCAAGCACATTGGGTATTTTTGGGAATCCATTGTATCCAGTAAGCAGTTCCATTTCACCATCCATAAATGTACAGGACATCCAGCCAGCCCAGCTGTTCTAACCTGGACATAATAATGGGGATCTTAGTTTTAGATATGACTGTTTAGCCAGTAGACAGACATCAGCCTTTTAGAAAATGGAAGCTATCATAAATATTTCTTAGCTCTGGAAGGACTAACTCTTGGGGAAGTCAGTCATACTTATGTCAGATGACTCTGTAGTGGTGGCTTGCCTTCTCTAACATGATGTCACCATATCTCCTGACCTGTACATACAGGTTGAACAGTTTCTTCATTGTTGTACCAACTTAAGATTGATGTGCAAATCAGACACATTTGATGTACACTAGATGTTCTGGCCAGTGTACTGTCCAGACAGGGTAATGTTAATCAAATGAAATGGTCCCATCATCCATCAAAATTTGTCATCGGATTTGTGTACTTTAGGTGCATTTATTGATCAACCTGATTAGCACAAAGTATAACCACAAGCAGCCAATATTTGTCTCACCAATTCCAGACCCAAAAGCTTGGGCTGTAGTTGCACTTTCAGTTAGATTGAAGGGCTTATGGACCTCAGCTTTACCCATCACAGATGGGACAAGTCCTGGGTCAACAATCTACTTGAACTAGCAATAGACCTGCCCAAAAAGATTATAGCCAAATAAAATCTTGAACAGCCAAGGTTGCGCATATTTTGCCCTTCAGCATGCTGTTATTTCTGTGGCTGTGTGAGGAGAAATCACTAGCAACAATTACCATCAAAGATAACCACTCCAATTCAGGCACATTGGTAGAAGAGATCAGTCCTGATAAAGATCTTTCGTACCTATCACTATTGGTGATATTGTTTCAGAAATATAATCAGACCTGGATTCATACATGTTGTTGATTGGGACTTCACCGAAGCTGTATGCATTAAAAATGTTTACTGATAGCTTAAACTTCAGGCTGCATTGTGGGTGGGTTATATACCCTTTCAATCAATCCAAGCTATTTTCAGTTCACACAAGATGATTATCCTTATGACACAGCCAGGCTTTATGGTTATGACTGATTTAATGAGCAGTCAGATTGAAATCCTATGCTCCCTGTCAGTGGAGAATTTTGAGAGCAGTGGCTGTGCTGGATATTGTTTGCTTCTTCAAGCACTACTTCAAGAACACAGACAGACTGTGATAACCATAAAAGACCTTTTCTCCCTTTTCTTGTTGTGAAGGCAGATGAGCCAGATATTACATCTCATGGCTTAAGTAGGTCAAATGCTTGGTGTATTCTGACTTCTTAAAAAATGATCTCAAGGTGCTTCATATTTGATTTGCAGTGTTCTGAACTAAGACATCATAAAAGATGTTGATGGGCATACAACATTCTTTGAGTTTTTATCTCAGGGATTAAGCTTCACAGGGACAAAGTCTGAATTTGGTGGGTTTTGTGGCAGTGCCCCAGATGATGACACAGTTTTTTAACTTCATTGGATTCACTAAAGTATGAAAATACATCCCTGTTGATTTGTACCCCCTTACCGATTTCAATAATTTAAAAGGTTAATGTGATAAAAAGTGCACAGAACTAAGTCAATTGAATCATTGATTTATAATTTCTAACCAGACAGTGACTAGAATGGCACTAATACTGGTATCCCCTTGCTCCTTTCAAGTTTAAGGGTCTTTCCATACTAACACTGCACCATATTCCGTACACTAAGACAATTGAATCATTGATTTATAATTTCTAACCAGACTGTCACCAGAATGGCACTAGTACTTGCATCCCCTTGCACCTTTCATGCTTAACAGACTTTCCATACTAACATGATGCCATATTCCGTACACTGTGGGATAGTTTATATCCATCCGACAACATAATGACGTAATTGATCTTATTCGGAAACTGCCGGATAATTAAATCCACGTGAAAGGCATTTTTTTGGTGATTCTTTTCTTTTGCTTGATTCAACACTGTAAATATCGAAAGCAGACGATATATGTATGTACATATTTAGCCGCGCATGCGCCACTATGCTGAAAATGGACTGGTCCAGAAACTGGAAATAGTTCTCAAGCATGTCAATCTATTATATTGAAAACTTCCGTTAAGCATGAAATGCGCAGGCGATGACGGTGTTATGGCAATTCTTCTCACATTCAGGATAGAAAATATAAATCAATGAATGAATTGACTTAATTACTTGCACTTTTTATCAAATTATATGTTTCTGTTATTGAAATCAGTAGGGGGGTACAAACCAATGGGGATGTATTTTCGGACTATAGTGGATTCAGACTGTTCTAAGACTTCAGTAATCGTCTTAACTTAATAGATTGGCAGTTTATGTAACCATTATAGCAGGAGAATGGGTTGGCGTTCACATGAAGCTTCCAGTTACTCTTCCCTAGAAGGTACCTGATGTATTTGTAAGACAATCATCATTTACTCCACTGGCAGTATTGATAATGCTAATATAATGGAATGTTTTAAAGGGAGAAAGCAAATTTTAAAGTGAAGTTTGTTTCACTGTGAAAATTTACTTGAGCACATTACATCATTCACTCCTAACCACTGTGCTATGTGAGAATTCTGACAATCAAGTTTCCTCAGCTTAGAACTGGTGACACCTAGCAGTAGCAATGGGCGGAAGTTGACAAAAGTTACTTCCCCTTATGCACTATAGACAAAGCTGAATTTTTGTTTTTGTTTGTCTGGATATGGGATTGTAGCATAATATAATAGGGTATGTATTCTCTCAGAAACACAATTTACTATAATATTTGATTTCTAATTTGCTGTATATATTTGAGTTAGTGGATGGATCAGTCTTAATTTTTTCCAAGAGATCAGTTAGCTTCAAGATGACTTTCTTTGTGTGCAGCTGAAGAATAAGCTACTAGACAAGTCAGTTATTCAGCTATACTGGTAAATCTCTTGTTGGAATGATGCTTCTTTATATGTGATTTAATGCATTTGCCTATTCAATTAACATGGAATCTTATAACAAATGTATATTGCTTTACCTTTTAAGGAATTTGTTTAGAATAATCCTATTTAAAAAATATGTTTTGTATATATTTAGAACTGTTGGTTTAGGACTTTCGTAGTTTAGTACAACCTTCGAGGCATAGAGATATTGGCCTCTGGTGACAGGTTGTTGCTTCACTCATGTCTGTTTTTTTCTCAAGTAAATTTGTGTTAACTCTCAAATGTGGTTGAAAAGGTCAGGTCTCTTTTTGTTGGTTCAAATTCACTTTTGCCGAAAAAATAGGAGCTAAGAGTCTCATTTTCATTAGTTTTTTTGCAAGTACCACTTGTTAGTGGTATGGGATCATACCGTGTAGTTCATAAGTTGGTACTGGTTTCACTACTTCTTTCCATAATATTTTGTTGTTGTGGGTTGCAGTGACATTTTTGATAGTATTATCTATATCATACTGAAGAAATGGGAACTAAGTGACCTTCCCAAGGACACCATGGCAGCTGACACTGGCATGTATTGAACCCATAACCCTTAGATTAGAAGTCTGATGTTTTACCAACTGAGGACAGGTTAATGATTAATAAAGGCAATATCTAAGATGGATTTTCTGTATGTCAGACCTGCTACAGAGACCATCAGCATATACAAGACAACCTGTCTGCAAATTTTTTTTTTTTATAGCCTACTTATAAATAAATTGTAACAAAATTTGTAACAAAATAAACATATTAACTTTTATACACAGTCCACTTGTCTACAAAGGACTCATTTTGCCCATTGGTATATCATTTGATACTGCATATGAAGTCCACCTGCTCAAAATCACTGTTTTCCTTGACTGCAAGTGGCCATTATATTAATTTTATTTGTATTATGTGATTGATCTTTGTCTATTAATGTCATTTTTAAATTTTTTTTTACTTGGATCTGAATGCAAGACATTGGTTTTCCCCTTGCAAACTTCTTGTCTATCTGATGTTTGTTTTGTTCTTTTCTAACATTGAAGTAAAAGACCTAGCCTTGTTTGCAGCTTAGAATGTTCTAGAAATTAACTTTTTACCCTCATTATTGTATCTGAGTTATTTTTATTAAGGTTGTATAATTCATTCCTGTCTTAACAGCTGTAATTCAATCAGTCTTTTTGTTAAGTTTTTGTTATGTTTATTTATAATTTGAAAGGATTTATCAAAATTATTAATTGGAATTAGAAAGTGATCATGGGCTGTTTGTACTAAATCATTATTTTGTGATTATTGTGAATTCATTTAAAAACGTTTTGGATTATACATGTACTTTTGTGATACATGAAAACCATTAGCATCAGCACATTCCAGACTGTTGGCACATTAGCATATTCAAGATTGGAATTCATTTGGAACACGACTGGAATTCATTTAAAATGCTTTTTACTTTTGGATTTATGATAAAATTTTTAGGGCTGTTTGTGTTTTAACTCACGACACTGTAAGTTCCTATTAAATTTTCACTTTCTGTTCTGGGGAAATTTGTTGAGATAAAATTTTTAGGACTGTTTGGGTTTTAACTCATGATACTGTAACTTCCTATTAAATTTTAACTTTCTTTTCTGGGAAAATTTGTTGAATTTTACTAAACTTGTTGGTTTCACACTTTTTTACTTAGTTTATTAAGACCTTAGCATTGTAGTTTCTTATGCAGCTTTGACACTAGCTACTTTAATTGGATAAGAAATGGATCAGGATTTGTACAGTTTGCACACAGACCCATTCATATTAAATACATTATTCAGTTATAATACACTGGGGAAGTCCTTCCTACAAAATTTTTTAACAATGTTTTATGGATTGTGTTAGCATTAAAAGTACTATAATGCCATCAGCTTGCCAAGGTGGAAGTCAAATGAGAGCAGCCTGTCCTTTGATAGATGGATTTTTGTTAAATCCCATCATTTGTCAGTTCTACATACCCTTGTACCTATATAGCATACATGTTTAAACACATCACAAGTGCAATCCAATTTTGTGCTATTTCTCAGTTTTGAGTGATCTTCGAGTATTTCCATCCCAACAGAAGTATACTCTTTGGCCAAGCTTCTCTCTATACCAGCCTCATTCCAATAGAAAATGGTGCCATTTTTGTACCATCCTATTATGACAGAAATGTACCAGGATTTTTTTACACATCTAATATGGTCATCCAGGCTAATGAAAGAGAACCAATGGTTGATCTTCCATGCCATCCAAGATGGACATTTTCTGATCATATTAAACCTCCAAATATTCCCATTTACAGGTTTCCTGCAAATTCCTGAGGTGTGCTTTCAGGGACACCATGTACAGTCAGTGCTTTCTCTCTTGGTTAGGATTGCAGTCTCTGGGTGTTTACCAAGGTCATGACACATTTGTGGGCCACCTCAGTGTCCCAGGAATTAATTTTCCAGGACTGCATCCTCCAAAAGCAAAAGAGCAACTTTTAGAATACAGACATTAAATCCCTTTTATCACAGCTGGTTTGTCTTAAATTCCTTATCAGCAGGAAAAGATCAGATCTATAGCATCTCAGCTTAGTGTGGAATTAAAACCTCTCTTCAATGAGTATGCCTCCCACATGATCATGAATGATGAAAATTTGCAAACTAGATTAATCGATCAAAGTTTTGGAGTACATGAGGTGCCATTTCAGCAAATTAAAGGAAAGAACCACTGACCCACAAGAAGCTATTGGCAAGCTTTCTCACATACCCACATTAGCCAAGGTCAAGACTCAAAAACCCATACAGTCAGAGGTGAGATGGTAGTTATCTGAACATAACTTGCTTCAGACCACTTGGCAGCATCTGTTATATAGTATTATCATGCGTGGTTGATTTCTGGAACAAATTGAGCCAGTAAAACTATGGGTCTCAATAATACAAGTTTGTCAGGATTTACCATATGACTTGGTATTCATATTCCATGCTGTAGTACATTCTGTTTTAGTCAGCATGCTTATTTAAGGAAAATGTTTATACAATTGAAATATCTGTCAATTTGTTTTAATTTTTGTACTATACCAAGGTCACAAACTGCAGTTGCTTCAAACCTAGCTATTCATTTATTTGTATGCCTATTTCAGGTATTGTGCACAGGTCACAGGTATTTGTGTTTGTGCAATCACAGGTGCTTGTGCAATAACATGACTCAGCAAATATTCACCAATGCACTGTTAATATTCACGAACAGATCCACATTGCTTGCAAAGTTTATTATGTGATTTGACTCTGATAGCACATTTTAGACAAACAAGCAAATTTAATTTACAGTATTTACGATGGCATATTCTGCCACATTGTTCATATGTTCCATGCATTCACCTCTACAATTATTGCTTCTAAGTGACATTGGACTTTTTATGTATGTATGTGTATGTTTATCTAATTGGGTGTAAACAGTAGATTTTTTTTCAATTTTTACTGTTTTATAAGCCTCCAGTGGTATTTTGTACAAAAGCTCTTGCTTTTGAGTCCACCGAAAGTGACATGAAATTGTGGATCAGCCCTTTTAAAATAATTCATGGTACCCAAATGTTGATTAGTGAATGTAGATGCCATTATTACATAAATATGAAAAACTATGATTTGAATATCAAAAACGTTTTTCGTTCTGATTTGCTCATGGTGATCTTAATCACTGCTAGAATATAAGCTCATATAATCATGGTATTCACTCATTTCAGATGTATTCGGTGATTTAGCTCATATAATCATGGTATTCACTCATTTCAGATGTATTCGGTGATTTAGCTCATATAATCATGGTATTCACTCATTTCAGATGTATTCGGTGATTTAGCTCATATAATCATGGTATTCACTCATTTCAGATGTATTCGGTGATTTAGCTCATATAATCATGGTATTCACTCATTTCAGATGTATTCGGTGATTTAGCTCATACAATCATGGTATTCACTCATTTCAGATGTATTCGGTGATTTAGCTCATATAATCATGGTATTCACTCATTTCAGATGTATTCGGTGATTTAGCTCATATAATCATGGTATTCACTCATTTCAGATGTATTCGGTGATTTAGCTCATATAATCATGGTATTCACTCATTTCAGATGTATTCGGTGATTTAGCTAATATAATCATGGTATTCACTCATTTCAGATGTATTTGGTGATTTAGCTCATATAATCATGGTATTCACTCATTTCAGATGTATTCGGTGATTTAGCTCATATAATCATCGTATTCACTCATTTCAGATGTCGGTGATTTAGCTCATATAATCATGGTATTCACTCATTTCAGATATGTTCGGTGATTTAGCTCATATAATCATGGTATTCACTCATTTCAGATGTATTCGGTGATTTAGCTCATTTAATCATGGTATTCACTCATTTCAGATGTATTTGGTGATTTGGTCATTTTTTCTTGCACAAATACTTTTAAAATCTTTTTCTGCTTATAAACTTGACCAAACCTGGATTGTTGCTTTAATTGATCCATATCATCTGAATGTGTCCAAAAACATATTTAGCATCTTTTGAGTTGCCTTGATAAATCTAAATGATGTATTTAAATGAAACTGATTTAAGCCTTACTATCACATTTTTTTAATATTCCATTCATTTTGAAGAATGGTGCTGTTGTATGAGATCTTTAAGTTGTGCTTTTTGAAATCTTTGAGATAATTGGCACACAACAGTTTGTAAGCTGATTTTTGTAGTCTGTATCATTTAAAACGATTTCAGAAGCACTCTTAAATGAGTCTCTACCAAGTCAAATGACATGCTAGAAGCCCAGAGATAACTGGATGTCTGTACATGCACAAAGATTAGGATGCCACATATTTGTAATTGAAATAAACCTTATCTGACCATAATTTTCATTTTCATATGTTACAAACCTGGATGGAGAGGTCTCCTCAATACAGGAATTATTTTCTCCAGCAGTTGGACTTTGAACTGGCAACATTGCACTTGATAGCATGGTTATTGACTGTTGAAGTAAATGAAAAAACTTGTATTTAAATTTAAGATGCATATTGAATGATATGCAGCTCACCTACCACGTTGTTGAAAGCTGATATTGAGAAAAACACATTTTTCATTACTGTCTCAATATTATAATGGATATCCACACATTGTGACATGGTCCTATGTGATGGTAAGCATGCATATTTATAAAATAGTAATTTTAGGTCTACCAGATATTTGTAAGCATGATCACCAGTAAATAATCCAAGTATTTTGTTATTTTAGCAAAAACAGACTTACTTGTTAATAATTCCAATTTTTATGAATAATGGATGACTGCATTTTCTACGTTTTGATTGGATGTTTACAGTCATGTGAGACTGATCTGGAATTTTTTTACACATCTTTAAATTCTGCGGACTACTTTTGGTTCATTGTGTCCAGATCATTTGATTTGAAGTTTTATCTATATCAACGCTTTACACCCAAACCCAAATGATAACAATAACAAGATTTATCCCATAGACTCCTGTGATTTTCAATCAAAAATAGCTAGCCACAGAATAAAATCCACCATTAAAAGTTAAAACAATGTAATTGAACAGATCTTCCTATACTCCAACACTCACCCCTTTTACCAAAGAAAGCATATGGCAGGCTTTAGAAGCCAATTTTCGGAAATTATTGCATTTCATCTCGACAACATGTTACAGCAGCAGTTATCAAAGGACAGGGTTTGTCAGCAAGGTTATCTCTCAATATGGAAATGATCTTGCTTTTGAAAGATCAAAATAAGCAGAAAGTAACAATGATATTGCTATAACAACATGTGCCATACACAAACATAATTTTAAAAAAATGGGAATATTCCTGGTTTAACTGCAACAATCATATTTTTATATATTGATATAAATATCATAACAAAATATATCACTGGCATGACCTGCTATAACATTCTGCCCCATATCGCTGTATAAAGAATCAATGAATCTTGGCCAGCAAAGATAGGGCTATATATACTATCATAGTTAAGAGGCTAATGAAAGTAAACTTAGAAGTACATAGAAGTGAAAATTTTTCTGGTTAAATCTGCTGATTTGATGTTAGAAAGAAAGTAAATTGGGTATTTATCGAAGTGTAAATTTTACCATATCACTCACAAAGTTTACATATAAAGAATAAGGAATCAATGTATAAAGAATCACGGTATAAAGAATTCACTGTATAAAGAATCAATGAATCTTGGCCAGCGAAGATAGGGCTATATATACTATCATAGTTAAGAGGCTAATGAAAGAAAACTTAGAAGTACATAGAAGTGAAAATTTTTCTGGTTAAATCTGCTGATTTGATGTTAGAAAGAAAGTAAATTGGGTATTTATCGAAGTGTAAATTTTACTATATCACTCACAAAGTTTACATAAAGTCCTTCTGACTTCATTTACTTTGTAAAGGATTAGTAAAATTTTACATATCGATAAACATCCAACCATGATCATTTAATCCTATACTGGTACAGATAACAACAAATTTTGCTTTGAATTTAAAGTATGTTGAATATTATGACATTGATTATATCAGAATAGCATACTTATCTTTAGTTAATGCTTGCACACAAAACTGTCATGATTCATATTATACGATCAGTACCAGTAACAACTGGCTAATTTTATCACAGTATAGAGCTTATAAGACTAAATACCAATCGAGCTGCTTCTGCTGTGTATAATCATAGACAGCCACAAAGACATGTCTGCTGCACTATCTAGTCTCAAAAACCTGTCTGCAAGTTGTATAGATAGTTGCTGGTTACTGATCATTTCTTATATAGGCTACTTAATCTGTATTGTATGACTCTGACCACTGTTTTGGCCAATTCATTTTTTTAAGGCATGGGTTGTACATAGTATGTGGCTCTTTTGATAAAATGAATAAAAGTTATGGGGGATAGAAGGCAGTTACATATTTAAAACTTAAAATGTCACAATGCTTTTAATTCCTCTTCTACCTGTCATATGCAGATGTCCCCATTTTAAATATTTTGTCAGTGTTTGAAGTCCAGGCATGTGGATATGATGGAAATTGCCATACTTAATGCCTAACAGGCAACATAATGGACCTTCCTTATTTTATTGGTTGTTTAATTTTATTTGCTGCAGGCAGTAACTTGTTCATTTGCAAAAAGGGTACTTGTTCAAAAACACAGTTTTGGTTAGCTACATATGCCAAGGGTAAATATGGAGTGAAATCAATTCACAGATCTTGACTAGCAATGATGTTGATTTGTTAAAGGAACTGAATTTTCTGTCCAGATTTAATGTCAAAATGATTTAAGTTGACAAGGAGAAATACCAATATCTAAATTATTTGTTTCATTGTGAATAAACACTAAATTATTACTTTATTTCTTTATTATAATCCTCTTCATGTAGAAAGTATTGAATTATTATATTAAAACTGATTTAGTTGGCATTAGTCACTGGGGGTCCTGGAACTTCATTGATCAGAAAATTGGATAAAAAGTTGACAACTTTATATGAGAGAAAATAGAAAATTAAGGGGTTCAAAAAAGTAGTCTTTACATTTGCAAGACAAATCAGTGACTAAAGTACCATAAACAACCAAAAAGACTGACTCAGCCATAATACACCACTCCCTCAATAACTCGCGCCTGGATAACTCGCGAACCCGCTTATAACATGGTGTCTGGCATGGTTCCTGATTTTTTTTCCAAGGAAAATATATTTTAAAATGTGTTAAACATGAAAAAAGTCGTAATAAGAAATTGTAAATTGGCAAATTTAACCTTGATATATAGTTCGCTTTTATCATCGAAAATGGTGATTACCGCATTTTCGGGGGTATAAGTCGCTACTTTTTTTTGGTTTTTTTTCTTCTTAAAAATGACTTATATGCAGGAGCAACTTATATGATAAATTTTTTTAACGACTGTGACTGATGCACAGTGATGCTGAGCTTTAGCGAAATGCATCTGCCGGTATACGGGCAAGCCAATTGCTGGAAACTTACATACGGTACACGTATTAGACTATAAGATTATCAAATAAAATAGTCAAATAATGTTTAGTTATATATGTGTTAAAATTTGTTGTTATTAATAAATTAAAAAAAATATTGAAATAACGATTGCCATTGTATTTCCTTTATTATTCGGCATGTACATCTTAGAATCTTTTTGTCTCCAAAATCAGTCGTAAATTTCAGCACAACATTTTCCCACCCAAGCTGCTAGTCAAAGTCCTTTGAACTTGCCTCCCAGCTATTGTGTCAGGTTCTTTTGAGGTACTCAAATAAATACAGAATGCAGAATTGGGATTATTTTGTTATTTTAAACAATGAATTATGTCACTGTAAAGCGTTTCCGAGACCTCTGTTAGCGATTCATAATTTACTTTATTAGTACTTTATAAAAACACAATCATTTTTTTCGGTTGGTTTCGCACTGGCTTGTTATAAAAAAAAAAACATAGCATGAATATTTCCTCTGATGATTGCTCTAGTTTTAAACTCTGGATTAAGCCAAGACTGGCTTCATGGAGAGAACTTCAAAAAGTAATTAATTAAAAAAAAAACAACAAAAAACTGGAAGGCTGGTGAACAGTTTCAATTGTTAGGTGAATTCAAAATGTCTTTGTTAATGTATTAAAATCACTGTAGCGTATAAAGTGCCTTTGAAGTTTACTTGGGTTGTGGAAATGACCCATATATAAATATGTACCGTTCATACAATGGAGTATTAATAAAATATAGTTTCACAATAACGTTGTATGATTTAATATTGTTATATTAGCGTAAGTCAGTAAGTTTTGTTTTAAATTAAATTCGTACCAGTTATTATGGCACCAACAACTAGAAAAAATATGATGCAGAATTTAAGTTAAACGTAGCATTTGCGAAATAAAACGGAAATCGTGCAGCAGAAAGAAAATTCAACGTAAGCGAGAAGATTGTGCGTGACTGACGTAAAAAAAAGACGAGTTAAGTTCAACAAAAAAAAAACCAAGAAGGGAAATCATAGTGGCAAAGCAAGTTGGCCAGTTCTCAAGGAGAATATACGAAAATGGATTGTGGAACAGCGTGCTGCAGGTCATAAACTTTCAACAATTCAAATATGACTCAAGGCAAAGTCAAAGTCTATTGTAATACTGACTTTTATATAACTCTTAAACAATTTTATAATATTTCTTACACAAAGTTGGAAATTACCAAGTTGCATGCAATGGCCGGCGGTATCAAAGATGTGATTATGGTAAGTGCGGAGGAGCGACTTATATGCAGGAGCAACTTATAGGGTGGAAAATACGGTATTGGTTGTAAAGATAGAATTCATATTATGAAATTTGCATTTTTTTCAAAATGTGAAGTGATATTTCTGAAACGTGTCACAAACTGCAAGTGTTAACGTGTTCTAATTTATGTCGTTTTAAATTTTTAGACCCATTAAATTTATGTTGGTAATGGTTAAACCTTGTGAATTTTTTTCTTCCAGTTTACTTTTACTGCAATAAAAATTTATACATCGTTCGATTGACATTGTTTTTTCAAAATATGTCGATCTTTTGTATTTGAAAAAAACGTCTACTTTGGATCAAACAATAAAATTAGAATGTATACCATTCACCACAAAAATAAGTAACGTAATACACAACGTGTGAAGTACATGTGCTTAGCAAACGGAAACCAGGAGGAATAATGTTTAGATGATTTCCTCAATATACTGTAAGTTATCCTGAAATTAATGTTACTCTATGAGGAAAAACTAAACAAAGTGCACCGATATGAAAAGATATTTATCCACTGTTAATTTTAGCGCGATTATTAATTGAGTATTCAACATGTCAAGCCACCCCCCTTTCCCTATGCGTCCATCCCATTGTTATATTTGTTGTTATAGGTCCCTCGATAACTCGCACCCTCGCTTATATCGCGGTCGATGTTTTTGGACCTCAATGTCTGCGAGTTATCAAAGGAGTGGTACTGAGGTGTCTGCAGGCTATATTGACATTGGTATAGTCTCTTTACATAGCTACATTAGACAAAGCAACATAAATGTGTTTTTGGTTGACTAACCATCCTGTGTTTTTTTTTTTGTTGCTGACCCTAGCACTTTTGTCTCCAAGGATAAACATCTTTAAAATTTTTTCCTGAAATTGATAATTGATATGTTCATGTATTTGATCAGTTTTGCCCAGTACTGGAAGCAATAAGTAGTACATTATATATATATATATATATATATATATATATATATATATATATATATATATATATATATATATATATATATATATATATATATATATATATATATATATAACAAAACAGAAAAGAACCTACTAACACAAAATTTTTAACCTTAAAATATAGTCTTTGAAAGCACACACTGAAACATTTACTTTCCTTATGAAGCAATTTAAAGATATTATTTAATAACAATTCTCACTTTTGTGACACTGTCCACCTGTATTATTCCCATGCTTTAGTGTGGGTACTGTTGTGACACCCTCCATCTGTTCTTTTCTGATGTGAAAGTCTGGGCACATTGTGACACCCAAGGCCATCTGTCCTTTAATTATGCTCCTAAACCACTGGTTTGAAATTCACCAAACTTAATTCATTTGTTTTCATATCTGTTGTTTTGCTAAAAGTTGCATATTTTTCTTCAGTACATAAAGTCATTGATTTGGGAAGTAAGCCTATTGTTTGAGCAGAGGGATGATTGTTGCTTGAATTTTTAAATTCATAGCTTGTAGCAATGACAGAATCTCTGAAAGTTTGTACCCCCACCCCACAAAAAAGAAAAAGGATTCACAGTAGGTTTCCCATGTGATAATGATCTGTGAGAAGGTATAATGCTTTTTTGCTTCACCCATTTGTTGCTGTGTATACATGTGAAGTCATAGTTTTTACAGAAAAAAAATGAACCCCTTATTCAATCATTTGTGATTGCTAATGGACATATTTTCAAATCCATCTGCTAAAACATATATATACATGAAGACGCCAAATGTATAATAATAATATAATTAAATTCTTTTAAGAAATAATTATGTTGTATATTATTTCGTTTGTTTTTTTTTCTATGGATTAGGTACATACATTTCATCAGATCTCATTAAGTAATTACCATTTTTGGACCAGTGAAAAGTAAGGTAGGACTAGTGAAAAGAAAGGTGGGACTAGTGAAACCATATGTCCCTGACTAGTGGTTTTAAAAAAAATTATGATCAGCCCTGCATTTGAAGGGTTAGACCTGCTATACCTATACTTTAAATATTGCAAACCATATTGATGATCCTATCTTCAAGATCAAGGTCACAATTCAGGATTTTATTTATTTCTCCACACTTCCCATTCTGCTCAATATCTTCATAGTGTTAATTATAATTACTTTTGTGCATACCTTTTGTCTATTATTGTAAGTTGTAGATGGTATGGTTATGTTTATAAATATTTTGTCTTGAAATTGGTACATGACTGGTGATTACAATGAACTAGAAACAAGTTATTGACAGGTTTAAAAATCACTGTTAGTAACAAACCTGTTTACAGGTTTGGAGTAATTTCCTATTGGATGATTAAGTCAGGTGGCATCTGTTCCAACATGGGGATGTGTTGTGAAATATATTATTTGGAAGATGCTGTGACATAGATCAGGTAGGAAATGTTATGACATAAAGCCATAGGGTATATATAAGAATGAAGACTTCAGCAATAATTAATTCCTATTTCAACTGCTTCGGTGGCCTAGTGGTTAGAGTGTCCACTTTGGTTGCAGAAGATCACGGGTTTGAACCCCGGCTGCCACACTATGTGCTCAATATTAAGAAGTTAGTGTTAGGACTGGTTGGCCTAGTGTCAGGATAATGTGACTTGGTGGGACATCTTGCCCCAGTGACAGACATCACTATCAACTACCACACCATAGCATTATGATTGAAAAATTCAAAGAATATATGCATAAGTTTTACCATTATTTTGAACAAAATCATTGTTGTCTTCTCTTAGTTTGAAACAGTAGATTTGTGGCCAGTAATTTATGACAGTCTAGACTATAACATTTAAAATTATTATCATTCATAAGTCTTTGTAACGGTAAATATCTTATCTTTTCTGGTTAATGCTTTAATCCAATTTTAAATCATTCTCTCATTTATTATGAGCCTTTAAGTTTTCTTATTATGAACCTTTGCGTGAGTATTAGGCTTAGTCAATAATCTATAAATATTTTGAGAACCCTTCTTATCATGATTAATAATGTGTAAAAGTGTTATTTCATGTGTAGAATCCAGTAACATTTTTTGTAGGAATTTTAATATTACCTATGATACCCTGATAGAAAATTAATTCTGTAGGGATGGATTCATATTGATTGAATTAAACTGACAATTTGATTATTATACTTATGTTTTCAACAACACTAAATATAATATTGTACAATTGCTCATAATCTACATATGATTCTTGCATAAATATTGAACCACACTGGCAAAGCCAAAAGTTTATGTGATGATTTGAATTTGTTTTTTCAAGGCATGATACACCAAGTTTAGAAACGTGTTTCAAGAAATTGGCTTAGTTGAATTACTAATGATATCTTTGGCAAAGTCCATCCGAAAGTTAAAAAAAACTTTGGTCCATTTGAGAATAAGGGTTACAGTTTGGTGTATTGATCATCTATCTTTAAGGTAATGGGCAAAATATTTTAGGTTTTTCACTAACATTTTTCCTATTGTTGTTTAACTTGTGAACTGTTTTCAATCATAAATTGACCATTTTGACCTATCACAATGGCATGCTGCTTTGGACACAAGGTTAAGTGAGTACATTTGCTAGAAAGACAAATGGTGTTAGGGGTAGAAGGTTCTGACAGTTGTCCTTGTATCTGCAACTGGTAAGATTAAATTGCCAGATTTAACACTATTCATTATAGACAAAATCAAGAACTTTTACAACCACACAAATCTATAAAGGTATGAGGAAAATATCATATAATGTTCTGTAAAATGAAATCTCCATGCAGATATAATGGTCTTTTATTCTTTTTATTTTAGAATTGAAATCCAGCTATCAAACTCGACACATTTGATATTTAGCCTGATAAATTTTGCATCTTACTACAAACATGGTGGACAATATAATCATTTTAACTTTCATGATGTGCAGGCAGATCTGTCTCTATATTCATGGAACTTATCTTGCTTGCTTGCACAAATTCTGAATTATTTTTGCTAAAAGTCTTGTATTTTGTTACAGAATACACTCATATTTAACATATGTAACTAAATATATTTCTGTTTTTAGTCATCTCTGTTTCAATTAGTTCATTTATTGCAAAATACTAAAAGATTACTTTGAGTATGTGCTCAAATTAAGTTTCATGAATATATGATCCTGCCACATATTTACAAAACTTTCTGAGCATGAAACTGGAGCTCAAATTGAAACCCCAAAACTAGTGTTTCTACATTATTAAAATTAAACATTTTAGTAGAGGGACCCAAGTTTAGAAAATTCTCAAAGTTATGATTTTTAAGTTCTAACATTAATAATATCAAAAGTACTTTTGAAGTTTAAAAACTATAATCTTGAGCTCAGGTTACAAATTCATTAAGTTCTGAGAATACAGAGCTAGGGTGTTTGCTGCTTACGCATGAAAATTTGTTACTATTTTTATCTTTCAGGCCAGCTCAAGAAGGACAAAAGTGGAGAAGGAAACTGCAGTAACTGTTGTATACTCCTTTAACCTCTGTCATGAACATATTTTGGAAATACTGTTTCTCTTTTCCCACCTGGTTTCTAGTTCATTGTTACACAGTTTGTTCCATGTACTGCAAGTGAATTTCAAGTGAAGATGGGGAAGATAACAATTCCATTAGGAGAGGAAGATTTTATAAAATTGTGGACAAAAATATCCTTTCTGATTTTTGATTATTTAAATGCTTTTCAACTGTGATCATACAATAGACCTCTGTTCAGGTTTTTTGTCATCCGTTTAAGAAGAGGAACTTGTTGCTGAGTGTGCAAAACAACTTGCATATGCAAGAGAGTGATTAACAGACTGAAATATATTCCTTATTGGAAGAGATCTCAAGTGATGCTTTTCCTGTGCTGGATATGGGACATCCCATTTATATTTATTGTTTACTACGAATGTATCATCAGAAATCCATGTGTGATTGATTTCATTATCATTCATTAGTTTGGTAATGTAATGAATTACATATGGGTTTCAGACAATGTGAATGTGTGTATTTCAGACATAATTGTCATAACTTTAAGTAGAACTGGCTGAGCACATTATGTTCAATGCAGAAATTATGACTAGTAAAGTTTTATGCACACATTGACATTTCATTTCAAATTTTCATGCTGGCTCTAATTGCAATTTTTGTCTGTTTTGTCTATAGTAATTTTCTTAGCAATTGCCAACATGGTACTTTGTGTCTCACATAAATGTTAGATAATTTTTTTTATTGAAATGGTCATTTTGATTTTAAACTAATAATCTTATTCTTACTTTGTGCTAAATTGAACATTTACATTAGATCTGTTCCATACTATACACTTTGATATATGGAATGCTGGAACAGGGCGATTTGGATGTTCCGAGTTTGAGATTTTTCTTTGGTAACTTAATTAATTTGGTTAACTTTTTTTCATAGTAACAACCCCTTGATTAAAGTACTCAACATCTTCTCTAAATTATATTGTTATTTCTTGAGCCCACAATGCTATTGATCTGCTCAGAACACTCATGTGGTACCTACTACCTCATACCCAATGCTTGATCAGTGGATTGGTTTAGTGTTTTACGGCACAGAAAAACTACAGTTACATAGTGTCAAGTCGGGATGAAGTACTTAGTGAAAAAAATTTAGAGGCTGGTGTGCTGTTAGGATTTAAGGATACATTCTTACATTTGTGAATCTGACATGCATTTTAATGTATCCGATTATTTGGAAAACATGGCAGTGTCACTACATCAGGAAAATACATTTTAAGTGATTGGCAATTGAATCTATATCAAGAAACTCTCAGATTTGTACCACTATTCCTTGTTGCTTTCATTGATTTTCTGTAGGGTGAGTTGTATGTTTTTTTATCATAAGAATGAGAATGAGAAGGAACAGCTTGTGAATTATGATTACTTGAATTGCATACTAATTCAGTGTGCTAGCAGTGCACTATACTTGCATTGTTCTGGGTGACCACAAAATTTTGTTTTGTTTGCATCCCCAAGCTGACACAAATCAAGAGGAAAAACTCTCAAGTAACTTCCATTTAATTCCATCTTTTAACAGTATGGAAAGTTTATTCTCTTATTTAATTTATAACATTAAATTTTACATGCAAATTTAACATTATCTACATGCAGTGTTATTTCATAACTTATCACATATTAGGTATGGTTTTTCTATAATATGTGCAGTTTCATATTTTTTATATTGCCACACATTAGAATATTACTTTATGTGATTCTGATTGTTTCAAAGAAACCCATGAAATTATTTTGAAGTATTTTCTGTACTGATGGGCTGGAATTGTGGGAAGACATTTTTAACCCTGCCTTCTGGAATGTTTTGATTTGCATGAACATTTTTTGGCAGCCATTTATTAACTCAACTTGCAAAAGGAAATTAAGAAAATATTATATTGGCTGTCTCAATATGGATATGTTATCCCCACAGGTTTTTGTTATGTCATGTTTAACAAAATCATCATAAGAAAAATGGTGTAAAACTACAAGACAAGAACAAAATAAGAACTAAAACTAAGGGGTGGCAGGGGGTTATAACAGTAACTTAGATATAGATTCCACCATATATGCAAGTGTGGTTTAAATGTTAACTTAAAGAAGTAAATAAACTCACCTATTTACAGAATGATCTGGACATGAATGGGTCCCCAAACTAAAAGAACTTTATCCAACCACAGCATCTTTACATAGCATATATGGGATGTAAATTTGACACGAAAATAAATTTCCTTACATCTTCTGTACAGTCTATTGTTCCAAATAAAACACTTTAAATATCAAGTCACAAATGCATTGCAGTAAATGTGGGAATTTTTGCATCCATTATTCCTGTTTCACATAAGAATCGCAACAAAATAACGTTTAGTTTTGAAAGTCAAATTTTGGGGTAAATTGTGTACTGTCCTGTCAGCCTACTGTACTGTGTACCGTATAAAACACGTGCCAGCATCACATCGCATTGATCATTCTGTTTTGAAAAAGGATTTTGTGGTTATAAAATGTTTTGTGTATTTGGATGGAAGCTTTTTCTTTGATTTATCATTTGTAAATCAGTACAATCTGCTTTTACCAGTTCAGCTGTTTGGGACTATAATTTATGCACAACAAATGAAAGGTGCATCATCTGTCAGAATGATCAAAAATATTCATTCTTATTTCTATTTAAAATATTTCCACTGAAATGAAAATTATGTGATAAAAAGAATCTCAAATGGGTAACGATTCAATATTTATGAAACTCGTTGAATTATTTCCATATTTTGCTCGCCACGCTCGCAAAAAATGCAGGAGATTATTTAGTTTGTTTCAAAAATTCAATATTAAATCATTACCCATTTGAGATCTATATCCGTATATGTGGCTCTCTGCAGATTTTTGCCTTTTAGTCACTGACATCCACTACTTTAGTGTATTTCCTAACAAAGGGATATGCAGAAATGCATAATTTGGCAATACATTAAACTTACATTCATTTGAAAAGATAAAGATCAGGAAAAGTAGTGTAGCTCTTTTCTGGTACACTAGATAATATCAGTACTGTTTGGTATACAAGTTGGTGAATACTTTTTGATTCTAGACACCATAAAACTCTCCAAGGATATACTTGACAACAAATATTAAATGGAAATGAGATTTTCCTCCACACTAGTCTCAACCTGCTCAGACATTATCTGCATAGAGATTTTGTAGATATCAGTTTGGGAAAGAAACAGTAAAAATTACATCCCCTGGTACATCAAAATCATATGAATATATTTTGATCCCATTACTGTTACATGAACATATATTGACATTGTGAAGATAATGATATCAAAATCTGCATGACTTCAAAACTGACATATAAGGCTGATATGCAGCTGTAGTGATCTTAAAATATTCTCCTGGATTAATAAAGTTTAACTTGTACTTACCTTAAAGAGATGAATTACTTTGTTTTCTTTATTAATCTAATTTGTTATAGTTCATAATAGCACCCCAAAATTTGTGGGACTTTGATTTTACCCCAGTAAAATTCAGAGCCGGCTGGGTGACCCAGGCTACCTCAAAACAGGCATCTGTGGAGGTGCCACCCATTTTACTTTGAAGTGGCACATCAGCTTTGATATGGTATGTTTTGGTTTGGTTTTTAGATAAGGTCTATTGCACCCATTTTGGATAGCAGTCTGATAGTAATAAACTGACAACATGAGCATGAATAGTCAAATGGATACTCTTGATGTTGATATTTATTACCTGTGCATTGATATTTTGAATACAAAAGAATAATTGGTATTTGAATTTCATTTGTTGTAATACTTGTCTGGGTACCTTTTCAGGACATTGGACACAGGACGATTCCATGTCCAAGATATTGTTAAGTATTTCTTTTTCTCCTCACTCCTTTTTCAGTAACAAGAAAATGCCACTTTCTTTAAAAAAATACATTTTTCTATGTGTTTAATTTTAAGAAAAAAAAATAAGATGGCATGATATGTTGCTTTGTATTATTACAACTTTCAAAATGTGTGCAATTTGATAAACTGTGGTCATGTCATATCATTCAGAGGTCCTGTTTATCTTGACAACTAGATGATAACTGTAGTAACCTGATTTCAGGCCTGAAAATTAGTGGTCCAAGGTCTAGGATCAATCTTTTTATTTAGTGGCAGACCAGCCTGTCAAACCTCTAATATTTCTTAGTTGTTCCTATCTAATGAATAAATTGTGCTGTTTAATCCATACAACATCTGAAAAGAGTCTCCGGATGCGAGTGGAAGTTGATTGTTCTAAATTTAGCAACCAATAAACAGAGCACTAGTCTAAGATTGATCATCACCAATCTAACCTTTGTCTTTGCTAACTTCAGCTAAAACAATGGATATGGAAGTTCTGGAACAGTAAGAAAACAATTTTTGTGCCCTGAATTTGACACATTTTTACTCCAACACTGGGTTCCCATGCTACTGGGAAATCAAGGAAAGGCTGAAGAAATGATAATTTTTTTTCCTGACCATGAAAAGTCATTAGAATTTTGCAAATATTGATGAAAGTTGGGGCAAAAAACCCAGAATTATCCACCACTATTTGAGGCTCGAAACAATTACATAATTGAGTTGTAACTTGACCGATGAGTTAAATTTATCGAGATCTGACCAGAATATTTTAAGATTGCAGTATGGATCATTTAAGTGCTTGATATAAATGTATTTTTTGAGTCAATGCAAATACTCAGTGGATTATATTCATCTAGTAGACAAGATAAAACTAAGGCATTGATGAAATTTGACCTGGTACTTGCAACTTACAATGCTAGTCGTACGAGTACACATCTCACAAACCTTATGTTTATGACTTCATAAATCCAGTAGTCATATTTTATCAATAATAACCCATTTCAAATGTTGTAGAAAAAATAAAAAATATTAAAAAGCAAAAGAACACAGTCCTCTGTATTTATTTCAAGAACAACTATCAGGTTTTCTTTTGTATTACATGACTACAATGTTGATGTGTTCTCACTGCTTGATGAATCTGACTGGCCAGATTGCAGTGACATGTTTTGTGTCATTTTTCTTGAACAACATGATAAAGGAGTTTGTTGTTGTCACATGACTATTTGACATTGGATGTCATTTTTTTAAGATTAGTTATGTGACAAGTTATGCAAATGGTGAGTACTGGGTCAGGTTTCATCTATGCTGTAGAGGATTAAAGACAATGATTATAATACTTGCCATTTCTCAGTAAACAAAACCATTTTCCTATCGATTTCATACAGGTATGAGTTGATGTAACATCACTTAAATTTGCTAGGCCCCTTGGTAATTGACTACCATATGTTGCTACCATCTGGTAACTGCAAATTCCAAATTTCAACATGCAGTTGCTAATCCCACATCCCATCCTAAATGGCCAAATATGAAAAATGGGGTAGGAATATCTGGAGGAAAACTATATTAGAAATTGGACTAATATTTGTTTTAAGCCTAATTTGTTGTTTAAAATGTTGAATATCTGAGCTGAATTTTGGTTCGAAACTACTATTGACATGTAGCTTGAAGAATTGGTTTCCAATCTTAAATAGGACACAGGAAAAATGGGAAATTGTCATCACTTTTATTCTACATTTAACAAAGATATGAGTCCCTGTATTTATACATATTTGGGAACTGGTTTATCAAATTACAAGACATGATTTTACAGAAAATGCACTCCTTATTTGTACAATAATATATAATTTTGAAGGTCTTTTGTCAAAATTTAAATCAACCTTTTTGTAAATGTTGTTTAAATGATAGATATTTAACTAAATCATCTTAAGAAATTTAGGTTGTTTGAAAAATCTTGTTTGGGTTGTATTAGTACAGAGTATTTGAGGATTAACTTTTTTCGTTACAAGATAAGATTCTAATACTTTGCATTTATTGTTTTTTCATACTGTGATATGAAAAGTTTACTTTGTATAACATGCTCTAATATAATATATTTGTATAATATTGCTCTAAAATTCTTTAGAATTAACAGTTTAAAAGGAAACAAAATTAATTATCTTCATTATGTTGTTTTCTCATAGCAATATAAGCAGGTCAGCAAAGAAAACTTAGAATTTGTATTCTGTACATTGAAATGGCTTTGCATGCTATTTTATAAGAATATAGTCAAACTTGTTTCATATGACACATTTTATGGCATTTTACATGATTGTCTCTTCTGACTTAGTTGGTTTGGAGCATCTTGAAAATAGAAACATCTTTATATTTAGAAAATGGATGTTTAATAATCTAAAATGTTCTTTAATACCATTCAATAATTGTCACGTCTTAACCTTGAAAAAATTAATTTCATCCTGGTAAAACCATGGAAAATTATCTTTAGAAAAGTGTGGGAACCTTTCCAACAACTCTTATTTCTTTAGTCATATTTGTTTTGACTGGGCAACTACATATTTGACATAAATTTGTAATAGAATCAAATGTCACTGACACCAGTATGTTAATTTAATGATGAAGTACATGAAATAATGTAGGCTGCAGTCTCTTACCCTGTACATGAGTTACAGGACATGGTAGGTAATTATGTTTTTGTATTTATATAAAAATGCATGCCATAGATGTTAAAAAATAATCCTTGTAAGGAAATTTTATTTTTCATGTATTTTATTTTCACCAAAGAGTAAGTCACTGAAAATAATGTCCATAGAGTAGGAAGTATGATTTGTCACTTGAATATATTAAAAGAGATACATTGTTTCCTGATCTCTCTAAAAATTTGACTTGGACAGCAATATCACTTATATATGTGAAAACTTAAATTTTAACACATCAGCTGTAATGTAATATCCAATTGGTCAAACATTAAAACTTAATGCAGTATAATCCACTTCACTAATGCCTGGCCAAAATTGGCAAGCCAATAATATAGGTAATAAAATAGGTCGATTTCAATTTTCACCTTTTTCCAGCAAAAAATTGATAGAGATGTTGACCGTGTTGGACTTGTAACTATAAAGTTTCTTTCCACTCAGTAACTCTTCAAGGTCATCATGGTACAAGCTTTTCTATTGAGATTCTCATCATCTTATGGCATTCAGATTCTGTTCAATAACTTCTGAAACACATAATGGATTGAACCAAATTTTAGTATGAAGCTTCCAAAGTAAAGTGGTAAGGTTCTGGGCAAAATTTTATGGTGTTGTGGCCACTCTTTGATCTAGAACTTTTAATTAATCATATTGGTAGGAGCATCCATTGCATATGGACAGATTTCTCGTTTTAAAAAGTCCAAACAGGGTTTATCTGATTATAACAGTTGTGTGTTTCAAGATTTTTGGATAATAATGGTGGTTTCACTGTAATGACTAAACATTTTACCAACTCCTACTGATATGTTGCTGGTACATTTGATGCCTAATGGTTATTAATCTGCATTTAACATTTTTGTATCACCATAAAAAGACTTTTAACTCAGATTACAGGCCTTTAAAATGAGGCAAGTTCATTTTTATAGGCAACAAATACAAGGGTGAAGGGAAGGATGAAATTTATTACTACCTGTTAACATGCATGGGCAGGTAAAGCAAATAATTGAAGCTATAATTATACATGAAAGGCAATGTACAGATTATTTGTATATAATATAAGAGAGACAAAGATGATTGATCATTTTAGAGATGTAACTTTTCAGTTGGCTGCAGGACATTTTTCCTGTCATTAAGGAAAATAGAAGTATTTAAATTCTGCATTATTTGCAATATAGTAGCTATATTATTATAGCATTTCCTCATTACAACATATTTTGTGTCCTTAACTACTGACATAAACAAAATACCAAATATTTTTCTTTTACTCTTAGGTATCCATTTAATTTTGTCAAATAATAATCTATAAAAAGAAAATAAGGATATCATACTAAGCTTCAGGTTTTCATTAAATCGGTATTGCCATACATTTGATAGACCAGATACAGTGTTGACCACGCATATCCAGAACAGTAATGTCGAGAATCATTGTATAATGAGTGTAAGCTCTAAATTAATGTTTTGATGTAATTACTACAAATAAAGCAGAAAGAAAAGGTAGTTGTGTGCATAATTTAGCAGGGCCAACAAGGGGGAAGCAACCAGGGATATATTTTCCAGGCCTGGGCCTGCAAGAGAGCCCAGGCTGAACAAATATTTTAATTTTATTAAAAAATAATTTAGTTCAAGAACTAGGACAGGCTGGGACATTTCTTAGCCCATGGCCTGTGATCACTCTTTGCAACCCCGAATTTATGCATGTACACTGTAGGCAAGTTGTGTTTAAAGTGAAGTCGGAATGTGGAATGCCAAAGAAGACTATTACAAGCTAATTAAAATGAGTGATTCAAGCGTAGGCATTAACTTAAGGAAATGTATATGCTTTGTATCTTTTGTCTTGAATGTTAGAAATATGTTTGAATGCTGAGTATTTTCTTTTCTCTGTTCTTTTTATCCCAGAAGTTACCTGATCATATACATAATGTAATTGGTCATTAGTTCTTTCATGAATTGGATGATGCTTATAAATATTTAATTTAGACTGTAAGGCCGTTTTGGTCAGATTGTAAGGCCTCACCAATCAGATTCTAAGGTCCAGTTGAAATTTATTATCATCTTGTTTGTTACTTAAGAAAGATGTCTTATGCCTCATTAACATTCACTATATAGTATAACAAATGAATTATTGATGCTAAACATGGAAATGACACAGACTAACCTACTGTCAAACATTATTTCAGAAGACATGCATTAGTAAATTGATTGATCAGTTTTAAATTCTTGATTTTAAGGGTAAAACTTAAATATATACATGTTCTGTAAATCTTACATTCAGAGATAGCATTTGCCTACTTATAAATTGATGTTGTCATAGAAAAATCATGAATGTTTCAATTTCTTTTTTTCAGTGCCATTTAATCTTTACAAGAAGAGCTATATATCTTATTTTAAATTTGTATTTGCATTTGTCATCTGTAACATTACATAACATTTTATTAAATACCATATTTAGTTTGAAATAACATGCAGTTAATTGTAGGAAGGATAGACTTCAATCTCCTGCTGAATTGTGTGCCAGGACATCAGACTATTTGTCATTTCTAATGATGGTTATTTGTGTAGTATCTGAGTACTTTTGAAAATATAGCCAGTCAAAAATCATATAGAATTGGTCTGCTTTTTCTCATGTAAACAAAATATGCTATCACACCCAAAATTTTAGGAAACATTGTCACCATCAATAATAGTTGAATAAGTATGTGAATATTTACCAGATTTGCACTCTTTTTAACACAAAAGAAAATTATTGTTTGGTGTGTGAATTCTTTTCATTATGACAGTTGCTAAGATCAGTTATCTGCAACAGAAAGCATGTGCTGCCAATATGTGGCAGGTCACGAGTTACTAAAGATTTTCCAAAGTCTCCTATACTTTATGTTTAACTTTATCAGTTTTTCAAAAGATCATTATTGTGATTAATAAAATAGTAATTTTTCATTTTTTAATAAAAGATAGTAATCATAACACTCATTTAACATCCAGTCTTCTCCAATGCCCAGAGCACTAGGATAACTTTGGGTACATTATATTGATGATGCCATAATGGTATGACCAAATCATACGAAACCACAAAGTAAGTGTTTATTTTACAAAAGTGAGTATGCTTAACACAAACAGTAATGTAGACTTCGATTATACAACTTGTAATGTGCTAGTAGGTATTTGCATATGTTGTTAGCTGTTGGGCAAATTGAATATGCAGATAAATATGATTGTTAGTATTCTAGACCTGACAGAGTTACCTCAGCCAGAGTTAATCATGGTTTTCATGGCTGGTAATATTTCCAAATAAATTGAAATTAGTTTGTACATTTAAATACACATTGGTTTTTGATGGAACTTGATACCTATCATCAATACGAGAAAGCTTCACATTTCAGCATTATTTTCTGTTGATGTTGTAATTGTTGTTATCTGTAAATGTAAACTAAATATTGAATTTACTTTAAAATTAGTACAATCAAGAATTCATTGAATCAGAGTTTGATGGGAGTTTATTATGCACAGAAGTGAGGGAAAATGCTAGTGGATAATAAAATCATTCATTTAAATTTGACAAAATAATTTATTGTGTAATAGGAAGATGGTCACCTTTTGATTATATATTTACATTACACTTGATGTGTGCAGGAAAGCCAGAACTTATTTAATATTGTTTATTTGTAAATACTGTGCTATATATATATATATATATATATATATATATATATATATATATATATATATATATATATATACACACACACACACACACACACACACACTGATAATTGTTTATGTTTATGTTTATTATTGTATAGTTCAATTTGATGCATGCTGGGTCACATATTTTATGTAAGATGTAAATAATCATTTGTTTTAGTCATTCAGCTTTCATTTGCACAGTACATATTTCATTTGAATAGTAGCCCTAGTTGCTGTATTTGGTCAGAATTATGTTCATTTTCAGTTGATAAAGAGAATACAAGATCTTTACATGTTACTTCTGTACTGTTAATTTTCAAAATACCTGCCGATTTATTTGCCAGTTATTTTCTCAATAAAGAAATTCCTTGTTTCTAATTCAGATTATCATTGCTGGTTATATCTACCATAATAGATAATGATATCAAGGCATGTACCTAGACAATCCTTTACTTTTGCAAAATAAATGCTTCAGGAAATTAACAATCATCAACACAAGAACCAAAATATGTTAAGTAAATGAATTTCAGTTTACTGTAGACGTTGGATTTGTATCAGACAACGGCAAATGCAACAGACTTTCCTGTATGAATTTTTGACAACTTGATATGTAATAATATGATTTTGTACATATGAGTATGACTGGTATCGTTATTTTTTTAAAAGTTTCTTCATTTATGTAAGGTGTGACAAATTTAATATTAAACATTAATTATTTTGCCCAGAAGATTAAACATAATATTGTAGACTAATAACTATTTGTTAATTAAACTTTGTAATGTTTCGAAGGACTCACTAGTAAAATTGCGTTTGGGGTGGCCTTGTAGCACTGATGTGACTTTCTTAGCAACCAGATGGAAAACCAGTTTTCCTCTTTTGAACAGCTGATCCAATTTTGAGAAAAATTTTAGAGGAATTTTACAAAGGAATTGCTCTGTTACAATTACATTAGTTTGTTTTGTTTGTGTTTATGTGTTTAATGCCACTTATCAGCAGATAATGGGTTTTACATGTTGTTGGAGTAAGAACTAGGGGAAAGTCATGGAAAGAACCACCAACTAACTGGAAAGCTTTGTTACATAACTATGTTGGCAAACCAGACACTCGATATTATGCTTAGAGATGTGTTCAGTGTCAAGTCGAGTTCTTGAATCATTTGATTTGACAATTGTATACATTTCTCTTAGTACTATAGCCATACAAAACAGATCACTGACCTACCTTTCATATTATATTGGTTCTGTTAAGTTTTGCATGTTCATGGTCAGACAGGTTTTGACCTGCTGTGTACACTCTATTCCATGAAACTATATATCAAGACCAGAGGTAAGCCCAGTATCTGCCTTTTTCTCAACTACATGTTAGAGGTCAGTTTTATCAGCGGGGAATGGCGCTGAACATGTCTAAAAAAGGTCGCTGGAGCAACAATCCAGTGCAACTGCATTCATGGACTCGTGTATGGGTTGTTTTCATAGACGTCGTGAGTGTTTACACATAAAACCACTATGCAAAGCGCGTACACCTTGCAAGCACTTTTCAGTCCCTAACATATTTTTATCTACATTGGTCATCACGTGTATATATATTCAAGATAAAAAAATCTGATTTAATTGTTGATAAAGATATTTACTTCATCGCAATGATGCATAGATTATACTTGAAATTAAGTGCCCCAGTATCGTGAAAGTATAAATAAAGCTTTGAGTATTTTGGCTTGCATCAGAAGACTGAACAGTGAAGTTAAACTTTGATCAGGCATATTCTTGTTTAATAGACATGTATTTATTGTTCAGAAATAGACAATACATATAGACATTTTTTAAAAAAGCCTTTTTAGTATGATGTCCTAATGTTGTCTTGAATGAGTATTTCGGGACGATTATCTTAGGAATACAATATCAGTTAAGGAATAAAAATATAGCATGTGTAACATGCCAGTAAATAAGTGCTTTAGCAAGTCAGCAACAAGAAGCCAGGCCCCAAATAAAAATATTAAAAAAACATCAAAAAAACAAAACAAAAAAAAAAACACGAGATAGCGAGACTGGGGTAATGTAACACTAAGCCGAGGAAGTTTCCGCATCAGTATCGTTGCGTGATGTAAATGACGTCCGTGTTTTTACGTCTATCTGGCTGGATTTGTTTGTCAAGCATGACATCATCGTATACCACAGGATTATTAATACTAAGGTCAAGATCATCGACTGATGGTACAACATCGGCGTTAGTGATAAATTCAACAATGTTACTGTCATTGTTGTTTTCCAGTCCTTCAGCATTTTGATTGAATTCCTTAAGAAACATAACATCTTTGGTCATCATTGGATGGTGCCACTGAAAAAAAGTTTGTCCCATTTGCGCCATCTTATTAACAGGTTAAGTTACAAATGAGTTTTATTAGACCTAGTTTTGCCAAAAAAAATAGCGATAATAGAGTTTGGCAATGCCGGGTCATGCTTGAGTAGCTCCTGTTCTCGCTTTGTTGAGAAGTTGAGTCACATTTATGTTTTACAAATATCAAAATATATGAGTTTATATTGGGTTCGATGCAAAAATCAGTCGCTGATACAAGTGGATTAAAAACAATAACAAAGAATAGTTGACGGGCACTTGCATGTACGTGCATGAATTGCGGGACAAAAAAAATATATATAAATTTGTGGCGTCTCGCGAGACGTTAAACGGTGATGATATCGCTGCGACACCCTGGAAATTAAAAGGAACTCTATATGCTAAGTATTCTGGTAAGAAACATCTTCCGTGATATAATATCGTGGCCAGGAACAACAACAAAAAATTAACCTAAAGCTGATGGCAACATCAACAACCTATAGTGTATGACTATTTAATGCTCGAATAAAGAAAAAAAAATACAGCCCGAATATTTTTATGAGGTAGACATAAAAATACCGACGTAATCTACGTCATGCAGAGATACACTCAGGTCACCAAAGTCGTCAGAGATAATTGCAATTTGCTGGCTGTCTTTAATGGTGTTGATGCACACTGCGAAACATCCACCAGACCTGTGTTCCAGCAAAATGGTTATGGTCAGGTTTAATAATTTTGTACACACAGAGAAACCCACTTGGGTTTGTTACAATCAATTTGCACAATCCACACTCACGATATCGCATTGGTCTTGATAAGATATTTATGTAAGAGGGTAACCAAGGATTTCATCGTATTTTCGTACGGCAAGTTCATCCTTTAGTTTGCTCAAAGTAATCGCGTATTGAGAACTCATTTTTAAATTTCTGGTTGGTTCCCGTTGATTAATATTTGGAGATTGCAATTTTCGGCTAGAATTATGAATGGAATAAAATATTTCAAATTACGAAAATGCAATTGAACGTTTAAGATCACAAATGAATGTTTGAAAGTTGAGACAACAAGTGAATGTTTAGAATTACAAGATAGCAATTCAATGTTTGGAAATTGTGTGAATGCAACTGAATGTTTACAATTAAGAAAATGGATTTGAATGTTTGGAAATTATTAAAATGCAGTTCATTCTGGTTGGAGCTAACAGATTGCAATTATTTAGAATTGCAAGATATTTGCAAAAATGTTACTATATAATTCACTGAAATTACGAGAATTGATTTCAAAGTTTAGCATTGCAAGATTGTGTTTGAATGTTTGGAAATGCAAGACTGCAACTGAGTGTATGGAAACTAGAGATACATGCTAAATGTTTGGAATAGCGAAAATGGAATTAAATGTTGGAATTAGGAGTATGCAATTGATTGTTTGGAAAAACGAGATTGCATGTGAATGTTTGGAATTACGTAAACGCAATTGACTGTTTGGAATTAGTAGATTTCAATTGCATAATTTAAATGACAAAATTCCAATACAACGTTTAGAATTAGGGGAATTAAAGTGAATGTATGGAATTAGGAGACATAAGTTCAATGTTTCAAATTATGTGACTGCTAATTTGATATTTAGATATTGCAAAAATGTAGTTGAATATTTAAAATTACGAGATTGCAATTGAGTGTATGCAATGAAGACATTGTAATTGATTGTTTGGAATTACAGGACTAAAATTGAGAGTTTGGAATTAGGTAAATGGATTTGAATGTTTGGAATTTATAGAATTTAGTACAATGCTTGGAATTACGAGATTCCTGTTAAATGTTTGGAATTACATAAATGTAATGGAATCTTTGTAATTACGAGTAGTAAAGGGGGACGATTCAGCGACAGTGGGACTTGTATGTAAAAATAGACGCTGGCAACAATTTTGCAAATGGCACATAAATCGGACGGAACACTGGCAACACCGTTGCAAGAGGTTGACGTGAATACGCGTTATTCTACAGGGACAAATAGTGACAGGCATAGAGACAGAGTTAGAGACAGAGACATATACAGATGTATGAATATAAATCTATCACATAAAATACAAGAGTGGCCCAGAAAAGGGATTTTTGTATTTTGTTAATACTATTCGTTAGCATAGATGGCGTCACACGGTTCTTCTAATCTTCCTTAAGCTTCTGACCGCTGGTCATAGATTAAGTCTCTCGTCAGACAGTCTTGTATATTTACATAAATCCTTTGCAAAGAGCCGTCTCTATCATCTGGGTGATAGCGCATGATGATTTGACATGATGATTTGACATACATGGAATTAAACAGTGTCGACAATAGGAGGATAGACGATTTTATGTTATTCCACATCTTGTGACGAGAACAGGTGAAGGGTATAAAGTAAACCGCGGATCGAAACGGATTAAGTTCTTTCACAAATCCTAACACCTTTTACAATATTCAGTCATAAAGCGGAGTCTGTTTTCCAATCCGATGAGAGCTGTACGTGACGTGACCTTCCCTATATAGTTGAGCTAGCATATGTGCTCAGGGAATCAATGTGACAGAGTTAGAACAAGACGAAAACTAATAATAATTGAGGTCTACTGGCAGTGGAAACAATTAGTGATGGCATAGCAGCGGATAGCAAAACAAACACAGTCCTACTTCCAGAAAAGAACGATTTTAATTGGGATTTAGTGGATTTTCTCTCTTCACAAAAATTTGTTCCGGCACAAGCACTGTCACCACATTCCATATCATTGCCGTACATTGAGGATTTCAGACAGATTCACCACATTCCCCATCATTGCCGTACATTGAAGATTTCAGACAGACTCACCACATTCCCCATCATTGCCGTACATTGAGGATTTCAGACAGATTCACCACATTGAAGATTTCAGACAGATTCACCACATTCCCCATCATTGCCGTACATTGAGGATTTCAAACAGAGAGAAAGAATAATTAGATAAATTTTTGCAAGAGCAGAGAGAAGCAGAACAAGTCTACCTCATTTAACAGCAACAGCAAGAAGAAGAAAAGGCAAGCCGAAAACGACAGGAAGAAGAAGAGGAGGAGAAACAAGGTCTAGGAGAGAAGGACGGTGAAAGTCAAACGGTGGCGGTACTCTCAGACATTTTGGCAGAGTTAAGGAGCCTGAAAGAAATGTATCGAACTTCGTTAATACGACCCAAGAGAAAAAGTCCTCTAGCCAAACATTTCAACCCCGTCAGCACACCTACTACGCCTGAGATACCAACCCTAGTGATCTCTACCCTATCATCTCATCACAATAGCAAGTCTAGAAGTAGGCCTTGGTCGTGACAAAGGGATAAGGAAGTTAAGCTCGTTACTTCCCTATTGAGCTTGTTATACATACATACATACATACATACATACATACATACATACATACATACATACATACATACATACATACATACATACATACATACATACATACATACATACATACATACATACATACATACATACATACATACATACATACATACATACATACATATATATATATATATATATATATATATATATATATATATATATATATATATATATATACACACACAAAAACAAAGACACAACCCATCTTTCTCAAAACGGGATAGTAATAGTATGCATTTGGCAAAATAAATTAAAACTCAAAATCCCTATTTTTCGCCATGATGGACGTGTGTTTTTGTGTGAGTGTATGTCTTTATTCTAAAAAACCAAACCAAGACACGTTTTTCTTTCTAGAATATTTTTTGGTAGAAATTTATAATTCATTTTCACAACACATCGCTTTAAAAAGTTCACTGTTTTCTTCTTTGTCTTTTCACTCTCTCTTTTTTGAATTTCTTAACAATCACGTGTTTCCTCTTCTTCTTTCGTTCTTTATCTTTCTTTTCCTGGACGTGTCTGGGTTCTTCATTTTCGGAAGATACCTCTTCTTCTTTGTTCAGAACTCCTCTCTTCTTTGTTAGGGCAGTTTGAAGACCAATGTCTTTTCTCTTGATGAAGATAACATGTAGAACATTTGTCTCTTTTGACGCTTCTCTTACTTTGTCTTTGTGGACATTCTAAAGATTAATGCACTTTCATCTGACAGATATAGCAAGTATCTTGACTTTTATCTCGAAGGGAATGGGAGTAGTCCGTCGGCTTCTCTGAAGAAAACCTTCGTGTGACACCTCGCAAAAATCTGATTAGAAGTTCGACATGTGCTGGATCTTCCAACTTTCTTGTAGGATTCTTAGTGAAATGAGTACTTTGAGTGAAGACACTTAACTTAAATTTGATATGATATGGGGACGTGGTGTTTAAGATGAGGTCATTGGACATTTTGCAATCAAGAATAAACGATCGAATCATTTCGTAGCGAAAAGAGAAGAAAGTAAGAGGCAGAAAATTGATCTATCAACAAGCACAGTAGCTGAAGTCCGGACTCATGTCAGCGACTTTTGAAGATGACATAAGTAAACCAGAATCCAGACCCAGGGAGTCTACGTCAAACCAAGGTCAAACACCAATAAACCCTCAAAACTATTAACACAAACGAGAGACAGACAAATGCTTCTCTAGAAAATTTAGAACCACAGCCTACGCATACATGGTGAAGTTTAAAGATATCAAAATCCAACGTACCGCTGAAGAAAGCAGAAGAGTTCATCATCAATTTGTGGGATTCATTCTTCGTCCAAATTAACAACCCTCAAGGCAAGACGTGTTTTGGCCCTAGCCATCGCGGACCTCTGTTGTTTCGAGGCAAATATTTCAAAGACAGAAAATACTGTCACGTCTATCATCACGATGACCATTTTGATGCCATTAATAATTAATCTACGACCTTCCGCATCCGAGGCGGACACACTAACCACTAAGCCACTGGAGCGGTTATTTTTTTAGATCTAAGACAATGGCTATAACAGTAGAGAGCAACACAAGCATTGTTGATCGAAATGTGAGAGATATTTGGCCTCTAAACCATGTTTTTCCGAGTGAATTGCTTTGCTTGTCAGTGCACTTTTGTCAACCCTACCGGTAACCAACAACATCTGAAGACGTTAGGTTCACATAAAAGATTTTCTTGACAATTCCTGAAATTGTAATCTGCTTGTGGACAAGATATACGTAGCAATAATGTCAAGACTCAAGTTGTTAAGGAAAGAAATGATGTCACTTTTGTCACCAAATTGGTTACTATGAACACGAATGCTGCATGAAAAAATACCAATCTTAACAGTAGGAGAAAGATGACCAGAAGAAGAAAAGGAATTTAATCTTTCTTGATTTCGAATGCATTGCGAGAGACCGATATTTACATCACTAATTTCTGCGTGGCTCACCGAGCGTGGTAGAAGGGCATGCAAGAGTCATTACCCCTATTGCAGAAAGATTCCTGGAGGACGTGAAAAAATCTTTTGGTGATCATAAACGCTGGCTGATTTCGCCCATTGACGAGACATGGAAACAAGAGGACACCGAACATCATGGAGATTGTCATCGCAATGCAACGGTGATAGCTCACAATTTATTAGGTTACGATGGGCAATTTCTTCTGCAATCTTAAACTCGGGGTCGATTTTCAAACGGTGATCGTATGTTCCCACATTTTCACCACTTGGTATCCTTGTTGTTCTCATTTCTATTAGAGTGTCCGCCTCGGATGCGGGAGGTCGTAGGTTCGAATCCAGGCCGAGTCATACCAACGGAACAAAGCACCGAAGATCCTAAAGTCACTTTGAGTGATGCCAAAACCATTTCCATGCATGTGTGACAAATACAGTTTAAAGATTCGATGAGTTACTTCACTATGTCATAGCGCTAAATGCCTAAAACGTTTGGAATGACAGAAATGACAAAAGACTATTTCCCACACTTTAAGCCAATCAGCACGCCGTTCTGTTCCATTTACCTGATGCTCACAACTACGACCCAGAGAGCATAAGCACCGAACAACGAGAAGCTTTCTACGCTTGTTAACACTCTCACGCCTCGGACCTCTTCGAATATTTGGAAGAAACGTTAAAGTATTATCGATCCGACGTGGACATTTTACTGGATTCATGTCGAAAATTTCGAGAATCATTCATGGAGCACGGAGGGATGATCCATTAAAGTTTATACCATTGCCAAACCGTGTCCCTTAGTGTACCACAAACGATTCTTGCGCCCAAACCCAAAAACACCCCGAGTGTCATCCTTTCTCAAACGACCAACTTTGTCAAACGTCAAAACTCGGTCAAAGCTCTACGCTGGTTTATTTATGTGGCAAGGACGACAAATGGATGCAACATGTCCGAAACGTGGGAAGTGAAAAGACCATCGAAACGTATTCTGTGGATGGCTGGGACTTAGAAATAAAGCCCGTGATGGTCTAGGAGTTTAACGGTTGCTTATTTCACGAATGCCCCATCTGTTACCCGCAGCGAGACACTGAAAATCATTTTTTTAAATGTACCATGGAAGACTTGTACCAGGCGACTTGTAAGCGGCGCTTGAAATGAGAACAACAAGGATACCAAGTGGTGGAAATGTGGGAACATACGATCACCGTTTGAAAATCGATCCCGAGTTTAAACGCATAGTGGAAAATTACAAGCTGGTCGACCCTTTGAACCCCTGGGACAGTTTGTACGGAGGATGCACGAATATCACCTGTTTGTTGTACCATGCCGACGAGGAGAAAGGAGAAGTAATCAAATACATGCACGTGTGTTCGCTGTATCCTTACGTGTATAAATATTGTCACTTTCTGGCTTGGCACCTACAATTGCTGAAGGAACATATCAACATGGTCGACATTCAACAATACGAAGGATTGATCAAATACAAAGTCTTGCCTCCCAATGACTTGTTCCATCTCCTTTTACTTTACCCTTGCAAAGGAAAATTGATGTTTCCCTTGTGCCTTACTTGTGCCAAAACGTGAAACTAAAACAAGAAGTATCATCCTAAACGAAATTCAAAGAGATATACTTGGAGCAGCCCTTTAGACCACGTGGAGACAAACGAAGAAAGGCGATCGATTGCTAAAGTGATGTTAAATTGTTTGTGGGGTAAAATTACACAACGACCGTGCTTACCCAAGATGGAGTATGTGACAGAACATGTCTGCTACTTCCAGATGATTCACGACAAAACCAAATGCATGAAACACGTGGACATCCTTAGTGATGACCTGATCTTGGTCAATTACAAATAAACACTGGACTTTGTAGAAGATGAGGAATTTAGAAATGTCATAATTGCGGCGTGCGTGACAGCCCATGCGGTCTTAAAATTGTACGAAGTTTTAGATCTGTTACGAGATCGTGTGTTTTATTTTGACACGGACAGTTGCATCTACATCGATCATCTGGGTCACCGAAACCCTGACATCGAAGGAGACCGTTTATGAGCCTGGACGGACGAGCAGCTCGACGACAAGATTCTAAATTTTGTTAGAGGCTGGTCAAAAAGTTATGGCTACGAATTCCATGACCCCCAAGGAGAAGTGAACACGGAGCGTAAAGTGAAAGGATTGTTTCTCAATTATCGTACCAGTCAAGTGGTGAACTTTGGGGAATTGATAAAAAGCATTGTAATCTGGAGAGGATCAATATTTGAAAGTGACCACCTACCAACCGCGTAAGATCAGTTTTGCCACACATTCAAAATCGTCAGTCGGCCTTTCTAGAAAGCGTATCAAGTCGTGTACCGGAAGCGAGTGCGACTTCACTTTGCCGTACGGATACACTAGTTTTAAATGGTTCGAAGATGATAGCCACCAACTAGAAGGATGACTTCGACACAGCAAGTACGAATCGAGCAACCCACTGTTAACTCAAGTTCAAACAATAAATATTTCCTATATTCTTCCCTAACTATTGGAAACATTTAAAAATGGCCTACGGATAGTGGAGGATTGCCAACTTTGAATGTTTTAGCTAAAACAGGACTTGTCTACTTGGGACCTGAGACTGGATTGGGATACGAAGTACAGTATTTCAATTATGATCTGTGGTTCTAGAACATATTCGATAGCCATTTAAAAATGTTCCATTGGTCAGACATTGATGAATCACGTGCAATTAATAAAGTTTTGGATGTCACTTCTTATACCATTAGGTGAACATAATACCAACGCTTATTACGAATATTGTGTCCATTGAATTGGGATCGACGTGAGGGTTGTGTCTTAGTGACTTGCTTTCTGGGATTTCGTTTATCAGCCGATTTTTTCTGGGCTTGGTACGATCTGTACATTCCTCGAGGACCCTGTGTGACTGTGCCAAGTGGAGAGTCTCTAAGAACATAACAAACTATCCCTAGAGCACCTTCGTCACCAATTATGTTCCACAGTGACTTCTTTATATCCACTTTGTTGTGTAGTTTTCGAGTTATTTAACCATTGTACTTTTATGTATTTTATCTCTTCGGTGTTCCATTTTGAAAATGTGTTGTAATAAATATGTCCTGAAAACAGTATAAAACCTCTTGTCCTGTCTCTCTTCGTCTCAAAAGTGACATTCCCTGCAGTGTAGCTACCTCTGCTGTCTCTGCTCCGTCTTCCTTCACTTTCAGTCATTGACAAAAGTTTAGATCATTGTCACGATCTACCTAGGTTTACGGATGTTTATTCAACTGACACTAATCCGATGTTTGATCTGTGGATATATGCCACAAGCAAGAAGCCAGGAAAACAAACGTAGTCGCCAAAAGTTCTTTGTGCAGAACAGGACATGGTAAATTACACCTGGGTGCTAATCCTTTAGTAAAACATGAAAAGAGCCATTTGTAATAAAATGATAGGCAACTTATATTGACAGTTCCTCTGATTTACAACGTGGGAATGGTTAGTCCACCACATCCAATCAGAATTAAGCTAGTGGGTGGGCATACCTCAAAGTTTCGAGGATATTAAAGTAACTCCATACCAGAATTATTTAGTAGACCGAGGCAGATTACTAGGTGATTGCACGAGTAAAGACTACTCCGAGATACGCACTCGTAAATTTGGCGTAAATCGAAGGGAAAAGATTGAACAAAGAAAGCTTCAGTAAGGTAGATATTCGTTTGATTTTTGACTCACACATTGCAATCGTCGTAAATGTAAGTACTAATATTATGTTTATGCAATTACTAATAGTATTGTTAGAATGAAGAATTACTTTGTACAGTTTCATTTGTATATTTATTTGAGATTTGTATTGGAGTTAGGAAATGATTTATGTAAGCAAGATTATGAATGTATGTTTGAATATGTTCAGAGCATAGATAGTTACATATTTATATATTTGTATGATTAGTGATGCAAAATAGATGTATTGGTTATTATGTATTGATGTGAATCAGTTATCGTTGCCTGTATACGAGTAATTGATATCGTGCTTTATGATGTGTTATTATGTTATGATTTTACATTGTGTTTACCATTCATGAATGTATGAGTAATTCGGTGGGAATGGATGTGTGACCCTAGAAATTAGATAACCTAATCTGATGATAAATTATCTGGGATTAGTGTGAATTATGTGCCCAGCAAAATAGTACACTCTCCTTGTGTTTTATGGGAAGCTTTCCGGGTGGGATAACGTCAGTTAGAAGGGGATCCCGAGAATCTGAGAGAAAGATTGAAGTAAGACTGTCGGTACAGTCAGGGTCGACGGATTGGAGTCGACGGTTCGACGAGGAAGTCGACGGAAAGGGAAGTGGAGGTGGAGAGGAAATTCTAAGGAGCAAAGGAGGAGTAGAAGTGGAGAGGAAAGTCGAAGGAGTAAAGGAGGAGTGCAGGAGAAATTTAGAGAGACAGATGAGTAGAACCAAGGACAGGGCGAAATTCTCACACTGATTAAGATGATGAAATAGGCACAAAAGGGGTCGAACGATTGAGAAGCTCGCATGTTGAAATTATATTATTAATTAAATTGTTTTATTTAATTCCACCCCTTTGTACTTTTGTATTAAACTGTTTAATTTCACCCTTTAGTACTTTTGGATTTAACTGTCGGCATTGCTGACTGGGAGCTCAGAACCATATTCACCTACTTAACTTCTGAACCATAATCGAGCCTGGGTGGGTGCCATACCTAAATAAATATTGGAAACACCCCACCCCATTTTCATATAATTAAACCCCATAACACTCTAGGGTATAATAATTAAAAAACCCTACCGTAACAATCATGCCAGTTGAAAGGCATTGTATCTTCATCACTTTAACATGTTAATCGCTGGTCCGAACGCTTCAGGCAAAACCGAATTTGTTAAACGTTTGATCAAACATAAACATGATTTAATTGACCGTTCATCTCATCGTATCGTATGGTGTTGCAAAGAGGGGCAAATAGCATACAGACTTCTGCATGAAAGTCAAGCTGAATACATCATGTTTGTGGAAAGCATTCCAGGCGAAGATGCAGGTATCGTGTCTAAACCCAGGCAAACGTATTTAGTTATCTTGGGCGACATGTTAGGAGAAGAGGAGGAAGAAATTAAACTGTCATTTACGCGCAAAGGGCATCATCATAATGACAGTTCATTTACATCTCAAAATATCTTTCAACAAAATACAGTCCATCGCACCATTATTCTCAATTCCCATTATGTAGTCTTCTTTAAAAGCTCTAGAGAGAAATCGCAAGTGCAAGTGTTAGCCAAACATTTAGGAACTTCTTGGCTGACACATGCGTTCGACGATGCCATTCAAACTCCTCATGCCTCTTTGCTCGTGGATTTAAAACCCACATATCCCCCGATTATTTGCAATTTCATACCCATCTGTTTCACCACTGATGCCAAGACAGAGGGCCTGTCGTGTACACGTTCCTGTCAAACTTAACAAATACAAATCTGTAAAAACCTCAGACACTTTTGGTTTGTCTCACACATCGTCAACATGACGTCCCTTCAGCTCATCTTCACGTCTAATTGATTCCCTCCTTGTACGGTATCAGTCGCGAAAAAATCCATAAATATGTGCTCATGTCTTAGACGCCAGCCTCAAAGAAGTCTTACGATTGTTTACCGTGGCAGCAAAGTCAGTTCTTGCAAGGTATCATTTACATTTCACATGAAATCAAACGCCTTCTGAGAGAAACAAAATAGCCTTGACGAAACTAGCAGAACCCAGCATCGATACTCTAACCAAAAAGCAAATCATTTTGAAACCTGAAAGTAGCGGTTCTTTAGGAAGTGTCATCATTCGTCCCCTCTTAAATTGAGATCCCTAAGAAAAAGAAAAATCATCAGAATAAGAAATCCCCCAGAAAGGACCCCATAAAACTTCTACCCGTAAGAGAGTCACTGCGGCCAGGAGTCAAACCTTACATCACTAAACCACGATCGCGTCTCCAGTAGTCTCGGGTTCTTTCACTTCTCGAAGCTCATGATGGCAGCCAAACCCGAGTTGACAGGTATCTTTTCTAATTTGATGACAAAATGGAAACCCTTATCTCTAGGAACCTTTCCTTTAGCGGCGATACTCTCCACCTCTTTAGCTGCTGAAGCAGCTGCTCAAAAGGTACCTGCCTTCAAAATCAAAGTTCAAGAGAGATTGTACATGTTACAGAGTTTAATTGATTTATCCAAGCAAGAATAGCTTCGATTTAGTTTGTTGTGAACCTCTCAATGTCGAGTGAAGCTCGGCATGAAAATGATACGACAATCAGTGGTGACGCATTCCTGGGTAAACGATGGGTAGCAGTGCTTTTGTGCTCCTGAATGCCAAAAGATGTACCCTAAAAGAAGCGCACACCACCACAATCGTCTTTATCCTATCAAAAAAACCCAAACAAACAAAAAAAAAAAACAACAAGAAACAAGGATAGTCTGTAGTTGGATCGTCAGCGGGAAAACCCTTAGCCATGCAGCATCGACGTCTACTCCAAAAAAGACAGTCGTCAAAAGAAAACGAGTAGCAGCCAAAGGAGTGGATTCTTTCGCAATATAGTAAAAGAGGTCGCCAAAAGACTCGTCTAAAACCCGTTGACCTACTCAAATAGTCCCCCCATTACTAAGATAAAAGGTTGTGTGCCAAGTCATCAAAATTTTCCAGAAATTGCACTCGAGTGGAGGGTATCGGTCATCAATAACAAGCCGATTTAGCCGACATCTCCCATTTGGCCACCTATAATCATGGCTAGGAATATTTGTTTTCTGTCATCGGTGTCTTTTTTAAATTTACCTGCATCGTGGCATTGATTTCCAAAATCGAGCATTGAATTAGTGCGATCCCTCAAACTGGTGTTAAATCAAAGCGGTCGTCACCGTCTTCAATGACAAACCGACAAAGGCGCCGAATTTCTCAACCAAGCTAAGCTTACCAAAAAGAAATAATGAAGCGAGACATTTTTTTTTTATCATGACCGATAATCCTGAAACTATAGCCATCGTTGTAGAACGTTTTCAGCGCACATTGAAAGAACGAATGTGGAAATATTTTACGCATCACTCTCAAATACCAGACGTTTTACCGTACCTGGTCCAAGCGTACAACCAATCTTACCATCAGAGCATCGGATATACCCCCAAATTGCGACCCCCGAGAACGAAGAGACTGTGTTTGATACGTTCTCGACTGTGGTTGTTCCCAAGAAATGTATATTGTTGACGGTGGGAGATTTGATTCTCATTGGTAAAACCAAATGCATTTTCGACAAACTGAACCATCGAATTGTTTCTTGTCACTGGACGAGTACGTGGCGGTCATCATGCTGTCTATAAATTGGAAGACATGAACGGATAAGCATTAAAAGGAAAGTTTTACTTGCCCGAGTTACAGCGCGTGACGATAAAGATGACGAAGTATACCATATGAAATGCATTCTTTGTCGAAGAACCCCGGTAAAGTGGGAAAAAGGACGTGGCAAAGAAGTCAAAGTACGTTAGAAAGGATATCCGCCAAGTGTTCATCATTCCATTCAACACTGAATAAGAACAATACTGCTTTCGATTTGACTGTCAGTCAAGAAGCTCGACTCCACTAAGTCGCGTGGAAATGTTAACTAAAGTCGCAAACCACATCAGTCACACTTTAAGCAGAACAACCACGAAGTATCCGATACGGCGCGAGGAGGTTACTGGCATCGTCCTGAATTCAGCCTCCAATGAACCCCCAATCAAAATCGTTTCCACTTTCATCACTTTAAGCGTGATCAAAACCGAAGTTAGTCGAGATGGCAAGACCTTGTGTATTAGACCCTTTGAACCTGCCTTTAAAAACAAGAATTACTTGTGATCGTACATGTCCCTTTACGAAGCCACAGGCCAGCTGGGGACTAACACTAGCCACAGCATGACGTAGACGATTATGCAAAAGGCTATAGTTTGTGGGTTTTTGATTTCACTCTTAACTAAGGCAGCGACGAGGGTCATTTCCATCCTATAAAATCTGTTTAGATTCGTGTGGAACCTCAGTTTGCAGACCAAATGCCTGATGAACGGTGAGCGTCATCACGTATGCCAAATTTGATAATGCCATAGATATCAACAATTTGAGAGAAGTCATTCTAGATGATTAGAAGCTACTGAAGGCTCTTATACCTCTGTAAATTTTGCAGAATCTTTGGAAATGGAATGGGAGAATATTGTGAAAGCAGAGCCCTCCCCATGGTTAGAACAAAAAGAAAATTTAGTCTTCTGTTTTGCTAATCACTTGGCGGAAAATTACAGCGTTGACCAAGAAAGATTTCTATTGACGTCAAAACTAGCATTCCAGTCAAATTCAATACGATAAATGCCTAATGATGAGTCAAGAAGAAAAACTGGACATGTATCTGATGGACGCTTGAGATATCATTTCGGAAGAAGCAGTGTTGCATCAATGGTATAAAGACTTGCTTGATTATTATTTTCCTCCCTTGACTGCTCTAGAGATCCATCACATCGAATTTTTCTAGGCTTAGATTAAGTATACGAAGTGAAGAGGCAATTACTTGACAGAAATTTTCAAGCAGAAAGTCAGGAATGACTTGATGACTTATCATTACCTGCGAAACAAGAAAAAGGATACCTGAGAAGTATATTACCTTTTCAAAAAACAATTCGTACACCGCTTCTTGGAATCCTATCGTGTGTGCTAAGGATGATCTTCTTCATCACAAACCTAAAGATCATCAAGATTATGTCACCATCCCAGGAACCCACTGAGCAGGTGTCTACTTTCCCCACTTTGCCTGAGGAAATGTTTTGATTTGTATGGATTACCGCCTTTGGAAGATGACATCATCGACTTTACGAAAAATAAATGCGCAGACGAGACGATTCAAATTACAAGGCGCAGATTTTATGGTGTGTGGCCAATAATGTGTGTATTTTCTTCATCAACGCAGTGATGTGATTATGATTATGATTTTTTTTACGTAGCTTTACAAATTTTTAAGTCATATCACTTCGATGACTGCAGTATGTCAGTTTATAATGATGTATAATCATTCCCCAATGCCGCATACATATGGCATAATGTCCCACCCAGTCACATTATCATGACACCAGGCCGACAAGTTGTAACACTATCGTCTTAATGCTGAGCGTCAAGCGAGGATGCTGTTAGTACCATTATTATAAGTCTTTGGTATAGAACCCAAGGGGATCCACGACATCAGAGGCGGACACTCTAACCACTAGGTCACTGGAGTGGTTCAGCGCAGTGATGGATATCTCGTAGAACATTTAATGACTTATTTTGATAGTGACTGTTTTGGAAACGATGAAAAAGTAGATAGATGGTTTTTTGACTGTCACTGATAACTTTTGTCTTTAGCTATGAAACGTAGTGTATACCAATGGCCAAATGACCTCCATCCGTGGAAATCTAACTTGACTTCACAAGGTTGTCAATCTTGTCAAAAATGTGCTCTCTGATATTGTATGAATTGATTTTCTATGATGTATTAGTAGTTTGTGTTAAGTAAAATGTTTTCTTTTGACAAAAATGTTGATGGTTTGTTTTCAAAATATGTTATCACTTTACGTGCTCTTTGACGTCTCTCTATCACACACCACGTGATGAACTATAATGGCAGTTCTACCTGTCACGTTTGCTAAGCCCCAGCTAAAGTAATGTATCAGATATAATCTACCTGTCTTTGGATAATTAATGCGGAAATGTATCTGATGTCTAAAGATTGCCATGGGCTAGTGTTAATTGCTGACCCAATATTACATGACCTGGGGAATACCGGAATCTTGATTCGGCACGGCCAATAGATCGCACCATCTAAACAAAAGCTTGTAGTTATCACACCTATATGTTAAAGATTAGTTCTAAGATCAGATGGAAGCCTACGTGGTGGGCTGTGTGTATGCTTATTCGTCCCCACGTTGACAGACAGTGGGATGGACATTGCCCGCTAAGTTTGATTGGATTGACACAGCGACATCCACTCGACAATGAGATAGATGGTGTGATTAAAATTCTACCTGAATGATGGCTTCTAACTTGTAAGACAAAATTTAGTTCTCGCCTAGAGGGATTACAGATCAATAAGGTTTACCCCGATAACAAAGCCACACTTAATTTGGCGAAAAAAACTTAGAGGTAGATTCTAAGGAAAGACAAAGCTTCGAACAGGTATGTTATTCGCTCGATATTTGCAGAATATTACGGCATCATAATTTTAATTAACTGTAGTATGTATACTTAATTGCTAGGATCGTTTAGTATGTAGAATTACCTTAGTAGTGTTTTATTCGTGTGCGTATTTGAGAAACGGGTTTGAGCCCACTTGGAGAATTATTAGATGCGAAGCTGAATTATGTAGGTTGTTAGCTTGTGGTCAAATCTTGTATTTCGCTATTAGGTTACTTCGTAGTAAACTAGTCCATTTATTAATGCATTATGTTTGAAATCGCACATGCTTGAATTGTGAATTTGGAATGGTTGAAGTAAATAAGATTAGTTACTATTGACTATGAATATTTTAACAGTAGCGTACTGTGCATAAGTTGTAAGGTGAATGAATGCGTATGATTATTATGACATTGTTTAGTATAACAGGAATAGGAATATGAACTGATGTTTCGGAATTTATTTGATATATGTATAAGAAGTAATTGATACAGTGCTATATGCCAAACAAGCACGTTTGGGTATCACGATGGGAACGAATGCATGTCTGAAGAAATTTAATAGCCGTCATCTGATGATAGGCTTTGTGTAGTGTGAGATGAAGGCGCTAATGAAAAAAAAAAATTGTACCGTCCTTGCGTTTTCACAAAAACCTTTTTAGGGTCACAGAACATCGGGTTCCATTGGGTCCCGAATCTTGAATAGTTGAGACTATTGAATTGAGGCTGTAGCCGATAGTCAAAATCCACAGGAGAGTAGTCGTGGAAGAGAAAGTGGAGGAGGAGGTGAAGGAGTCTAGAGAAAGTGGAGAAGGAGAAGGAGTCGAGAGAAAGTGGAGAATGAATAGTAGTAGATGAAAAGGCTGATTCTAGCGCAAAAGTTATCCCCATCCTCAAAACAAATACAAATTACTTCTCTCAAGACCTTAAAACACCAAAGTTTTTTCACCCACACAAAAACTAAAGGCTGATTCTAGCGCAAAAGTTATCCCCATCCTCAAAACAAATACAAATTACTTCTCTCAAGACCTTAAAACACCAAAGTTTTTTCACCCACACAAAAACTAAAGGCTGATAATTGTATAAGGTAATTACCTCTCTCAGTAGATGAAAAGGCTGATAATTGTACCAGAACGGTGCAGGTCAGTTCACAAGTAAGTGATATTATATCTCATCACCAATGATTAATGTTTCAACTGATGATATTAAAAATACTTCATTATCGCGGCTCAATTTAATATCGGACTTACCCGGCTGTATAAAATATGGACTGACGCATCCGGAGATGGAAAATTTCCAGGAGGGTTAGCAGGTACTCAAGCGGGTCAAAATTTAACAAAAAAAATAAATAGCATCAACGAAAAGTTAAAAGAAAAACGGCAAACGTGTAAAAGTTTACAGACCAAGCATGATGAAATAACCAGCAAAGCTCTCAAAATGAAAAATGAACTAGATGTACGGCAAGAACTGATCAACAAACTGACGTGTGAGATACAACGGCGAGATCATGTCGTACAACTGTACGAAAAAGCAGTAAATGAAGTTCGCGACGTTGAAGAGACCATTGCCAGGTTAAATACCACCATCGAAGAGAATAAAATAATCATAGATGATTTAACATCAACGATAAATGAACAACATGAAGAAATCAGCCGACTTGAAAGAATCAGCGCAGACAACAAAGTTGTCATGGAAACGCTAGCGTGGGAATCGTTAACGATTCCACCAAAGAAGAAATCTGTTGAACAAATACTTACTGAGGCGTTACTGAAACCTAAAGATCACTCGTAAAACCACTAGTGGTTTCAATTGCTTGGAGAACCTTTGGTTCAAATTCTCAATCATCAGTGATTTTCAATGTTTTGTTGATCAGTTCGTTATACGCGTACGGGTAATATTCACCATCTGGTTCACTTTTGATAAATTTTTTGTGAGTTTTGCGAAAATTATTGTTTAATGCTGCTTTTCTCGTTATGCTGTACAAGCAAGGATAATATTCTCCATCTGGTTCACTTTTGATGAGTGATTTATTGGCGTTGATGTAGTGGTTGAGCAGATCTCTTTCTCTTTTGATAAATTTATCAGGGAGATCTATTACGTCAATATCATCTACTGGTATATACCCTGGAGAAGTATATAATTGCATAAGATTTTCAGCATGTTTCATCTGAACTTCTCGGAGGATTTCATGGAGATCACTTGAAAATTCGGTCATTATATAATATAAAAAAAATTTATATATCTAATTGATTTTATGTTATATCATACTTCTTTTGATAATCTTTCTCATATTTGCTGATCCTCATGGGTAGAATATCTGCTAACATATTGTCAATAATACGAAATTCACGTATTAAATCGTCCATACTATATTTTACTCCTCGTAGGTAAGATCTTATTTGATCAAGTAGTTTTTTGTAAGTTATAATTGATGTTAAGCAGCCGTGCTTTTTTATCAAAATTTTAGGTTCAACTTTTTTACAAGCTGCTGTAAGAGAAACACCAACACCGGATATGATTAACAAAAACGGGTTTAATGATATACCACTTGAAATTATGCCAGAACTAGTCATTAACAAGGGCAGATATGATATTACTCGAAGTATTTTGTTATAATATTTATAACATTTTTTAAAGCACCAGAGTTTTTTGTGATAATATTTGTAATATTGTATTAGTGCGTCAACATCCTGGCCTGGAATATCTTTAGAAATATGATTGAAATCAACTATACTTTTTTTCATTATAATATTTGTTCACATAATCTCAGGCTTGATTAAGTAACTAGTTGAGGTGTTTCAGCCACAAATTCCAGACAATACCAATATGACGCAGCAGTTAATTTTTTGTCATCTGCTATTAGCATAAAAGTTTCTTCAACATCTTTGTTTAACACAATAGACACGGTTCCAGAGAAATTATCAGTCGAGTGACGCCATGGAAATAATGTAAATATATTAAACTTTGCACTGCTCAACACGGACAATCTATACACACCAGTGAACTCTGCAGTATGTTTGAGAGTGTTATTTTGCGGCGACCAAGTAGACATTCCAGAAGCAACAGTATAGACAATATTTTTAATCTGCTTGTGAGGAATTTTAATCATACTCGTTTTCTCAACAATACTAGGAATTCCACTAATAATATCGTTGAGTTTTGTGTTAATATTATCGAGTGTAATATCAACAGATGGCGGACTTCCAAAAAATTCGTTATTGGTTTTGTTTATGTTTCTGCGAAAATTTAAAAACGTGGTGATGTGATTAGTAAAATCAGTTTTGAACTTGGTGATTTCATTGTTGATATCATCAACATATTTCTTTGTTACAGCATCAAAATCAGATTCTGGTGTTCTAAGATTATTGATGCCATTATTGTTCATGTTGAGAAATGCACGCATTATACCGCCATGCACCGACACGTACTTTGATTCCTGATCATCAACATATTTCTTAGTAGCAGCGTCATTATCCTCAGTTGGGTTTCCAAGGTATGTGATCTTGTTCTGGTTCATAACAATGTTTCCCGTAAATAAATCACCTGCTTTTCTAACATAATCGTTAACTGACCTACCCGAATCTTCTATCTTACCTTGATTGTTAAAAGTAACAATATTATTAGCAACTGTAGTAGGATTTCGTACTAGTACATCTGATAGTTGTACATTACTCGTCTTTAATCGTCCTTGTTTGTCCTGGAAAACTACAACTTCATTTGGATCTACACTTGCAACGTTTAACAAATTGTTGATTTCATTTTTGAGCTTATCAAGAGTCGCATACTTGGATAAGTCACCCTGGTAACCTTCTGTTAATAAATCTACTGCTAATGTTCCAAATTTTGTATAGTAGCTCATTATACATACCGTTCTATACAAAATTGTTGGTTTAATATAACATAAAATTATACGATGGCGAAGATAATAAACTTTGACACCGAGCGATTGGTGAAGCATAAACATAACAATGAACTTCCAGACTGTCATTATCTTATTGTTGGGCGAACTGGATCTGGTAAAACAAATTTGTTATTAAATCTTTTACTCAATAATAACTTTAACTATGATAAGGTGTATATTTACACCATCAACCCCCAACAAGACAAATACAAATTATTAAACGAGTATAATGATAAACTTCGTGATGAACTTGGCATTGGTGATGATATATTTTTGATAAAACAACCAGAAGAACTCGTTCCAGTGAATGAACTCGATTCGTCAGAGCATAAGATAATCGTCTTTGATGATATTCCGCTAAACAATGAGGAAATGAACAAGATTAGATCATATTTTTCACTATCACGTAATAAAAGATGTAATTCTGTTTATCTTGCCCAAGGTTTTTATAATGTTGATAGGTTTATTAGGCGAAATACGGGTTGTTTCATATTATTTCCCGGACTAGATAATGTGGATGTGAGAAATATTGCAAACGAACAATGTGGTGATGTTACAAAAGATAAATTTATCGAATTATATCATCGAGCAACTAAAGATCGATATAGTTTCTTTTTATTTGACAAGCTAGCGCGTGATTCAACCAAGATGTTTCGTTGTTGCCTTGAGACGTTTCTATGATATAATTTTGTAAAGCGTATAAAAATAATGGACAAACATCAACAGAAAATCGAATTACTAAAAAAGTTTCTCGAAACTCGAGCGGCTTTTAAGAAAAAGGTGGAAGAAGCTCGACGTGGACAATTGACTGCTACAGAAACAACAGCTACGATTTTCAGACCAATAACTGAAGCAATATTAGGTAAACAACCTGAAACTAAACCACTATCAGAAGAAGAACTGAAACAACTGAAAGAAAAAGGTTTGGTTGGAATTGTTAAAGAACAACAAGAAGCAGCTGCTGCAAAAATCATTACTAGATCTGATGAAGACAAAAGAAAACTAGCTGAGTCACTTACAGCAAATATAGCTGATCCTGCTGCAAGACAAGCTGAAACAGATCCATTGATAAACAATCCGCTAGAACTTGAGAGAAGATTAGCAGAGTTAACAACGCAAGGAATAACAAATCTATCAGGAGAAATAAAAGATATCAAAGAGGAGCAAAAAAGAGTTGGTGAGGCTACTGTAAAGTTTATGGAAGTTGGAGATCAAAGATTTTATTTTTTAAAAAGAGCAAATGATGAGATAAAAGATGATGAGTATGATGATTTTTTAAAGAATGAAAATATAAGAGATATTGATGATATAAGCAAGTGGAATGATGGAGAATATCGAACATTGATCGTTAGATTAAATGAGATAATAAGAGATGGAGCTGCTGCTAAAAATGAATTAAACACGGTTACAGAGATTGATAATATGATTCCACTTTATGAAAGAATGAGAAACGGTGTTATTGCTTCAACATTTGGAAGAACAGCAAAAAATGGTAGACCAAAAGGTTTTGGTAAGGGGTGGAATTTTAAAAGAACATTTATTACACTTGATAAAACTCGTGTAAAAAAAATTAGAGAAGCAATAACAGGAAAAGGTGTGAAAATATTTACATCAAACGCAGACATAGTCGATCGGCTAATGCTGTTGATATCCTCTAAAGAAGCTGGTAATGAAAGTGTAGAGATTGATAACGAAATTATTGATATACTTGATCATCTAAGATCGAGTGGATTACTAACATCATCCGAGTACGAAATTTTACACCGCGATCTTATCTAAAATATTAGTATAATGCAAACAACATTATTGCTTGATTCATCATAAATAACAGGAAACAGCGCGAATTTTACAGTAAATTACAACCCACCAATAGAACTAGATCATGCAAAACAGTATGAGATTGGATTAATTTCTTGTACTTGTTGGAACGCCATGCCGAATATTAAAACTGGGATTAATGATGAAATTTTAATCGTTAATGTTAAACAATCTCCAACATCACAAAAAGAGTTTATTGATATACAATACAAACTACAGATTCCACAAGGAGCTTATAACATTACTGATCTAAATAGAACAATAAAAGAGCTTCTAACAAAAGCTGGTGGGAATGCTGATAATTTCGAATTAGCGGCGAATTATAACACCTTACGAGCTAGGATAACAGTGAAAAGAAATATGAAAGTCATCTTTGAAGAAAGAAGTTTTGGAAAGATGTTAGGTTTTACTAGAGTTTTATACTATACCACCGGTGAAGATAAATCTTTGACATTTGATGGAGAGACGAATGAGAAACGGTAGATATTACAGAAGTAAATACAATACTCATCAATTGCTCTATCGCATCTGGATCTTATACGTCAAAAGGCAACCGCGGGCAAACGATCTACAGTTTCTCACCAGAAGTCCCACCAGGTTCTCTCATGCAAATCAATCCGCGACAGATTATCTACTATCCAATAACACCTGAAAATCAAATTACAAGCATTACAATGCAACTCACAGACCAATCTGGACGACAAATAGACGTGAACAACGAGATAGTCACGTATTACTTACACCTACGCACTGCCTAGGCATGTGATTTTGTGTACATAATTTTATAAAATGAGACGAAGAAAAGTTTATCGAAGAAAAATCGTAGGTGGATTTTTTGGAAATATATTTACAAGAATTGCAGAGAATATTCCAGGAATCGCGCGTAAAGTAGCGCCCATTGCACTTGACGCCGGTAAAGCTTTCGCTACAGGGGCGGCATCTTCAGCAGGCACTGCAGTAGGGCAAAAGATTGCTGATAAGATTAAAGGACCTTCCCCGTCAGAAATAAAAGGAGTAATATCAGATATTGCGCCAACAGAAGAAACAAAACGAGCTATGATAGCTACAACAAAAAAATTATTGTCGCCGAGTGGTGAAGAAATAGTATGTAAACTTGTAAAGAAAACAAAACCGATGACCCCTGCTGCCTTTTAATTTTGTGTAACGATTATAAAATAAATGTCAGCTAAAAACTATCTCGACTTTGCAGAAGAAATTGATACTGACGATGCTGTAACAGAATTAGAGTATGTCGAGTATCTCGATGAGAACTCGAACGAACCGAATAAAACTGGGGTTAGAACTTTTAACACAAGAGACGAGGACGTGTTTCTACTACCCCATAAGGCAATGTTAGAAGTGCGTGGCCGAATATTAACTGCAGCAGGTGGTGATATTGCAGCTGGAACAGAAATCGCTCTCGTCAATAATGGTTGGAGCTTGTTTAAGAGTGCACGATACCAACTGGCCAATCAAACCGTAGAAGATATTTCAATGCATTTACCCATAGCGAGTACAATACTAAACATCGTTTCGTTTAGCGATGACTATTCCAGATCAGTTGCTACAAATATGATGTGGTTTAAAGACATCTCGTTAGGAACAACTACCTCTGGCGAGTTTATTTCAAGTGGTGCTTTTGCACACGGAGCTGATGCCGCTACAGATCTTATAATTGTAAGAAATTTTCTTATTGCTAATGCTAACAATTTTGGTATAGCCGCACCAGGTGCAGCTGCTGATGCAAACGCCACAAGAGTTTCACTTATTGCCGCTTGTCATAATCTTGGTATAACTCCACCAGATGCAGCCGCAGATGGTGTTGCGATGTTAAATTTAATAAACGGTGTTATTAGTGCACGTAACATAAGATATAACGAGGGATTTACCAAACGAAAAGCATTTGCCGCAGAATCTCGCCAAATAACGATGATGCTTCCGTTAAGTACAATCTTTGGATTTTGCCGTGATTATAACAAAGTGTTTCGAGGAATAAAACATACGCTTATATTAGATCGAGCTGATCAAAACGATTGCATAATGCGTGCTGTTGGAGTGGCTGAGGGACAGTTTTCTATTACAAGATTAGTACTGTGGATGCCTCGGGTTGTCCCTTCATTAGCTAAAATGATGGAGCTCGAATCTTTACTATCCACCTTTACAAAAAAGATACACTTCCAACAGAACAGGATTTATCAAACAGCCATTCCCAACGCGACTGATTACACGTGGCGTGTAACGACCACGCCCAGCGAACAACTACCGCGACACTTGTTCGTCGTATTTCAACGACAAGCGCGTCGTAACAATCAGGAAATGAACAACTCCGTATTCGATAACCCAGACGTTAGACGAATATTTGTGAGAGTAAATTCTAAACAGTATCCCGAACGTGCAATCGAATGTAATTTTGCCGTAGACGCCACCAGAAACATCTCTCGGCCGTACATGTATCTTATGGAAGCAATGCAAAAATATCAGAACGCGGACAGTGGATCTCAAATATCAATAGAAGAGTTTCGATCGCTCTATCCCATCTTTTACTTTGATGTATCAAAACATTTGGAGCTTGTTGTGGGATCGACTGCAGATATTGAGGTCACGTGGACACTGGGCGATGTGCCAGGTGAACAGTATAACGTATACGCGCTATTAGTTAGTGATCGATTTCTGACCATTGATTCAATCAAAGGAAGAATGACAGTACAAGTTTAATCTAACAACTTGGATATAACATTATGAAAACCAAATACACAACTCGAGAAATATACCTAACATCTGGTCAAGTTGAAAAATTATCAGCAGCTGTTGCTAAACGCAGCTCTGTTTCTTTGATGATCTCTCCGGAAACTTCAAATAAAATTGCAGTAAAAGTCATGCTAACGCAACAACAAATCAATAAACTCGATCGCAACAAACCTTTTGTGTTGAAATTATCTGTTTCTCAGGTAACTGCAATGTCAAAAGAAGGTGGATTTTTTGGACCAGCGTTATCAATAATAGCTAGCAAAGTTTTACCAGTACTTGGTACACTTGGACTTGCGGCTGCGTCAGGAGCAGTCTCTGGCGCAACGAAGAAAGCAGTCGAAGGTCGTGGTATCAAACAAATCTATCGTTAATTTTATGTAACAGTATAAAATAAAATGCCAACGAAAAAGTCGCCGAAAAAAACAAAATCATCGAAAAAAAAGAAAACAACAAAACGCAAACAAACAAAACAAGGAGGAATTATTCCTTTCGCTCCACTTCTAGCGGGACTAGCGGGAAGTCTGCTGCCAAACTTACTAGGAATCGGACGCGGATTAACTCTACCAGGGACCAGACGTTATTGAGCAATTTTGACATCATTGAAAAATTGAAGGACGTTGTTGGATTTCGAGGAGTATTTTCCAAGGATGAACTCGATGACGTACCAACAGGCGGTTCTTGTGTTGTAAATATTGAAAACTTCAATGATGGCTCTGGCACCCACTGGGTTGCTGTCCACGATAACAATTATTTTGATTCGTTCGGACTTCCTCCAAGCGATCTCATAAAATATTATATTTTTAAAAAATTTGATAAAATAAATTATTCGTCTAATCAACTACAGCCGATTGGAACATCAGCTTGTGGTTATTATTGTATCATGTTTGTCAGACAAATGCACCAGAGTAAAAGCTCTGGGAGTAAAAACTTTTTAAAGTTTATTTTACAATTTGATGAGCATCCTTCTCATGCGAATGATAATATTGCAATCAATTTTATCTAAACTCCTTGATATAATAATGTCAACATACTGTCTCAAATGCAAAACTAAAACAGATAACAAGGATGAGATGACGGAAAAAACGAAAAATAATAGAACGATGTTAAAAAGTATTTGTGCAATCTGTGGTAGAAAGAAAAGTATGTTTTTGAAAAAACAAGTAGGATCTAGCGTTGATAGAGTTATCTTGATCGACGATTAATCTTATGAAACAAAATAAAATAAAATGAAATGCAATTGTGATTGTGACAAAGATCTTTGCATAGAACAAGATAAAATTATTACGTACTGTCAACGTTGTAACAACAGAGAAATAATAGGGTTAAGTATAGATATACATAAAATTATTGGAAAATTACCAAAACCAAAAGGCGGTTGGACTTTGCCAGGTCATCGTTATACAGGTCTTTACAATCCGCTAGACCAACAACTAGATGAAAACGACAATCCATTGCCAGGACAAGAGCCTTATAATCAAGTGGATGCAATAGCAATGCGTCATGATATCTGTTATCGTGATCATGAAAACTCGAAAGCAGATTGTGATAAAGTAATGTTAGACGAATTACATGATATGGAGCCAACAAATCTACGAGAACGTTTTGATAGAAGATTTGTTCAGGGAATGATAGGAGCAAAATATAAACTCGGACTCGGAAAAGAATTATACGATGATCTTGCAGTCGAACTACACAGACCTAAAAAAAAGTTTCCGAGACGTAAAGTTGTTGCAAACGCTGTAGATGATATCTGGGCAATAGATTTGGTAGATGTATCCAATCTGGCTCAGTTTAACGTTGGCGCTGATGGCGCTCCAAAGAAGTATTTGTTTAATGTCACAGATGTTTTCAGCAAATACGCTTTTAGTGTGCCAGTTTCAGATAAAACAGGAACGTCAATCACTGATGCGCTAAAACAAATAATAACGAGTACCGAAAGAAAGCCAAACAAAATCTGGACTGATCATGGAGCCGAGTTTTTTAACAAAAAGTTTGAGCAGTTTCTAGAACAAAATAATATTAAAAAATACGTTACAGGAAACGAAGGCAAAAGCGTTGTTGTCGAGAGATTTAATCGCACGCTAAACGAAAAATTACACAAACATATGACAGCTAAAAACACCAACAGGTACATCGATGACCTTTCTCAAATCGTAGGCGAATATAATAACACGAAACATCGAACCATCAAAATGTCACCCAATGACGCTATCAAAAATCCAATATTAGCAAACGAAAACATGTACCGCAGACATAAATTTAAGGTCGGTGATAAAGTTAGAATCTCTTTGACTAAAAAGATATTTGAAAAAGGATTTACTCCAAACTGGAGCGAAGAAGTATTTGTTGTTGATAAAGTACTCTTAACAATACCTGTAACGTACGCGTTAAAAGATCTGGCAGGTGAGCCTATAGTAGGTAGTTTTTACGAACAAGAACTACAAAAAACTGAACAAGATGTTTTCGTTATCGAAAAAGTGATTAGGAAAAAAGGAGATAAAAGTTTAGTCAAATGGCGTGAATTTAACAGCTGGATTCCAACCCGATCGATTTTATCGACTGTGAAATAATGCTATTATAAATTTCATCATACTTTCGTTTGATAGATTTGCATTTTACTGGTTTACATAATGATATTAGATATTGTCTGCGATCGTCAGAGATCGTCATTAGATTAAAAATCTTGACAAATATGAAATCAAATTTTATATTTTTCTGTCGGTCTGGAATTTTAATGTTTAAGAAAGGTCTGATTAACTGTAAAAATACCTGCTGTTCGGTAACGGTAAAATTAAATTTTATAATTTTTTTAGCAATGTGATACTTGACATTATATTTTCCAGTGGTTGGTCTGCTATAATTATATCTGTTAACGACGGTGACTATTTCACCATCATCAGATTCGTTGTTATATAAAATATCATCTTCGTTATAACCAACAGATTTGTCTATCATATCATTAGAGATTGTGGAGACCTTATCGCTGATATCACTAGTATCTTCTTCGTATAGTTGAACGAGTCGTTTCATCATATCCATATTATAATATACTTTTTATCTAATTTGTTGTTATAAGATGACTGACAAGGTAAAATATCACCAAAAAGTTAATATAATAAACTACCACGAACTGACCGAAGCGGTAAGAAAATGCCTGTCAGGTTATAGTTCATATTCCGTTGACGTTATTGTAATGCAAGGTGATTCTCATAAAATATTACTAACAGAAGCAGAAAAAAATAAAATTAATGAAAGTGCAGTAACGACGCTAAAATTTGATTGCGATGATATTATAGCATTTGCTCATCATTGTTTGACTAAAACCGAATTACAAAATATTATTAATCATCATATCTAAAAATAATACTAGCATCATATTTGTTTGAAAAAGCTGATTTTGTTGCTCCATCAGCTACAAATTTTACTGCTCTGGGATTTATATTATAATATTTCGCCGCAGCTGTAATTGATTTGAATTTGATCTCCTCATCCGTTTCAAGGTTTAACGAAATAACAGGTTTTATTGGGCATCTAAAATTAATACCATTACTATTTTGTCCTTTACTCACATTTTCCTGTTGGGTCACTAGCTCCAGATTTTCCAATCGATTGTCTGTTTTTACATTATTGATATGATTAATAACCAGACCATTGGGTATAGATCCGTTGAACACCTCGTAAACAAACCTATGACCAGTATAACAAACTCGATCTGTCGATGTTCCTCTAACAGTCACACTGATATATCCCATATTGCTCATATTATTAAGAACTTTTTTAGTTTTTCTGTTTCTAATAATACCGCGATCGTTAGCCTCGTATAAATCAAAGACCGGATGCGGCTGAAACTCGTCTTGTAAGGATAAATTTTCAATATTATCATCAGTGACTTTACCGTTATAATGATATACTCGTTTCCCCTCTGGAATGTCATCGCAAAATAACGTGTAAATAAAATCTTTTCTAAACATCGTAATTCCTTCAGTATTATCTCCCTTTACACTAATCGTATAACCCGCTGGCGTTGCTTTACCAACAGATATTCCAGTAATGATATTAATAACCGAACCAAGTGCATTTCCAGCGTACAGATTGTACTTCGGATAAACATGATATTCCTCTTGCTCACGTGCGCTTGTCAGATTTTGTAACATTATATTATAGGTGGTATTTTTTTATCTCTAATTGTTTTTCTAGCGCATGCGCAGTGTGCGGTAAATTATCAATTAGATATTAGACTATAATATAGCGATGTTGAAATTGCGTGATATAGCCAAGAAGAGACTTATTGGAGAACCTGTTAAAATAGCGACTGCTTTTGCAGGTTTTGATAATAGTTATCAGTTTGATAATCAAAACGTTTTAGTAAATTTTTCTGAAACAAATCTCTTTCATCTGCTACAGACGACTGTAAAACGTGAGCTTGAAAAACACAAGGGTCTAAGATTGTTAGTGCAATATCACGTTATATTTTCAAAACTACTTGTGACGGAAGAATCTACTAACAAGGAAATTGCAGACCCTTACATCAACGCAAAATCTAGACGTGTTTTACTTGGTAGTGATCTTTTGTCACTATCTAATGAAATACACCAAGAAATTTGGAAAAAAATAGAAGAATTTACCGAATTAGGTTCGGGTTGGAAGTTTGAAATAATCAAAGAAATTTTGTTTCACACAATGAAATATGACGCATTACGCGGCAGAGGCGCTAATAGCGCTGGGTATATCGACCTGCCACCAAAAATAAAAAATAAAAAATGCTGCATCAACGTGAAAAACGTCGATGACAAATGTTTTCAATGGGCTGTTCTTTCTGCGCTATTTCCAGTAGAAAAAGACGCTGGTCGTGTTGAGAAGTATATTAGTCACGTATCAAAATTAAATTTTAAGGATATCAACTTTCCAGTGGCAGAAAATCAAATACCAAAGTTTGAAAAGCAAAATAATGTTTCGATTAACGTTTTCGGACTAGATGAAAAAGAAAACGTCTATCCCAGGTATATTTCAGAAAAAGCTTCACAATCGACTATAAACTTACTGTTTTATAAAAATCATTACGTTTGGATCAAAAACTTCAATGGACTAGTTGGTAAACAGTACAATAAAAATAACAAGAAAAAGTTCTTTTGTTATCGCTGCTTGCACGGTTGTACAGACAATGAAACATTACAAAAGCATTTGCAGTACTGTAGTGACATACAACGAATAACGATGCCATCTAAAAAAGATAGTTTATTGTATTTTGTCAATTATAACCACAAACTAAAAATTCCTTTCGTTGTGTACGCCGATTTCGAATGCCTACTTCAGCCTGTACTTAGCGCAGAAAATAATCCCAACCAATCGAGTACAAGAAAAGTTCAAAATCATGTTCCGTGTGGAGTAGCTTACAAGATAGTTTGTTATGCTGATTCGAGATTATCTAAACCAATCAAATTACATCGAGGTAAAAATCCAGCTGTCTGGCTTCTCAAGCAGTTGATTAACGAAGTTGATAACATATTTGATTGTTTGAAAAGAGTAACTCCAATGATTAAACTAACACCACAACAAAAATCCGATCACGAGCAAGCAGAAATTTGTCATATTTGTGAAAAAGCTTTTGACCCTGACAACAAAAAAGTACATGACCATTGTCATTTGACCGGACAGTATCGTGGAGCGGCTCATGATCATTGTAATTTGAAATTTCATGCTCCAGATTTTATTCCAGTTATTCTTCACAACTTTCGAGGATATGACAGCCACATTATCGTAGAAGCTTTTGGTGATCCTGATGTAAAATCTCGTTTAAAACTCGACAACTCGATCAAGTGCATTCCAAATAATTTTGAAAAGTATATGTCAGTTACGCTAGGCAAATTACGTTTCATTGACAGCCTGCAGTTTATGGCAGCATCGTTAGATGAGCTAGTAAACAGCGCTGTTTGCGCCGGTAGTAAATTTAATAACCTACAAGACTGTTTTGGAGACAAATTTAATTTACTGACCAAAAAAGGAGTATTTCCATACGAGTATCTCGACGATTGGAGTAAATTTGATGAAACATCTTTACCTGACAAAGAGAAATTTTACTCGCAACTCAAAAATGAAAATATCACCGATGACGATTACAAATACGCACAAGATATCTGGAATAGATTTGATTGTAAGGTGTTTGGTGATTATCATGATTTGTACTTGAAAACTGACGTGTTATTACTAGCAGATGTTTTTGAAAGTTTTCGAGAAGTGAGTTATAATAATTATGGACTAGATCCTTGCTGGTATTATTCTGCCCCCGGACTGTCATGGGATGCTCTGTTAAAGTTTAGTAAGGTAAGGTTGGAATTACTGACTGATGTTGATATGTTCAATTTTATTGAGAAAGGTATCCGAGGCGGTATTAGTGTGATAACGAAGAAATATGCTGAAGCAAACAACAAATATTTGAAAGAGTATAATCCTGACCTTCCTTCGAAGTATATAGTTTATCTAGATTGTAATAACTTGTACGGATATTCGATGGCAGAACCAATGCCTTTTGGTGGATTTCATTGGATCACGGCGGATCAATTTCTATCGGAGACAGAAAAAAAGATACCCGACGATGTTTCCTATTTCGTTGAAGTTGATCTCGATTATCCTATTTCACTACACAGATTACATAACGATTATCCTTTCTGTGCGGAATCGATGGTCATAGATTATAGTTTATTATCTGAAGAACAACAGGCGTCAGCATCACCAAGACAAAATTCTATGGTCAAAAAACTAGTACCAAATTTGCTTAATAAACGTAATTATGTTTTGCATTACAAAGTTTTAAAACAAGCAGTCGATGCTGGTCTTATGCTGAGAAAAGTTCATCATGTACTAAAATTTAATCAGTCGCCGTGGATGAGAGGTTACATTAATTCAAACACTTCAAGAAGAGCTGTAGCTAAAACTGATTTTGAGAAAAACTTTTTCAAACTGATGAACAATTCCGTTTTTGGTAAGACGATGGAAAATATTAGAAAACGCGTAAATATCGAGCTAGTTAATGATGTCAATCGCAGAAACAAACTTGTGTCAGACGATGATTTTGTGAGCATGAAAATTTTTAATTAGAATCTTGTCGCGGTACAGCGACGAAAGACAAATCTAAAACTTAACAAGCCGATCTATGTTGGAGCTTCAGTGTTAGATTTATCGAAGTGGTTGATGTATGATTTTCATTATAATTTGTTAAAAATCAATGGCCGGCCAGTAGATTATTATTTACTGATACTGATTCGCTCGTATATGAAATCGAATGTGAGGACGTCTATCAGGATATACATGATAATAGATATCTGTTTGATCTTTCTGATTACCCACGTGACAGTAAATTTCATGACGACACAAACAAAAAGGTTATTGGTAAGTTCAAAGATGAAATGAACTCGAGCGCTATCAAATACTTTATCGGATTACGTAGTAAAATGTATGCCGTATTGTTAGACAATAATAAAATAACAAAAAAAGCAAAAGGTCTGCCTCGTGATTTTGTTAAAAAGTTTATAAAATTTGATGACTACAAGTATGCGCTCGGCGCTAATGGCGCTCGTGGTGGTGTTAGTTTTATAAGAGCAATGGCTATACGGACAAATCATCATAAGCTCGAAACAGATGTCCTTATCAAACGCGGTTTGAGCAATTTTGATGATAAACGTTATTGCGAAAATGGGGTAGATACATTTGCACTTGGGTATTGTCATGATGATAGAGATATATTTGACATTATCTTTGCAAACTAAAATTTTATCTAAACTTTAAAAATAATGTTTGAAAATTTGACAGTAACAAATAGCTACAGTAGCAAAATCAAATACCTAATGATGGACGGCAAACCATTGACAGTTGAAATTAATAATGAAACATCAGGCATATGCTTTAGTGGTACCCGTGACAAGTTAAAACTTTCGCTCATCAGATCTGATGACAGCGAGTATTTTAATTATCTCGAACAATTGTATCAAAAGTTGCTAGCGGAATTTAACAACTTTCACTGTCCGATTAGGCCGCAAAAATACACCAAACTTACAATTGATCTTGATCGGTCAAAAGTATATTTTATCGACAAAAAATATCCTCTAAACAAACTAGAAATGAAAGATTTGTTTGAGTCCCGTCGTCATGTGAGCGGTAAAGTAAAGTTTAGTCTCTATTACCACGATAATGAAGTATTTTTAATATCATCAGTTGAAACATTAATCATTGGTGATGAGATATAATATCACTTACTTGTGAACTGACCTGCACCGTTCTGGTACAATTATCAGCCTTTTCATCTACTGAGAGAGGTAATTACCTTATACAATTATCAGCCTTTAGTTTTTGTGTGGGTGAAAAAACTTTGGTGTTTTAAGGTCTTGAGAGAAGTAATTTGTATTTGTTTTGAGGATGGGGATAACTTTTGCGCTAGAATCAGCCTTTAGTTTTTGTGTGGGTGAAAAAACTTTGGTGTTTTAAGGTCTTGAGAGAAGTAATTTGTATTTGTTTTGAGGATGGGGACAACTTTTGCGCTAGAATCAGCCTTTTCATCTACTACTTGAATTTAGAGAAAAGTCGGGGCGGAAGGAGAGAAAGAAATGAGAAAAAAAATAGAGAAAAAGGATACACCAGATGAGGTGGCACTCCCCAGTTATTATGTACTTTTGAGTGAGTGATGTATGTAAGGTGAAGTTGTTTGCATTTTAAAGATGCACAGTGGAGAGAATGTTGGCATATCTATATGTTTCTTTCATGTAATGTGGCTGAAATGTCTTTGGATATTGTACTTTTGGAAATTTTAAATGATCTTAGGACACTGCTAACTAAAATGACTGCTCTCTTGTGCTCCAAAAATCAACCTGAATTTGTCTAAAATACACTATTCTTGGCAGCTATTAAAATATGGAAAATGAATTTTGCCAAACTAGACAATACCAGCTTCTAAAAGTGCAATGAATGAATTACCAAATACATAAAAATTAAAAATAGTTATCGTTTTTTTTTTTTACAATTTACCTCTGAAATTCGGGAAGTGAAAATGAGCAAGCAGAGCTAAAACATTTTTTGAAAGGTGCACATATGGAAAAAGGCTAAGCTGTATACTCTCTAACCCATATTACATCCATCATATACCAAAATAAAAGAAAATAAAGGTTCTTTGAACAATACATAATATATATAAAGTCTTTTTTTAAATAGACAGTGTAACTAGTGAGGAAACCATGGGAAATTCATTTTCTTTAAAATTCTAACCTTATGCTGAATACGAAACTATAGAGCGCCACCAGAGTAGAAATCCAAGGACTGGTGGAAATTAATCTCACACTGGTAATCAAGCGATGTAATAGGCTTTTTAAATTATTCCCTGCTCAGATAGTAACTGCCTAATTCTATCTTAACGACTAGCTCTCTCACTAGTTCTGTTTACAAATAGAACCATTACATGTATGCTGACCTTAATTCAGGATCACAAGCTAGCGGGAAACGTTAGCAACCGTTTCACGACTAGCACGTATGTGCCCGTAGTTAACACCCCATGACTTCTTTACATTATACTATTTAATACAGTCTAGTGTTAAATTATAAATGGCTTAGCCCATCCATCTAACTCTTCAAAAAGAGTGTACGTGTTCAATTAAATATTACGAAATAGTATATGAATATACACTCAATACATAGCATACTACACAGAGATTTAATTCATAAATCTACGAAACTTTACCCATCAAGTATTAGGCTGAATTCGCGAAATTCCTGCGTATTCCTACGTATTAAATATTCAATTACATGCAATCTTGTCAATTCTCTCAATGAATTGATAATTAGAAAATAATAAAAAAAAATAATAAAAAAATTTTTAAAAAAATGTCGTGACTAGCATTTCACTAAAACCCTGATAAATGAAATCATAAATACATACATCATAACATCAATACATTTGCATACAAATCAACAAATGAAACAGTATATTAAAATATGAAACTAATATTGCGTACCTTTGCCGTTTTTATTCGCTTTCTTACGATCTTCCAATGTATATTCTGTCTCCTTTCTGAGACAACTATCTCAGTCACGCGGGTAACGTACTTCCTACGTTCGCCCGGAGTCATGTTTAGCTCCTTCAAGCAAGATTGAAGAATGAAGCAATTTTGCAAAATAAAACCACTAATTTCTTACAACAGTTACTCCCTTAAGTTTCCATTAACCAATCAGAATCGATTGTTTCCTAAAATCTCCTACGTAGAATATTTGGTTAACTAGAATAGGCTAATTATGCCGCAATTAACTTTCCTTTGAACAATCAATTATTGACGCGATTCCCCTTTTTAACCGGTGGGAGTTGAAGAGTGTTATGCCAAGACCCTAGTACCATAACTAATGACTCGGTCAAATTTCCTGTTGCGAAACCAAGTTTCCTTTGACGTTCAGAGATGAAATAAGAATAATTATATAACTGTCTTTAGCCCTTTCTACTTTAATTAAGTTAACTTTGGTACAATTCATTAAATCAATACTTCTAAGAGTTTCAAAATTCGACTTATCACGAAGTGTAATTGGTAATTTAAGTCATTTAATTATTGAATTGTTATTAAATTGTTATTCATTGAACTTTAACCTTCTTGTATATTTACCATCTAACCGTCGCCATTTCTGACTGGGGGCTTTGAGCTTTAATCTCTCTTGCAATAAATTTAACTTCCAACAAAATAGAACCTGAGTGTGACTTCTATAATAGTTTAAATAAAAAAATTTGGGAGCACTCAAGCCCATCCATAATAATTCCTCACGCTACCCCAAAAATCATAGGGATATGTTCTATCGCATCCGCGCTTGAGCCATATAAGCGGGCTAGTCTCCAGTCTGACTATACATGGTTGACTCGTCCGCCTATAAAGATGCCTTCAATACTATCAAAGCTGAACGAAGCATATTTGAATTTATATCGATCAGGCAAAATCTGATACCTAAGCCTGATGACTTAGAGAATGTCGGGATGTTAAAAAGACCTGATAGAAAAGTGTCAGAAATTCCATAAAAGCCTTAAAACAACCCCGCCGTGATAGCCTTTCAAGAATGAAAAACAGGCTTCACTACCAACCAAGTCTCATGACTACCGGTTTGCACAAAACCACACATACTACATGACACCTTGCAACTTCTCGAATTAAAAGTCGAAGAACGAAACATTATGGATACCACGCCGTAGAGGAATAAACAGCCTAATATCAACCTACACATTCACTTATTGGGTAAGAATCAGTCCAATATATGGCGCTTAATAGAAGAAATAATCCGACTCCTAGACAAACACTACCAATCATACATTAAAATATACACTGATGAATCTAAATCATACAAAACAAATCAATGTGCAGCTGTGATCGTAATACCCGAACGAAGACGCAAAATAGAAACCAGGCTACCAGACGGCTGCTTTATTTACACGAACGAACAATGGGCAGTCCACCAAGCCCTTACATAGATCAGGAGTCAATCGGAACACAAATTTGTTATACCCACAAACTCCCTTAGTTAACTCTAGTCCATCCTGAAGGGCACCTCAAATGCCAGACCCAATATGATAGAAGACACCCTTTACATCCTAAGGGAACTTAGTGACCACAACACTACTACTGAATTCATGTGGGTACCATTGCATATCAATTTATCAGGAAATGACAAAGCTGATTTAGCAGCTAAAGAGAGCCAGCGAAGACAGGACATCAACATCATTGTCTACAGCAATCATGAACTATACAGCTAAGTCATGCTCAGTATCAACCAAACATGGAAAAACCAATGGTAATGCACTTCCAACGGCAGTCACCTATATCAGCTGTTGAAATTAACCTCCAGAAACAATATCAGATCCCTCACCCTTAACAAAGAAGCACAACAGACCATGAACAGCCTAATGGAGGGAAAACGCTCCTTAACTCGAGCTATGAGAAGTGCGTAGCAAACAGTCAACAAGAACCAGAATTGCCCTCACTGGCCAGTGTTAGAAAGACTGAACCACATCTTCAATGAGTGAAACTACTACCAACAATATAGACTAGAACTACAGCAATACCAAGAAAGGATTGGAGATCCAACCATATTCCCAGAGTTTCTCAAACAGCCAAAAATCAAACCTAAAACTGAAAAAAATAAACAACATTTTGTTATTTAAGTAATGTTAATAAACTTCTCCATTCTACTCCCACTACTTACATACCAATAACGACAAACCTAGCCACCACTGTTGACGACTAGACGAGACATGACACTTGACGAGACCGCAATCCACAATCGGGAGACCAGGCTAATCCTGATATGACCCTACATGAGCCCAACAGCGACAACATCCCTTGACGGATCTGCATCTCTAACTGTACAACGGCAGGATCATTAAAGCAAAGAAGAACGCGGAAAACAGATAACAGATTCACTGGGGAACCAGGAGACAAACCACCCAACATCACAACATCAAACCAAAGCAGCCCACGTACATGAGAGGCAGAATAACCCACCAGATCACACCCGTTTGAAAAGATTTAATAAAATAACCCTCAGCATCGGCTACTTTCATTATTGTCTACGAATTGCCAGATCAAGGGGCAGTTTAGGCCGCAAAGCTGACTGCCACACAAGCCCGCTTCCTGCACGCACCACAATTTATCTCTCAACCACTGACATCAACCATTAACCAATAACACATTAGTAACTATTTGGATGGGATCCTGACCTCAAACATCACAAGTTGAGCTGAAACTTCCCATCATGTGCCTGGTTCATGGGAATTGTATCGAATCAAAGGTAAAGGACAGTCCAGAAAAAAACATATCTGCTGTCCCACAAATCCCTCCCCCAATAAAGCTCAAAAATAAGGAGCAGTCCGGGCGGCACTGTTACCCCGTAAGCTTTTCCTCCTGACAAGCTTAAGCGTATAATAGACAGCACTAATGGCATTGTCTGATCCCCCTAGACAATCTCTTCCTTACAAATGCAAGATAAGGTGTGGTTCAGGATGCCCCACAAAGCCACACAAAGCACTTGTCCCTCCGGATAAGCATATAGTGGCCCAAAAGGACAAACTCAAAGCAAGGGGCAGTCCAGAAAGCACGACCGGCTGCTCCACAAAAACCCATTCCCTTCGGACAAACACCGAATAACCTGATTGGAACAGAGGACTCATCCCGGACAAACAAACAATACTCTCTTAAGAACAGAGGTCTCCCCGGACAAGCCCACAGTACCATCTTTGGAACAGATATTTCAACCATAAATCAAAACTCAGTATTTTTGGCACATAAGACCTCCATGCTTCTGCCCAAATTTGATCCTACTGATCCTCCTTCCAAAGTTAATAATCCCTTACGAACGACCAAATTACTACATAACAATGGAGGGGCCATCTCCAAATCAATAGGCACCCTATTCGGACACTAGAAGTACAATATATACACAAAATTACAACTCACGTAATATAGTACATCCGTTCAAAATTTACAACTTTTTTTTCTGGCGCATTTGCATAGGTGGTTCACACACAGTTGGCATAAGGCGATCCATTAGGAAAACTGGACATAATATGATCGATCTGAGATGGCCTTGACGTGGAAAGCGTATGTCCCTTCTCCTTTCCCACGGGTCGGTCGTCTTGTTACTGGCTTGGTGGGTCTGCCCTGTGCACTCGGTGTTTCCCCGGTCCTTTTTCGTCATTGAGTTGCTGAGCGTGTTGTGCTGTGTAAGTAAGTAAGAGTCTCAGGTCAAACTCACAAAGGCCCAGCCAACGGGCCAAAAGCTAACCTAGGGCAAAGCGCCTCCTTGGGAAAGCAGTATCATCCTTATGCTAATAACCGGCCCTGACGGAGTGCCACCCAAAAGGTCTATTGCCCAGCCTAGAGCACATGACCCACGCCCGAGGCTGTAATCATTTGTAAAAGCACCTAAGTGTATAACCAACTTAAAACCCCTGATATAATAACGCTGAAACAAAGCAAAGGAAAGGACATTGGATATACCAACGATGGAGAAAAAGGGGTTGAATCGGTGTAACAAACTGGATTTGAATCTAGGATAAACGGCTAATTGTGATTCTTGAAACAAGGTTCATGGATATTATGGACGGACAATACATAACACATGACGGTCAAGTTAAAGGAATTTATTCATAACCTAACATCTAAATATACAAATACCTAAACATTCAAATAAATATTTTTTTAAATACTTAATTTTAAAGCTTACATCCCTCTGCATTTAAGTTTAATTGCTCTGGTATCAAATCTCTTTGTTACAAGTAAGCACGCCAGTCGTGCGTCAAATGATAATAATAACAATAACTTCAACGACAAAGATATCTACACAATTTTAAATGTACCGTATTTAACAAATGTTGTTAAGGAAACACAGGGAATGTGTTTGGCATATACATTTAACTTGAAAAACCCTAAGTAACGCTTATTCATGATAAAATTGGTTGCCTTTATCCCTTAATATAAATTCACCATAAGAGATACCGCTTGCTTCATAGGAGGGTGTTATAATTTTAGAACCGCTCGAACATCGTAAGGGACTACCTGATTAGTTAGAATTTTGGCGCACTTCTCACTCAAACACAATAGTGGAAAGAGAGAAGGATTGGTACACAAACAAAATGGCAACCAGCCCTGTCCATAAATGAAACTGAACAATAACACCACAGAGAAAGCCAATGTAATATTTTTTTTCCCTCAGTGATATCGCTACGATGTCTGTTGTGTGGCAGTTTATAGTGATGTCTAGCACTAGGGCATCATGTGGCATTATCCTGAAAACAGGCCGAACAGTCCTAACACTGACCTCTTAATGCTGAGCGGACGCAATAACCACTAGGCCACCGGAGCGGTTATTACTAGTATAGAAAAATCTCAACCATTATCTTATAATATTAGTATAATATACTTATTTTCATATAAATTATTATAAGCTCATTAATAATAAGAGCAGTTTGTGATATAATAGTTATAGTTATAGTATAACAATATAAGATGATTATTGTGATTTTTACATACTAGTTGTATATATATATATATATATATATATATATATATATATATATATATATATATATATATATATATATATATATATATATATATATATATATATATTAACGAGTAATACTAAAATAAAAATACAACTAGTATGTAAAAATCACAATAATCATCTTATATTGTTATACTATAACTATAACTATCACAAACTGCTCTGGTGGCCTAGTGGTTAGATGTCCGACTGGAATGCGGGAGGTCGTGGGTTGAATCTCCGGCTATACCAAAGACTTCCAAAAATGGTACTAACGGCTGCTTCGCTTGAATCTCAGCATTAAGAGGTTAGTGTTAGGACTGGTCGGCCTCGTGTCAGGATAATATGACTGGGTGGGACATCATGTTACATGTCTGCGGCATGATGCCCCAGTGCTTATCATCACTATAAACTACCATTTTGCACACATCGTAGCGATAGGACTGAACAATTGTTAAAGCTACGTTAAAACTCATAATCACATCACATCACATTATATCGTAATGACATTAATACTAAAAAGTAATAATAGAGCGTATAAATTTAAAATTATGAATAATAATAAATCTAAATCATATAACACAAATCTATGTGCAGCTGTGATCGTAATATCCGAACGAAGACGCAAAATAGAAACCAGGCTACCAGACGGCTGCTCCATTTACACGGACGAACAATGGGTAGTCCACCAAGCCCTTACATAGATCAGGAGTGAATCTGAACACAAATTTGTTATACCCACAAACTCTCTTAGTTAACTCTAGCCCATCCAGAAGGGCACCTCAAAAGCCAGACCCAATATGATAGAAGACACCCTTTACATCCTAAGGGAACGTAGTGACCACAACACTACTACTGAATTCATGTGGGTACCATTGCATATCAATTTATCAGGAAATGACAAAGCTGATTTAGCAGCTAAAGAGAGCCAGCGAAGACAGGACATCAACATCATTGTCTACAGCAATCATGAACTATACAGTTAAGTCATGCTCAGTATCAACCAAACATGGAAAAACCAATGGTAATGCACTTCCAACGGCAGTCACCTATATCAGCTATTGAAATTAACCTCTAGAAACAATAACAACGAAGGTGCCCATGACATGAAGAAATTAAACACCAGCTTACTAAAGAAATGTTTAATGCAAATACTTAGGTATTAATTAGTAGGTGTCGCTCTTGCACTGAAAATAAGCTAACATAATTGTTATTAAAAACCGCAGACGGAAATAAAGCTAAGAAAACCTGTAAAAGAGAGAGAGAGAGAGAGAGAGAGAGAGAGAGAGAGAGAGAGAGAGAGAGAGAGAGAGAGAGAGAGAGAGAGAGAGAGAGAGAGAGAGAGAGAGAGAGAGAATCAAAAAGAGTGTACTTATTGGCAAAGCTTGTGAAGTTTATATTTTGATTATGGTTTGGTCAAAATATGTATTGAAAGGCTGTGAGTTGCTACCTGAGACATATCGACAGAGGTTTCAGAATTGCTTTAATATAAAATAAAACAGACATAAAAGAAAATTTCGAAACCTATGTAGAGTTTGCTAAGGGGAAGAAAACTGCCATTTGATAGATATTTTGCATCTAAAAAATGATATGACAAACTTAGGTAACTCGTATTAATCGTAGAGTTCAAGGTCAAGACTTACCTTCATGAACACTAGGGAGAGACGACAATTAATTGACTCACAACGTTACAAAGTTTCATTTGTCAGTACGTTTTCCTCTCAGCAGGTTTTTAGCAAGAAATCGATTCATCCCAAGGGAATATTTACAAAGATCAACCTTACCGTTATAAGAATCAAACTGAAATCCTTTTCTCTTACTCTGCGCATTTATTTCAATAAAATATGGAACTTATTTAAAATTACTTTAAGTTAAAAGATAATCAACTTAATAAAAAAATAGAGCTTTTCCAAAATACTCTTGTTTCTCAGAGGACAAGGTCTTATTCATATATTGGAAACACTACGTTTGTTGGTTCAAGCAAACACCAGATTTATTTATTATGGAGTGTGTCAATCCTATCCCTATTAAAATATCAAGTAAGTCTCTTATTATTAGAAACTATGCCATTGAGAAATCTTCTTTTGAAAGTGTTCTTGTTCTGTTGTAGAAATCATCATTTTTTTCATAAAGATAATTTGTCACCAGACTTAGCTTCAGGACCAGTGATTATCGGCTCCGTTAATTCTTTACCCATTGAAGATGTTATTTTATTGCTAGGCGATGACCTTAGCAGGATATAAGGTTGTGGTCAAACTAATTGTAACTTAAAAGCCTTGTTTGGATCAAAAAAGTTGATCGTATAGAAATATAATCCCAGAATAATACCCTGCTGGTACAGTTACTGGACCTGGGGGAAAAAGGTCTTGTGAAAATGAAGTTGATCAGGGAATTATTTCTTTTGGCTGGCACATTTATTGATCAGTCTATTGATGAGGTCACTTTTGTACCTGTTACTGATTAATCAAAAGGTATTTATCATTGTGATCTTCTTATAGAGCTTGATTCTAATTTTTATATTCAGGGTGACAAATGACGATAATGTGTCGTCGAACAGGGAAAAAGATACATTAGAGAAGCTGATTCTGCAGAGGTTCCAACTTGCTACTGTTTGAAAATTAGTGTACCTATAAGAAAATGGAGATCACCATAAGTACCCGTTGGTGACGAGTGACCAGTGAGCGAGCCAATTATTGTTCCTAAGCTGTATAGACACGAATTCTTAGCATTTGGCTGGTCATTTGGAAGTGAAAAAGACTTAACAAAAGATCTTAGAATATTTTTCTTTTCCAGACATTAATACCGATCTTTCCAAATGTTGTATATCTTGATTTTTTTTCAAATGGTCAGTTTTAATTTCTTTTAAAATGTAGTTTATGGAGATGTTGTCCATGGACTATAGGTATTGTTAAAAGAAATCTTTAAAAAAGATTGGATATCCTTTTTTTGAGCTTGTTCCTCTGATTATGAAATAGCAAGATATATTTTTGAGTTTACTCAATCAAATAAAAAAACAAAAAACACTAAGGCAAGAAAAAGCTGCCAAAGTAAGAATTATTCATCCATGTTATAAAGTTCCGTCTCTTGCTGATACTTCATAATCATCATCTGAATGGATATTATTGTCCCTAGAATGCTAGAAAAAAATGATTAATTTAAATTTACTCTATTACCAAGAAGCGATGACTGTGTTGACAAAATTGCAAACTATCACTAAGTTTGACCCGTTTTAGGTGTTCTTGGAAGTACCATTTGGTATGAACATTTGTCCCTCAACATTCCAGCGCTTAATGAACATAACAGATTACAGTAATGCGTACATTTACGACCTCCCTATATATCAACACCTGGAAAAACACCTTGAACTTACCCAAAAATAATGAAGGTTTGCCTAGCTTCTGTCACATTTTTAGGACATTGTGGGGTATGGTCAAGTTAAACATGTAGAGTCTACGGTTAAAGATATCTCTGAAGTCTTCATGTCTATCAGTAAGATACATTTGATGCGAAAGCTTGGTGTTATAAGTAATATTGCTCAAATATTCCCTTAGTTGCTGAGCCCCTTACCAATTTGTATTGTCTGACAAATGTCAGGAAGCGTTCGATATATGAAAGACAATACTGGTGTGCCTGTTCTTTCAGTTCCAGGTTTCAACAAATCGTTTAAGATATATGTTGATGCAAATGAAATAGGTGTTGGTGGCACATTAATTTAGGATAAAAATATTGTGGATAGATCGACCAGTGTCCTATTGATTTAACAAATTAAATAAGCACAAGAGAAATTATTCCACTATCGACATGGTGTCCTTGGCTTAAATTTTGACTGTACAACACTAAGTTGTGTTAGTTCTGTTCCTCCTCCTATTATTGTATTCAGAGATCACAACTCCCTATCATCCACGAAATGAAAAATAAAATCAGATTGTCGAGTTCGAGCTTGATATCGCAAGAATACAACATCGGCATTCCGCAAATCAAGTGAAAAGAAAATTGAATAGCAAAAGCACTTTAACGCGCATAGTTCTAAATTGCTTTATTTGGTTGTTACCTTCATTATATATCCACTTCATTGTTATTTATGCATTTGAATAATATCGAAAAAAGCTTTATTGCATACATCGTTCTTTGCCGTCTAAGGTGAATTATATATATATATATATATATATATATATATATATATATATATATATATATATATATATATATATATATATATATCAATGTTTTCATTTTTTTATAGTAATGCTTGTAAATAAAGATGGTTATCTACAGCTGGAATTCAATATGTGCATAGGTTCTATTTTAAAATATTAAAGAACGTAAATTGCCATATGATATATAAATAGATGGTTACGTACGTTTGAACATTTACAAAAAAAATTATTAGTAAATACGTTTACAAGTTTAGGGTTTTTCCATTTGACAGGTCGGTCAGGTGGTATCATTGAGAAATTAAGTTCATTTCCATGAGATGAGTTCTTTAACGATATTGGAAATTTGTGAGTCGTCACTTTGGAATAGTGGTATTGGTGTATTTTAGCTTTTCGTCTGTATACAAATAATTAGGACTGGAAATTCTCATGTTATTTCTTATGTTGTTGTAATATCTCTGCAAATGTATTTTATGTCGTATTCAATATTTGAGAAAAAACTTTTTTTAGTGTTGAACTATTGTAAATTATTCAAAGGAGTTCTGGACAATGCCACTCTGACACATCTGCTTTTGGCGGAATATTAAATCCTTGGATCTGAAAATTATACAGTCTTTTCAACTTTAATAGAACGTTTTCAGAATTATTTTCGACTAAATAATTCCCCTTAAATTTTCATTGTATATCATTTATAATGAAATTGTTATGTTTACGTTTTACAATAAGTGGATTTGTTGATGAAAACAAACTGGAGCAGCTTATATGCCCTCAAAGACAAGCCCGAGCTTTGAATTTTCTACAACTTCTCAGCACCATTATACCATTTTATCTGACATCTTGTACACTATTTTTGAGTTGAAATTTGACAACAGAATTTGACAAAGTGGTCCATTTACTGAGGAAATTTATACCTCAGCTTACTATTATGCACATATTTCGTAGGTTAATGTAGACAGAGGCGCCATTTGCAAGTAGAAACTTAGAGCTTACAGTTTTACGCATTTTGTTGATAAGTTGTTGGATAAACTTTATCTATTTTGCCATTATTATTTTTTATGCGATTCTTTAACAATATAGAAATGTCGGAGAGGTCTTTCAAGCTGCAAACTTATGAGGCAATCGATAAAAACTGCAACACATAATACCATCCTAGTTTTTGAGCTGAATTTGAAAACTAAATTTTGAATTCGTCCGTGCACATATACAAGTAAATGAGGCATTTTAGTATTTTGCACACTACACTGGTATGTTTTTTTGTTCTGCCATTTATATTCTTAATGAAAGTTTCTTCATAGTACAGATGTTTACTGAATTACAGTTGAGGCGATGAATACAAGCTGGAACAAGTCTGAAATATGAAATTTGAACTGAGGCTTAAATTTTATACAACTTTTCCTGACCATTATCCTAATTTAGTAGACACAGTATACATAATTTCAGCTGGAATCTCACCAATAGAATTTTAGGTAAATATATGACTTTAAACACTCGCGGTACCATTTTTAAACATTAGAGGATTTATCTTATGTATATTTAATTTGTACGATTTTTGTAATACATATAATTTTAATTGTTATAGTGTCATATGCATATTTTATTAATTTTATTAAAGCTTTATTTATGAAGGGAGGTGTTATTTATATTTTTGTATTGTGTTTACTTGTCCATCATTGTATATTCTTATATTTATTTTGTGGTGTAAGATTGTTTTGGTATGTTTGTGTTTTTGTTTTATGGGACTGCAACACAACTAAGTTCATTAGTGTCGACTAACTGGAATAAAGTGTCTTGCCCAAGGTAACCGACTCCGGTAGGATTCCAATCGGCACCGTTTTGGTCAACTACTGAAACATCGCGGTTCCTTTTGCTTTATTATAGGTTTTATACACCTTACCATTTGAAGGTACATGTGTTTACTACTGTTGTGATTTCACCTCCTAAAAGACGAGTGGTCTACCAGGTAGCTTGCCAAAATTTAAGGCAACAGTCATTTGATGTAAAATTCAAATTTAAGATGACAAGTGAAGAGGAATATAAAATTATTTACATGTAAATTTACTCATATGATAACATCAGTCTTCGTAGAATCCGTTTTAGTTTTGTTATGCATATTTACTTTGTATTGTTAGAGTTATTATATGCTTTATAACTATTTTGGACTAAAACTTTTCAAAAATCGTTCATTTTATACCCGAACTTTATTTTGGTTTTATAAACAATCTATGTTGAAAATTCCCTATGAAATGCCGGATATACTTGTTTGCCACATGATTTTAAAAACAAGCTTTTTAATTATAACATTTTATCTTGTAAACATTTGGAACTTTCCTGGATAATTTTCCGTTAGGAAAGGGTTTTAAAAAAAATTGCACACAAAATGCGGTGACCCAAGCTGGTGTGGACTATACAATCTTGTTTATCTATAAATTATACATTTGAACTAAGATCTGATCAAAATCAGTTGCATTATTGTCGTGTCCAATATTACAATTGGGCTGGAATTTATGTATTCAATTTATTAAATTTCAAGCGATTCTTCAGAAATATAAACTGCTCAAAAATAACATTGAAAAAAAAAGAAACTGAAATTTAAATAAGTTTTTATTTTTGGATTTTATTACTGTGATTAAACAAATGTCTGCTGGTTCATCACTACGACACAGGCCACCCACAAGCACTTCAATATTTGAAACACCATGAAACTTTGTTCAGAACATAATAATAATAATAATAATAATAATAATAATAATAATAATAATAATAATAATAATAATAATAATAATAATAATAATAATAATAATAATAATAATAATAATAATAATAATAATAATAAAGTCATTAAATATTAAGTCATTAGGAGCTGTTAGAAATTTTAAGATTTTGGATTTATTTCGCAATACCGTAAGTTCTTTTTACATTTTTAACTTTGTATTCTAGAGAAATGAATTTATTGAACTTTAAAAGCTTGTTGCTTTTTACGTTTTTGGAGTCTTAATAGCGTACAGTAGAGTGGGTTTGATTAATTAAAATCATTCACTGGAATTACAAGGTGCTCATTGATTCCGGACTAAGTCACTATTTAAAGATTATTGTGAATTGGACTCAATATCTTCTGATTATTGTGAATTCATTCATGGAGATTTTGGGTTATATCATGGTGATAAATTCAAACAGTTGGCACATTATCACAATCGAAAGCACTGGCACATCAGCACAATCTATAATGGATTTTTTTCGGAACACCGCTGGAAGGTTTCGAAATACTAATACCTTTGGACTTGCGATAGGTCTTTTATATCTGGGGATTAATTCACAACGTTTTGAAATTTTCACGATTCTGGGAAATAATTTGCTGAATATTGCAAAACGTTGATTTTCTTTTCCCCTTTTTGTATTGTGCAAATGTATCCTATAAACAAATTCAAATACGTTTGATGAATGGATATGCTGGCATCAATATTGTGTTACGAAAACCGCTTGCCGTTTCTTTATATAATTAATGTTCCTGTTATTATTGTGAGCTTTTATTTCAAATGTAAAAATATAAAATATTGTATTCATACCAGGTTGTAACCTACATTACTTTAAGCGCTGATAGTGACACTTATCTTTGACCAATTGGTCCCGGATTAATAAATTTTTGCCTGTATAAAAAGGCCATCTTCATATCAGCTTTAATCATGATTATTTGCTAGAAACTTATTATTACATGTGGTTGGTACAAAATTAAAACAGTATTCTTAACCTTTTACATACATTGTACTGGCATATTTCTGAGTAAAACAATTGGGCTTCGAACAAAAGTGAACATAAACGAGGAATGGAAAAGCCAACTAACAAATACATGGACAATGAAAATAAACACCAGCTGCGCAATTAGAAAAACACTTCCTGTCCCAATTTTTTTATTATTGAATTTAAACAAAAGAAACAGTCGAAGTGTACGTACGAAATAAAGAAAAATGAACACTGAAATTTAATAAAGCTACTAATGGCACAGATTCCTTTTACCTATACTGCAGAAATACTCAGATATAGAAAACTCTAGCCATACAAGCATACAACACAAAACCGAAGATCAGAAAATTCATATTTTACGGGCTCATTGATGTTTGGCGATGTAGCTTGACTGTAAATCTACTATTACTACTACCTATTTCATTTTTCAAGCCTACTTTTAGTGGACGGTGAATACTTCCGGAGACAGAATTGGTTTTTGCACCGGTAACGTCACTGTGTACGTTTTCCTCTCCCAGAAGACATCTGAGTCCAAGAAAAGCGAATACTAAAGCTTCTTTGAAGTTTATGGTGCCTTCGTCTACTTCATCGATTTCGAGGTCATGCACCTTCAGTTTATCCCTGATCAAACGCACGAGAAATTTGTTGAAAGCGCCCCCACCAGTCAAAAGAATCTTGGGCAAAGTCTTGGATTTAGATGAAACATCTGAAATCCTGGATTTATGTCGGATGCATTCGGCTGAAATTCTGGTGGCAACGTGTTCCGTGTAAGTCCTCAGCAAGTCAGTTGTTTTGTATTTATTGCACTGAAAAGAAACAGAACACAAGTAAATAAGGTGTGCGGGGGAGCTATTGATTAGCACAGTGGTCCCCAACACCCGGGCCATTTTATTTACTGTTATGTATTTCTTGGGTTTATATTCACTTTATATTCATTTATATTTATTTATATTCATTTTTGGTGTAACTATTTTATTTTGAAGGCATGTTTAAATACAATTACATTAAAATTATTAAATCAGAACACTCTAAAATATAAACAATAAACGTCCCCCCCCCTCAGCGGGCCGCTGTAAAATTATCAAATTTGACCGGTCAGCGGCGACTAAAAGGTTGGGGACCACTGGATTAGCATACTTGTCTCTTGTCATCAGTCCCTTTAAAAAATCCGATGAGGACAAGCAACAATTTTTTCAGATATATTATTATAAGTTGAGTATGACACCAAAAAATGCAGGTAACGAACCTTTAAGTTGTCTTAAGAAGAGAAAATGCATATCGCAACTACGACATCTCCCAGAACCCAGGCAAGTGTGCGAATACGCCAAAAATTCATTGTGTGATATTGTACAAGAAAAACTAAGTTGCTGACATTAACCGAGTCCTTGGTGAGCAAACACAGCGAAACATCGGACGTAAAAAGCGAAACATGCTGCGAAGATCACCAAGGGTGTTCAATTAAATACATTTGTCACATAAAGAGTAATGCATGTGGAGATAGAACAGCATGGAACAAACAAGCCTGTTTATTTTCAAAATCTATGTCTGCAAGTTCGCAATTTGAGAGCGTGGAATAAGGATACCAAGTGGTACGAGAAAAGCAGGTATACTTGCATTATTGCATACCACACCTCAACCCCACCAGAAGATGAACAACATCTGGTTCAGCTGTAAATCAATTCAATCAATCCGTGCGAGAACGTGAAATAAATGAAATAAAAGACACCAAGATGAAAACAACGGCGTGTATACTAACACTATTATGATCTTCATACGAGTTGCGTCCGACCGTGAGCCAACTTCATGAAACAGCAGCACAGTTTGAATGGTTCAACCATGATATTTGGTTTACTTTGAACAAAGGCCTTCAGCCGATTCCACTATACACCACAAGAAAGCTAGGTTTCCAAGCGTGTGGTTAAGATTGATCTGCCATTCTAGAATAACATGGACAATCCAGTGGCGCGTTTTCGTTACGTAGGGATAAAATATCTTCGAATGGTGTACCGGTGCAGCAAGCACATACGGAAAAAGTTCCCATGACGTCGCCTACATGTACTTTGCAGGCAACAGCTGACGATCGCAACTTTTACGGCAGTGGAATTATTGAAAAGTACTTTCATGTCAGAGCCCAATCAATTATGTCTTCAAATTCACTTGCGGTCCTGTGGGATATAAAACATGCTATTTACGCAGACTTTGAAGGCATGAAGGCTCTCCTGAAAGCCGTGGTTTAATAAAATAAAGCAAAGTCCCATTGCTCTCAGATGTGACGTACAAACTGAACCACCAATAGTATATAGCAGGAAAGACTCGTTTGAGATTTTTATTAATTCTCTCGAGATTATACAGCTAAATGGATCAAACAACAGCTAACCTCACCCGTTGACAAGATTATGAACCATGATATTCTAGAGTTTTCTGCTTCGACTCATTGGATTTATGGTGGTGTCTTTAGGACTTATCATAAAGTACGTGATAATTCTCACAGCTCTGGCGTATACGGACGAGTCGCACATGGTGCATGCAACCTACATCTGCAAATTTACCATAACAATCAAGACTTTTGGTTGCTCTTGATAACCTACGAAGGTACAATCATGACAGAAGTCGCAGCGACTTAAAATACACCAATAGGTGTCATACCAAACAAGATGGAAAAATACTGGATAGTTAGGCTAGGCCAGCTGCAATCGACTGACTGCAGTTTCTCAATTACAGCTTGGATGAAGAGTTAACAGCCTTGCGAAGGGAGCCACCTGTGATGATTGCTTCAGGATTACGTAACATATTTAGTGGAGGACGCATCCAGAAATCTCGAAAACTTTTAAGTGATGACAACGGCAAGTATTACGTCCGCAGGTATCAAGACTGGATTTGTCAACAAAGGCATCATGACATTGTTCAATAAAGCAGAAAACTGCATCGATGAAAAGGAAATCGAAATTACCAGAGCGGTTATCAGACTTGCTAGATACAGGGACGATTATGCGAAATCTCATTGCCCAACTATGATGATGGTCAGGATGCGACCAATCATGCAGATCATACCAAAAATATTTGATGAACTTACATAGGCAACTTGTCGACCCGTAACCTACTTAGGCAGTCCCATGCTGTTCAGAGTAATTTCAACGGTGGATTCCCGTAACCTCAAACAACTTGATGGAGTCTCGTTGTTGTGTTCATAAGCAAGTCTTCTCACTTATATTTGGGTTTTACAGTGATGTCCGCAAGGTTATTTTCAGCGCCGAAACATAACATTACACCGAAAGGACAACTCTAGCAATGCAATTGGCATGAAAGAGTTGACAAGGTCTCCAGATTTCCCAGATGACTTCGCGATCTTGAAAGCGATTTATTCTTTTCATTGGAATATAAGCCGTTCAAATAGTCCCTAGTTAACGTGTGGTTTTAATGCACTTGTGCAGGCGCATGGTATTATTTACAGATGTAAATATGTAATCTTAGAGAAGCTTATGTTGTTCGATAGCACAGGTGGCTGCAAGTCATTAACGCGACTGTGGAAAACTCGTAATTTTCTCATTTTCTCATAATATCCAGTGGAGAAAACTTCCTTGATTATCCAAATGCTTTCGGGTCAATGACTTTAGTTGTGGTCTTACCGTTGATCTGCTCATGAATACAAAATTCAGCAAGCATTTGCAAGATGTCTTTTATGCTAGCTGAACTTTCGTTGTTGATTGGATGCTCAAAAAGCTAGAAGCTGGCATGTTAACATTGATTCGATATATTTTATATCTTCTCTCCTAAAAACTTGTACATTCACGTGAAAATTGTTGATTATCTACAGAGTGGGTTTACTGGGGGAGCTAGCGTCCCTCAACGATGACGCATATTCAACGCTGCCATTACAGTAAATTATAGTAAAACCAATATGGGAACATCTCGATACTGAAGCGCTGCATGCACTCACATGAAGCTCGAACCAGAATATGCTTGAAACATGAAATGCATGTTAACATACACAGACGCGTGAGCACAACCCGGGGCGACTCCGATTTAAATCTGACCAGGTTTTAGAAGCAAAGAAATTTGATACAGATGAGCATCTCCCAAAATGACCCTGTGACTTTTCAAGGTGTACGAGACCGCGCTTACTTTTCACGGACAATCAATCTGTGAACCCCTGAAGCGAACGAAAATTCTGAGCGACAACTTGCAGGTGGCAAATAAATGCTGACTTTGCTATGATTGAAGTTAAAGAACTTGTTTGGTTTTCATTTAAATGAAAGTTTCCTGATTTAATTTATACAATTTCAAAATTTTCAATACCACCAACTAGTTATGACGTCATAAATTTAATTTGCCTCAGTTCATGTCGTGCTCTATTATTTTCAAAATACTTTACTTTCCTAGTGTCTTCAATTAATTTTAGCTCTTTCTCGAGAGGGTTCGAACTATCGTGGAAGCATCATCTTTGGGACAATGCTGCTCTTCAATTCCAGCTTCTTCACAGAAGGACATAACGTTTTGACTAATTCAACAATCAGTTCATCCAATTCAGTTGTTTCTTTACTTTTCCAAAAGATAATTCTTTCCAATGTTATTTATCAATAATAATATTCCTAAAGTATCTTGCATTTACTGCCTTTGTACAAACTTAAGATCCTGATGCTAGGTTCATTTGTTACTGGAAATGGTAGGTAGTAGTTTTAAATATCGATTTGAAAATGTTATGATTATAGTAGGTAATAAGTTTGAACATGTTATGGTAGTAATAGGTCAAATATCGATTTGAAAATGTTATGGTAGTAGTAGGTCAAATATCGATTTGAAAATGTTATGGTAGTAGTAGGTCAAATATCGAGTTGAAAATGTTATGATAGTAGTAGGTCAAATATCGATTTGAAAATGTTATGGTAGTAGTAGGTCAAATATCGATTTGAAAATGTTATGGTAGTAGTAGGTCAAATATCGATTTGAAAATGTTATGGTATTAGTAGGTCAAATATCGATTTAAAAATGTTATGGTAGTAGTGTGTCAAATGTCAATTTGAAAATGTTATTGTAGTAGGTCAAATATTGATTTGAAAATGTTACGGTAGTAGTAAGTCAAATACCGATTCGACAATATTATGGTAGTAGGTAAAAATATAATCGATTTGAAAATGTTATGGTAGTAGTAGCTAATAAGGATCAATTTGAATGTTATGGTACTTGTAGGTCATAATATCGATTTGATAATGTTATGATAGTAGTAGGTCATAATTATATATTTTAACATGTTATGGCAGTGGTAGTTTTATATAGATTTGAAAATATTATGGATGTAGTAAGATATAAATATCGTTTTGATAATGTTAATGGCAGTAGCAGGGTTTTATAAATCTTAGAAAATGTTATGGTAGTAGTTGGTCATAACTATCGACTTGAAAATGTTATGGTAGTAGTTGGTCATAACTATCGATTTGAAAATGTCATGGTAGGAGTAGGTTATAAATATCTCTGAAAAAGTTATGGCAGTGGGTTTTATATATATATATATATATATATATATATATATATATATATATATATATATATATATATATATATATATATATATATATATATATATATATTTGAAAATGTTATAGCAGTGGTAGGTTTTATAAATATCTATTTGATAATGTCATGGCAGTGGTAGGTTTTATATGCATCTATTTTAAATGTTATAGCAGTGGTAGGTTTTATATCTATTTGAAAATGTTATAGCAGTGGTAGGTTTTATATGTATTTATTTGATAATGTCATGGCAGTAGTAGGTTTTATATGTATCTATTTGATAATGTCCTGGCAGTGGTAGGTTTTATATGTATCTATTTGATAATGTCATGGCAGTGGTAGGTTTTATATGCATCTATTTGAAAATGTCATGGCAGTGGTAGGTTTTATATGTATCTATTTGATAATGTCATGGCAGTGGTAGGTTTTATATGTATCTATTTGATAATGTCATGGCAGTGGTAGGTTTTATATGCATCTATTTGAAAATCTCATGGCAGTGGTAGGTTTTATATGTATCTATTTGATAATGTCATGGCAGTGGTAGGTTTTATATATATCTATTTCAAAATGTTATGGTAGTAGTAGTAGTAATACATTTCATACATCTACTTGATAATGTTAGGGCAGAAGTTGGTCATAATTATCTGAAAATTTTATGGCAATGGAAGACTTCAAATGTATTTGAGAATGTTACAGTAGTAGGTTTCAAACCTCGATTTGCAATATTTCCAGAATTTAATTTTCTAATAAATCTAGGACCTCAAGTTATTGTCTCTATTAAAATGGGCGATAAAAGCTTTGTTCTTAACATTTTTGTTGATTCTGAAATAACTAAACCTTTTTCTTCCTATGGATTGGATGCATATTTTACCCTTACTATCTGAACCAGCCTCTACATATTAGCTTAACCTACATTATAACCTGCATTTCCGAAAAATTCGTTAAATTTAATAATCGTTGCTATGCATCATAAAATAATTACTAAGCTTTGCAGTAACATCTTGAATTTATCTTATTTTGCATAAAAAAGAATATTTAAATTCTTTATTTAAAACTCCATCAGCATCAACCATTTTTAAATTGATAGTCTAGCTGATGCTAGCAAAAGCACTGATATTTGTAAACCAAGAACAGACTATGCAATAGCGCGAGAGGCTAATATCCCAGTTATAAGTGTTCCGAATTCCAAATCAATATCAGATGTACTTTATACGGTGACAATAACATTTTGCATAATCCTTCCAATAAAAAATTACAGTTTCCAAAATGGACTGGAGACATTGTCTGGTACCAAATGAACGGATCATTTACGCTGGATCTCTAATGTGCGCATATGTGATAATTTCAAATATAGGAAATTCAAAACATGGATATATAAGGAATGTTGGCGAACTACTTGAAAAATGAAACTTAAGATACTGTGCATGTACTACTTATTACAAGGCAATATTCAATGAATTCTAACATGGTGTGTGTATGTATGTACACACACACACACACACACACACACAGAATTGCGAAAGATTTACAGTGATACTTTAAGCCGTCTTAATTTATTCAACTTTCTTCTTGTGATCTATCTCTTTCCCAAGTGACATTTCCCATTTGTTAACGTGTTTTACTGGCCATCATGCATACCATATTTGTCAAGTGGAAACAACAGCTGTCCAGAATTAAACAAGTGAAGTGAGGCACATGGTAGTGAAGATCAGCCATGTACGGTAGAACTATTTCGATAAACGAATAGTATCAGTAATCTCCTGTACCAAAATCTGGCATTTGGAATTAAACTGAAATCAATTTTTGTGGTATCTGTCTTGTTTACATTTTGTTGTACTCATTACAGTGCAAAAAGTAATCTTTATGACAATGTTTTCAACAGTTGCTAATTGTGTCTTACTTGTATCAGTCACGTCTCTATAAATACTAAATAACGTTCATCGGATTTTTTTTAAACACCCCCCACTATTCAAGAAAGAAACTGTAGAAAATGAAAAATGATGAAATCAGACTGCGAAAAAAAATTCATAAAAAAAATTCTCATATTCCACTCCATTTTTGATATGTAATTGTGTAACTCATTTAGTCAATAGATAAAGTTATATCTTCAGTGAGTATTTAGCATCCCGTTTGAAAATTTAATATAAATCACATGAACTGACGATATCAGTAGCCTACTACTCAATACCAGAAATGCTTTCGCACAATTTTAAGTCAGTGTGCTGGTTGGCTAACTTTTGCAATTAAAAAAAATACTGAGTGATCAAAACATCAATACAATTTTATACTTATACGCAACATTAATATGTGTTCTTACTGTTTATTACAGCATGCTTTTATAAATACTACTTGTTTTATCATTTTAAATCAGTTTATGATAATTTCAAATACTTAACAAAGTCGTTCCCGAATAAACAGACTAGCTTTTCTTGTTGGGTAAATGAGTAAAAAGTTGGGTAAATGAGTAAAAAGTTGGATAAATGAGAGTAAAAAGCTATCAAGTTGGGTAAATGGGTACATGGTTTTGAAATCAGGTATACTATACTTGAGGTCCTCAACAGGGTATGGGATGGGTTTGAAACCAGGTATAATATAGGTTAAGCCCACAACTGGGTATACGAGTTTAAAACCAGGTATAAAATACTTGCAGTCCACAACAGGGATATGGGTTTGGAACGTTGTTTAATATAGTGAGGTCCACAACAGGGTATACGAGTTTGAAACCAGGTATAGTATAACGATATCCCCAACAGGGTATATGGGTTTAAAACTAGTTATAATATACTTAAGGTTCACGACAGGGTATGGGATGGGTTCGAAACCAGGTATAATATACTACAGGTTCACTACAGGGTATTTAGGTTTGATACCAGGTTTATTATACTTGCGGTCCACAACAGGATATATGGGTTTGAAACCAGGTATAATATAAGTGAGGTCCACAGCAGGGTATGAGATAGGTTTGAAACCGGGTATAATATACTTCAGGTCCACAACATAGTATGGGATGGGTTTGAAACTAGGTTTAATATACTTGCGGTCTACAACAGGGATACGAGTTTGAAACCAGGTATACTGTATGTGAGGTCCACATACGTGAGGCCCACAGCTGAGTATGGGATAGGTTTGAAACCAGGTATAATATACTCGAGGTCCAGGACAGGGTATATAGGTATATGGGACGGGTTTGAAACCAGGTTGCAACTTTTATTCTTCTCACTTGAAATTTATTTCTTTTTAAACAGGTTTATTTTTGGTTAGTTGGCATAACGTTTTTTTAAAAAACTTTTCCTTAAATACAGAAATGTTTTTACTTCGAATTTCACAACCAACCTTGTATCAACTTATTTAATCTGGTTTGTATGAAAAGTGTTTTACATCGAACCCAACGATAAAACGGTGTACAGACAACCATTATTTTATCAAGGGGATATACGATACCTCATACGCGGCTAGCCATTTTTGAAACTTCTCAAATAAAGAAATATTTCTCAAATATTTGTAATTTAGGTACAATGTATTACTGTTTCTACTCTGATAACATACTTGCTAGTACTTTTGCAGGACGACGACATCAGATATTTGTATAAAATACTATCCCGACTATCTTCCACATAAACGAAATCGTTGTCCCAAGTACGTTCTTTTTCAAATCTGGTGAGGCTGATTGTTAACGAACCATTCAGGTCCGAAAATACAAATCTCGGACGTATGTAAAAATGAGACTTAAGTAAAAACAAATCATATCTGCATGTAGTGTTTTTCTTTTTCAATTCAGTGTGAAAGGAAACAATCTAAATAAAATGTTTAGCAGCTCTTTCTTCCCCTAAAACTTGATTTAGTATTCGTAACAACTTTGAACCGCAATAGAAGCTGTATTCTGCATGTTTATTTTTTTCCACTCTTGAAAAATCAAAACTAGTAAGACAATTCAATCCTAGCCTTGGCCTGGTTAAATAAAAGTCCTGTCCATATATTTCTTTCAGAAATATCGTGCATTTATTTGCTTTCTCTGCACTCATCTTCAGAAATATTAAATTGAATCGAGAAATAAATATGTAATCTATTTTACATGAAAGAATATGGCAATGCTCTCTCACACACACACACACACACACACACACACACACACACACACACACTCTCACACACACACACACCCACACCCACACCCACACCCACACACTAAAGTCTTTAACGTGTGGATGGTAAGGTCTTAAAATTGTTAACGTCTGATTTGTTCTGTGGAAGAAGACTGGAATTTATTTTATAAGAAAGAAAAATAAAGCATTTCCGGCATAAGTTGGAGTCTTTGATTTGTAAAATTGAATTATATTATTATATCTACATTACATTAGTTGAAACAATTTGTTATTTTTAGGTAAACAAAACATGACATGGTTCGGAAGAAAAACCCCGACACCCACCCTTGTCTTGGTTGGAAAGGAATGCCCAAACATCCACTCCATGGCCGTTAAAAAATACCCCCAGAAAATTGAATGTTCTATCCTATCACTTGCCTACCAAATGCTTGAAGCCTATATGGACACCTTATGATCATAGAATACGATTTGCAACGGTAGACGTTTAAAAATTGTTGCTTACTATCTATCTACATTTTACTAATATTGTCATGGTACAAATTTTTTAAAATAAATATTTTATTTTATAAATATTTTTCGCACTAGATTCTGTCGAAGTCAGCGTGACATAAAACCATTAAGACTGACGTATGAGCAAGGTTCACAATAAATTGGCAATTCTTAATGGTTAGCCCCTCTTGTTTGGAGGTACAACAATTTTTTTTTTAGTCTGATGATGGTGAGACATGTTCAGGTTAGATCATGTACTGAAACATTACCAAGATAAGGCAAACCTGATCCAAAACTTTGGGAAATAATGGGCCATTTAAAACAGGTATCATAAATAATATTTTCCAGAATAGATATTAATAAAGGAGGTCTTGAGAGAATTATTTTGACTTTGATGGGAGTGTTTTGACGGTTAGATAATATTAATTCTGATTGTCTAAGGGATGTGTGTACTCAAAACTAAATTATACGTTTATGTACTCTCCCGTGCTAAATTAGTCTCTGGGAAATAAAAAGTATTTCTCGTTAAATTGTCAAAGGAACATGTGTCGGACAGATGACAAAAAAAAAATTCTGCTTCATGATAAAGGAGTATGGAGTGAGTCTCTGGAAAAGTGCAAGTAAAAATAACTCCTGTACGCCACAATGCAAAAGAGCGCAGTCTATAACCTAGCCGCGTGTCGTTTTAATAATTATTTCGTCTTATTGCTACGAAGTCTGCAGTGTGACAAGTTATAGTTGTGTCTCGCACGGGGACATCATGCCAAAGATGTGTAGCATCATGTCCCACTCAGTCACATGCAGACCAGTCCTACCACTAACCTCAATGCTGGAGTCAAGCGAGGCAGCTTGCTAGTACTATCTGTATAATTCTTTGTTAGGATTTGGCCGAGGTTCGAACGCGCGACCTCCCGCACCCGATGCGGATGCTCTAACCACGAGAGAGAGAGAGAGAGAGAGAGAGAGAGAGAGAGAGAGAGAGAGAGAGAGAGAGAGAGAGAGAGAGAGAGAGAGAGAAAGAGAGAGAGAGAGAAGGCAACGCCGACCTATTCCCAACAATTATTTGTAAAGGACTGGAAGCAACCAGGAGATGCTGAAATGCCGGCAATTTTGACTTCGATCAGACTAGATTATACGATGAAAAGGTTCATCCATGAAAGAGAACAGCTAATTAAATTTCGCATACATTTTGTGACTTTCCAACAGAAATGGCATTTTCAATTTCATTATCTTAATTTAATATTTCACATGCGTGCTCTCGCGTTGTTCTATTGTATATCTCTGCTCAGATCTCCGTTATTACCTTTGTCCCATATTGTTTTCGATCGTCTGCCATATTAGTTTAACCAACACCACTTCCGTACACAACCATTTTTAGTTTGTTTGCTCTAGCGTTTTTGGAGGTTTTCTTTGGGGGTGGGTGCCATAAAATGACCTTGCTGTTTTCGTTGGAAACATAAACCGATCGTAGTAAATATGGTATCCATTGAATAGGTCTCATTGGTTAATTTCGTATTTTTAACGTACTTATTACAATCCTAGCATTTATAAATTCACACATAAGCTAAATCTGTAATGTGGTTTATATTTTTTATATTTAGTTAGGCTTGAAAACTGGTTGGTTTGTTTGGTGACTGCCTGTCACAGACTAGCATTGGAGATCAAATGCATAACTTGGGCTGCAAATGAACAGCAGACTTGTTTTACGTATTTACGTCTGCTACAGAGGAAAAAAAAAGATCGAAATGGCGGGGAGTTGAAAAGTATGCTAATTTCTTATAGTACTAGTGAACTTTAAGGATGAATAAGGAACATATTTCTTGTCACTGGAAATTGTTAAAATAGCTCTTTGCTGTAAAAATGAATGTAAAAACGAGGGCTTGGTGGTAGTATCGGTATAAAAGCCATCAGTTGCATATGGATTTAACCTGAATAACTCATGCTTTCTACAAAAATTGTATTTGTGTCGTTAATATAATTCTGCAGTAGGTCATTGCGAGATGAATAGTTGGGGAAAAAAACTATCCAGTGAGACCATAACGTATCGTAGAATATCGAAATACGACAGAGCATACATTTTGTTTAGAAAACGAATTACCGCGAGAATCTGTCAAGGTTGACAGTTAGCGTAAGCATACTATAATACTATAATCTACCTTATATAGGCTTAATAGGTTTTCAGAAACTGTTAGGTAGTAGATGTTAACTATAATGCGTCCTTTTGTTTTTCAAAATAGTTTAATTCACTCCATTCTATTGTATAAGAAAAAAAAATCAAAGCCTCAAGTGCGGTTGATACGACACCATAGCTAACAATCTATAAGTGTCAAATCGTCGTAAAAAGGTACAAAAATACAGACAGGGGATAAAAAGAATACATCTAAATGAATGGGATATACCAATAAAAAAAGGCGTCGGAAAGATCCGCAAGACTGGTAGTTTCCTCTGACCATTGACACCCATTTTTGATATTTGGTATTTTTATGTTGGGTGTATGGTCAGAGTCCATTCCCTATCAAAAATTTGGAATTCGCCGACACCATTTGGTGTCGCCATAGGGTACTCGACTACTATAAGGTCTAGCAAACAAAGATCCTATATTGACCCATACTGTCTTAATCCGTTGTCAGACGAGACTAAACTACAGCGTTGATGAATTTTGACCTCGTTAGCTTCATTTGCATTGCTGGCACTTGATTAAATAAATCTCGCGACCGATATGCATAAACGTCACAGGTCGAACAGGTGATAAAACCACGTTGACAAGTAGTTTCAGCGTAATCAGTCAGCCTATTTCCAGGCAGATGCGATAGCGAGATCATGGCTGCTGTCATCTCAATATGTTGAATACTACGTGTTTTTTCTTGTTATTGTATACAGTACGTGACTTTCAATGTATTCAAGTTTGTCTTGTTTCTGCAATACTGGAATGGAAAGTTTGGTGCTTAAACCTATATTGTGACAGACAAAGACGAAGACATGGAAGCTCTTGCCAATATAATACTTTAAGAAAAGTGATACTATTTTAATATTAAGAAACTACAGAAATAAAATAAGTTATCAATGGAATATCTGCCGTCCTCCAAACGGGGTATGTCTAAGATTCGGCGAATGTGGATATGCGAGAAAACTTGCCAGTAGCTTCTCGTGGGTGGGTGGTTCTTTCCGCGAAATTCTTCCTCCACCATTATTACTGGCCGCCATTTATAGCCTATCGTGTGCTAAAAAATGGCGTTAAGCCCCAGAACAACAACAACCAAACGGGATATGGGAAAACTAAGTTTTTGTTTTCATCACATGACTATTTCACCTGTGACTTGTTATGTACTCAAAAAAAACCCATCAAAAATGGGATGTCAAGGGAAAAAAACCTCTCAGGACGGGCGGTTCTTTTCATAAAAGTGTCAAAAGTGGGATTTGCAAAAAATATAAATGAATAATTTCAAATAAAGAAGGCGGAGTTCTGACAAGCTTCATTTAAAAACTTTTACGAACATATATTACTTACATCTAACAATGGAAGAACGTTTGCATCAGTCCATGATCTGTCCAGCGACTTAGGAGGAGGTTCTTTATAGAAACCCAGGCCCTCCAGTTTTTCCAACAACTCTTCGACAACCGTCCCAGATTCAGCAAGCCGCCCCTCATTGTCAAACTTCAACTGACTGTCGGTAATACTGGCTAAATGATTCAAGACACTGTTGCTGGCACAAATGTCGTATCCCATTTCTCCACGTAGTCCTATATTTGCGATTCCCCCAATATTGATACAAATTTCATAGTAGCTGAAAAGAAACTTCTCTCCTACAGGAACCAATGGCGCCCCCTGTCCACCAAGGGCGACATCTCTGCATCTGAAGTTGCATACAAATGGACAACTTAAGTAAATCGCTGTCGTTTCCCCCTCCCCCAGCTGAAATGTGTACCCATCACCTGGCTGGTGAAACACTGTATGACCATGGGAAGCTACAAAGTCGACTACACGTATTTTATTTCTTTCCATAAAATCTGACACTGTCTTTCCAATGAAATGACCATACTGCACATGCAACTGTATCAGTTCTCTGCCGCATAATATATTGCTATTCTGGAGTCGCTCCTCCCAATCTTTAGCGTACGGTATAGTTTCTCCTTGAAGGATGCGATATCCCCAGATGTCGGCGTCAAGATCCCCTGTGAATTCAACATGACAAATATCTAATCCATCTAGTGAAGACCCCGACATACAACCGATTCCATTGAACGTAGACATTTCTCTGGAAGTCGAAAGCATTCACTCGGTCTTTTCTAGATAACGACTGTGAGCTCTCATCAACTTCCACGTGTGTGGTTAGTGTCCTTGGCCGTCAGCTTGTTATCAACAAGGCCATATCGGTTTTGACATATTTCCAGCCTTCACAAATATGTTAAGAAAGTCTCCCGCTTGTAACTGTTTAAATATGATATGACTTACTAATAGAAACTGAAAGAAAATTTAACTCATCATAAGTTAAGGTCAATAACCCGCTACAATCACGACAGCATTACTTATTTTTACAATTAGTTAGGGACCAACCATTTAATCGGAGGGTTGGGATAAGGACCAGAATTATATATATATATATATATATATATATATATATATATATATATATATATATATATATATATATATATATATATATATATAATTATAAGTTTCCACCTTTAAAAACACTTGAAAAAACCCTTCTTATCATTTGTTTACAAAGATAAATCTATTATATCAATTTTTTATTTAAAAAATTATATTCTATTTGGCTGCCACATACACACATACCCAAAACACTTAAATAAATGTTCGATCACAACAATGTAAATACTTCTCATCCAAAAGGATTCTCTGTGCGAGCGCACACTATTATCGTTGACAATGAGGAGTTATATTCACGCATAAATTATTATATCCATTGCGAGAGAGAGAGAGAGAGAGAGAGAGAGAGAGAGAGAGAGAGAGAGAGAGAGAGAGAGAGAGAGAGAGAGAGAGAGAGAGAGAGAGATGCAACGTTTATTATATTAACCTATTTTTACAGATAACTGCTTAAAATTATGCTCTTGAACGCCCACAATACAGGAACTTCTGAGGATTCTCTCGCTCCCCCCCAACCTCGTGCCCCAACCAGAAGTTCTCATCCCACATACTCCTAGCCATGTACGCCCCCTTAAACGCTATACCTCGATTAGCCCTTGATGTATATGCAATGTAACGAGCTCTTAATATTGTCCGCTTGTGCATGCGTTGGTTTTTAATGCCACACAACTACTTCTCTATGTAGGAAGATAAGACTTCAAAAGTGACATATGATAGAGTAATCTAGAATGCTAAATATATTTTTAGAATTTGTATAGCTCGGAGGAATTGAGGCAAGGGTGGGGACTAAGATGAAGTTCTGGTTTAGGAGTTGGGGTCACTATGCACACATATTTAATGGAGACATACGGATAATGGTTCTTTGCCGCAGGTATTGGTACGGCAAAAAAATTGAACTTAAAAGCTTTCATTATCCGAGAATTTGACATGCAAGAGATTTATTATCAGCGTGGTTTGGGGATATATACCAACTCTCCATGAGTAGACGATGCGAGTGGGCAATTTGTACTAATATGATTCGTCTGAATTTCGAATCATATGAGTTTAAAATAGTATATTAGTTATGTAGATATAAAACAAATTAGAAATATATTAATCTGAAGACAAAGAGATATTTTATATTTGTCTTCGCTCTAATGACCTAGACATAACATTAGTCGCATCGTTTTAGCGCAAATTCGCATGTAATTTGGGTTAAAGAGTTTAGCCTAACTTCAGAGATGCATTTTAAGTCGCAACCATAAAAAATGTTTAACTCTGCTTGGTCATCTTCACTTCCTTGACCGCATAAGTAAATTGAAGAAAAGAAAATGCTGATAAGATATTTTACATCTTATATTTGTTGCAATATTTTTGGTAATGAATTCATTGCATTTTCTGAAACTAATATTGTCTACTCAGAAAAATTTGGTTTCCCTATTTTAATAACTGCTGAAGATAGTGTACTTTAGACTAATTTAGGATTTTTGTTGAGCATTTGGGAGCAGTCTTAAGGGTTAGCTAAATGCATAGATGATATACAGTTTTCACAAGTACAATATCCAAAGATATTTCAGCCAGAATACTTTAAAAAAACATAGAGGTAAGTCAACATTCTCTCCATTGTACATGTTGCAAATGCAAACAACTTACCTTGACACCTGTTAATCTCTCCTACGTCCATACTATCTGTAGAATACCCCTATTAAGCCCACAAGTGTTATAACTGTACGATTTCATTTGGGTTATTGCCCTGTTAAGACCACATAGATATTATAACTCTATGATTTCATTTGGGTAATTGCCCTGTAAAAACCACATATATATTAAAACTGTATGATTTCGTTTTGGCTATTGCCCTGTAAAGACCACGTAGATATTAAAATTGTATGATTTCATTTGGGCAATTGCCTTGTAAAGACCACATGTATACTATAACTGTATGATTTCATTTGGGTTATTGCCCTGTAAGGACAACATAGATATTATAACTGTATGATTTCATTTGAGTTATTACCCTGTAAAGACCACACGTATTATAAATGTATGATTTCATTTGGGTTAATTTTCTGTAAAGACCATATATATATATACACACATATATATATATATATATATATATATATATATATATATATATATATATATATATATATATATATATATATATTATAACTGAATGATTTCATTCGTATTATTGCCCTGTAAAAACCACTTGTATTATAACTATGATTTCATTTGGGTTATTACCCTGTAAGGACCACAAAGATATTATAACTGTATGATTTTTTTTGTTTATTGCCCTGTAAAGACCACATGTATTATAAATGTATGATTTCATTTGGGTTATTGCTCTGTAAAGACCATATATCTAATATAACTGTATGATTTAATTTGGGTTATTGCCCTGTAAAGACAACATGTATTATAACTTCTATGATTTCGTTTGGGTTATTGCCCTTTAAAGACCACATGTTCTATGAGTGTATGATTTAATTTGGGTTATTTCCCTGTAAAGAAAATATATCTATTATAACTGTATGATTTCATTTGGGTTATTGCCCTGTAAAGACCACATAGATATTATAACTGTATGATTTCATTTGGGTTATTGCCCTGTAAAGACCACATGTATTATAACTATTATTTCATTTGGGTTATTGCCCTGTAAAGACCACAAAGATATTATAAGCATACAATTTAATTTGGGTTATTGCCCTGTAAAGACCACACAGATATTATAACTGTATGATTTCATTTGAGTTATTACCCTGTAAAGACCACACGTATTATAAATGTATGATTTCATTTGGGTTATTTTCCTGTAAAGACCATATATATACATACATATATATATATATATATATATATATATATATATATATATATATATATATACATACATATATATATATATATATATATATATATATTATAACTGAATGATTTCATTCGTGTTATTGCCCTGTAAAAACCACTTGTATTATAACTATGATTTCATTTGGGTTATTGCCCTGTAAAGACCACATAGATATTATAACTGTATGATTTCATTTGGGTTATTGCCCTGTAAAGACCACATAGACATTATAACTATGATTTTTTTTTTGGTTTATTGCGGTGTAAAGACCACATGTATTATAAATGTAAAATGTATGATTTCATTTGGGTTATTGCTCTGTAAAGACCATATATCTAATATAACTGTATGATTTAATTTGGGTTATTGCCCTGTAAAGACAACATGTATTATAACTTATATGATTTCATTTGGGTTATTGCCCTGTAAAGACCACATGTTCTATGAGTGTATGATTTAATTTGGGTTATTTCATTGTAAAGAAAATATATCTATTATAACTGTATGATTTCATTTGGGTTATTGCCCTGTAAAGACCACATAGATATTATAACTGTATGATTTCATTTGGGTTATTGCCCTGTAAAGACCACATGTATTATAACTGTATTATTTCATTTGGGTTATTGCCCTGTAAAGACCACACAGATATTATAACTGTATGATTTCATTTGAGTTATTACTCTGTAAAGACCACATAGATATTGTAACTGTATGATTTCATTTGGGTTATTTCCCTGTAAATACCACATGTATTATAACTGTATGATTTCATTTGCATTATTGCCTTGTAATGACCACATAGATATTAATAGCATATGATTTCATTTTGGTCATTGCCCTTTAAAGACCACATGTATTATGACTGTATGATTTGATTTGGGTTATTGCCCTGTAAAGACCATACATCTATTATGACTGTATGTTTTCATTTGGGTTATTGCCCTGTATTATAAATGCATGATTTCATTTGGGTTATTGCCCTGTAAAGACCATATGTATTATAAATGTATGATTTCATTTGGCTTATTGCTCTGTAAAAACCATATGTCTCTTACAACTGTATGATTTCATTTGGGTTATTGTTCTGTAAAGGCCACATGTATTATAACTGCATAATTTCGTTTGGTCTATTACCCTGTAAAGACCATATATCTATTATAACTGTATAATTTCATTTGGGTTATTGCCCTGTAAAGACTACATGATTTATAAATGTATGATTTTATTTGGGTTATTGCCCTGTAAAGACAACATGTATTAAAACTTCTATGATTTCATTTGGGTTATTGCCCTTTAAAGACCACATTTATTATGACTGTATGATTTAATTTGGGTTATTTCCCTGTAAAGAAAATATATCTTTCATAACTGTATGATTTCATTTGGGTTATTACCCTGTGGAGACCACGGGTATTATAACTATATGATTTTATTTGGGTTATTGCCCTGTAAAGACCACATGGATATTATAACTGTATGATTTCATTTGGGTTATTGCCCTGTAAAGACCACATAGATATTATAACTGTATGATTTAATTTGGGATATTGCCATGTAAAGACCACATAGATATTATAACTCTGTGATTTAATTTGGGTTATTGCCTTGTAAGGACCACACAGATATTATAACTGTTTGATTTGATTTGGTTATTGCCCTGTAAAGACCACATAGCTGTTATTACTGTATGATTTCATTTGGGTTATTTCCCTTTTAAGGATTACATGTATTATAACTGTATGATTTCATTTGGGTTATTAACCTGTAACGCCTACATGTATTAAAAATGTATGATTTTATTTGGGTTATTGCCCTGTACATATCACATGTATTTTAACTGTATGATTTCATTTGGGTTATTGCCATGTAAAGACCACATGTATTATAACTGTATGATTTCATTTGGGTTATTGCCCTGTAAAGACCACATGAATTATAACTGTATGATTTCATTTGGGTTATTGCTCTATAAAAATCACATAGATATTATAACTGTATGATTTCATTTGGGTTATTGCCCTGTAAAGACCACATGTATTATAACTGTATGATTTCATTTGGGTTATTGCCCTGTAAGACCACATATATATTATATCTCTATGATTTCATTTGGGTTATTGCTCTGTAAAAATCACATGTATTATGACTTTATGATTTAATTCGGGTTATTACCCTGTAAAGAACATATATCTATTATAACTGTATTTTTTTTCATTGGGTTGTTGCCCTGTAAAGACCACAGGTATTTTTACTGTATGATTTCATTTGGGTTATTGCCCTGTAAAGACCACATAGATATTATAACTGTATGATTTCATTTGGGTTTTTGCCCTGTAAGGATCACATAGATATTAAAACTGTAGGATTTTTTTTGGTTTATTGCCCTGTAAAAACCACATGTATTATAAATGTATGATTTCATTTGGGTTATTGCTCTGTAAAGACCACATAGATATTATAACTCTGCGAGGGGGGGGCCTCAGTGGCCAAGTTGTCTAAAGAGCTCTTCGTTACGGATAATTGCCATCGCACCTCTGTCTGCGTGTGTTCGAGGCTAGGTGCCTCACAAAATTGTTGATATGTGAGAAAGATTTCCAGTAGCTTTCCTGAGGTTCGTGGTTCCTTCTGGTTTTTTTTTTTTACAGGTTTTCCTCCACCATTAGCAAGTTGATGAAAGACTGGGTTTTGGTGTTCGACTGTTTACATCAAACGTTGAACTAGTTGACCGACTTATCCTATTCATAGCGTCCAAAGAGTCTGGTAATTAAAGTGCAGAGATCGATAACGAAATCATTGATATACTATATAAATTTAGAGCGAGTTGATTAGTGATATCAGACGAATACGAACATTTAAACAACGATCTTATCTAACAAACCTGATATAATGTCAAAATTATTACTCGATTCTTCACAAACAACGAGTGACAGCACAAACTTCACTGTGCATCATAATCAACCTATAATACTAGATCCTGGCAGACAGTACGAGATCTGATTGACTTTTGCTACGGTATCGCATATCATGGCAAATGTAAAATTAATTTCTATGATGATTTTACATTTAATTCTAGCGTTCAGAGTGAAAACACCAGATTATCTGTTAAAATACGACAGTGAGCGTATAATGTAGTTGATCTCATTAAAAGGGTAAAAGAATTTATAACAATATACACTGGATCAGACAATTTTGAACTTGTTCCAAATTATAATACGCTGTGAGCCAGAATCACATTACAAATAATTTGATAATCAAATTCTCACCAACGACTAGTATCGCATCACTCTTAGGTTTTAAAACCAACAACATGGCAGTGTGGCAGAACATATTGTATCATATGACAGTGAACTAACACAATATTGATTAATTGTTCTATTGCATCAGGATCGTACTCTGCAAGGTAAGGTAAGGTCAACAATACTACTAATGAATCAATTAGATCGACAGACTGATTTTGATAACTAGATTGTAACGTATTACTTATAGCCACAATAGCGTAGCTATCCGGTATAAATTTTGTAAGCTTAATTTAATAACAAAGATGAGGCAAAGAAGTTTATAGAAGAAAAATTGTTTGTGGAGACTTTGCACATATATTTACAAAAAATAGCCGAAAACATCACAGGAATTGCGTGTAAAGTAGCACCAGTTGCGCTTGACGCAGGTAGAGATTTTGCAACAGGAACAGCTAGTTCAGCAGGTAGGGCAAAAGATCGCTGGTAAAATCAAAGGCGACACCAAAACTTCAACGATGCCTTCAATATTGGAAAAAAACTGAGCAATACCAGGAATTGCACCGATGAGAGAAGCAGAGCAAACTACGACAGTTACAACAAAATTACTGTCGCCACGTGGTGAAGAGGTAATACACAAACTTGTAATAAAATAATGTCAGTTAAAAATTATCTCGATCTTGCTGAAGAATGATACTGACAACAGGGACTGAGTTCGAGTACGTTGAGTATCTCAACGAAAACTCAACGAAAGCAAGTTAAGCTGGTGTTAGAACAGTTAACACAAGGGATGAGGAACTATTTATATTGCCGCATAAAGCGGTGTTAGAAGTGCGAGGCTATTTATTTATTGAGATAGGAGGTAATATTGCAACTGGTGCAGAAATTGCACTTGTCAATACAGCCTGAAGTTTGTTTAAAAGTGCACTGACATCAATTTGCTAAACAACCATGGAATTATTTCAATTCACTTGCCTGTAGAGAGTATAATACTTAACATTATCTCGTTTAGTGATTTAGCTGTTTTAAGCGAGTTTCGTTCGTTCCTGCCCCAAAAAGTAATGATATAATCGTCAATCCCGCTGCTAATGATGCCGATGCGATAGGTGATCCAGTAAGATTAGCGGTCACACGAATATAAAAAGAGCAATATAATAATGGATTTTTCAAGCGAAAGTGATTTGCCGCTGAATCTCGCCAAATAGCAACGATGCTTCCCTTTAAGTATAATATTCTAATTTTACAGTAAGTACAGCAAAGTTTTTCGCGGGATAAAAAAATACACTTATTCTAGATCGAACTGGTCAAATGATTGTATAATACAAGATGATGGTATGGATGAAGGACAGTTTGCTATTACACGATTAGCGTTGTGGATGCGACGAGTTATTCTTATGTAACGATGGAACTCGTATTCTTATTGACGGCGTACTTGCCAAATATATATTTCCAGCAAAACAGAATTTATCAAAAAAGCAATTCCTATTGCTGCCTTATACACCTGATAAGTTACAAATACCAACTAACAATTACCTCGAAATTTGTTTATTGTATTTCAACCACCAGCACGTTTTAATGATCAATAAATTAACAACTCTTTATCTGATAACCCTATTGTCAGACGAATGTTTGTTAGAGTAAATTCTAGACAGTATCCGGAACTTGCAATTGAGTGCAATTTAGGGCCGATGACGCTCCTAGAAACATATCTTGGCCATATATGTACCTTTTAGAGTCTATACAAAAATATCAGAATGCAGAGGGGATCTGAAAATATCAGTAGAAGAATTTTGATCACTGTATTCTATCTTTTATTTTGAAATATAAAATGATTCCTAACGAGTCATTGGATCGACTGTTGATATTGAGATTACTTGGCAAACTGCCAGGCGAACATTAATATTGAATTTATGAAACAAGTTGAATAATGTTCAGCTTTTGCGAGCCTTTGCTTGCAAAAGCTGGACATTATTCAACGAGTTTCATAAATATAATATTAAATCGTTACCCATTTGAGATTGTTTTTATCACATAGTTTTTATTTCATTGGAAATTATTTAGATTGATAGAAGAACGAATAATTTCGTTCATCCTGACAGACCATGTACCTTTCATTTGTTGTGCATAAAATATAGTCCCAAACAAAGTTGAACTGGTAAAATTAGATTGTACTGTTTTACAAACTATATATCAAAGAAAAAGTTTCCATTCGAATAAACAGAACATTTTGTAACCACAAAATCATGTTTTCAAAACAGAATTATAAATGCGATGTGATGTTGCCACATTGTTTTACGGTAAGCAGTCACAGTACAGCAGGCCGACCCTAAAATTTGTGTTTAAAAACGTTACATTGTTGCGATTTTTATGTGAAATAGGATTACCGGATGCAAAAAGTGCCACATTTACTGCAATGCATTTGTGACCTGATATTTGTAGTTCTTGATTAGAAAAATAGACTGTAAAGAAGACGTCAACAAGTTTATTTTTGTATCGGATTTACATCCCATATATGCGACGTAAAGATGCTGTGGTTGGATAAAGATCTGTCAGTTAGGAGACCCATTCATGTCCAGATTATTTTCCGAACAGATGTGAGTCTGTTTACTTCATTAAGTTAACAGTTAAACAACTTTTGTATATACGGTGGATTCTATATCTATGTTACTGATATACGCACCCCCCCACAACCCACTATCCCTTAGATTTTTATTCGGTATTGTCGTTCTTGTCTTGTTGCTTTATGCCACTTTTCTTATGATGATATTGTTAAACATGACATAATGAACCCCTGTGGGAGAAGCATATCCATATTGAGACAGCCTATATGATATTTCCTCAATTTCCATTTGCGAGTCTAGTTATTAATATGGTCGCCAAAAATGTTCATTCAGTTCAAAACATTCCAGAAGGAGTGGTTAAAAACGCTTTCCCACAGTCGCAGCAATCATTAAAGATATAATTTCACAATAATTTCATGATCTCATCTGGACCAATCAGAATCACATAAAGTGATATGTTCACATGTTATAATATCAAAAATATGAATCTGCACGCACTGTACTAAAACAATACCGACTATGTGATAATATCGTATACGCACTAGATGTCTGTGATAGATTCTTGACAATCAATGCAAGGGAAGGATGCCGATCCATGTGTGATTTGTGTAACAAGCAAGTATAAAATAAATGAAAACGGAATACGAAACAAAGAAAAATATATCGTAATTAAAAAAAATTATCAGCAGTGGTTGTCAAACGTAATTCTCTTTCCCTAAGGATATCTCTAACGTCTCCAGGGACGGTAGCAAAAGTAATATTATCTCGGCAACAAATCAAGTCAATAAACTTGATGAAGGAAAACCGTTTGTTTTTAAAATATCCACTGCACAAATAACAGTGATGTCAAAATACAGCGGATGTTTTGGATCTGCACTTTATTTAAATGCAAGTGCAATACCAAATACTCTGCCCGTAATAGGCACACTTAGATTAGCGGCAGCATCAGGGGCATTATCTGGAGCGACTATAATGCTATAACTGGTGATGGTATCAAATAAATCTATCGTGACAAAGTAACAATGTGATAAGAATGGCAGCCAAAGGACTGGAACGCCAAGGTAATGATAATTATGTATCAATTTGCCAAGTGGGGATGCGAATTGGGACATGTATAATAATATTGTAAGGGTGCAACTTTCTGTCGATCTATAAAGAACACATTAATTTGGACAGGTTAACGATTAATTAATTTTATTGGGACAGATGCGTTTTAAATTGCTTTACTGCAATGATTTTTAGTGTCTCTATCTGTGTTGTTTTACTTTTTCGAATGATTCCACGATCGTTCGCCTCGTATATATCAAATACGGGATGCGGTTAAAACACACTTTGTAAATATTAGTTTTCAATGTTATCATCAGAAAAATACTACCTGTCCTGGAATTTCATCACAAAATAACGTGTTAATACAATCTTTCCTTATTATTTCAACTCTCACAGCATGATTACCTTTAACGCTAATCTTATAACCAGCTGGTGTGTCTTTACCAAACGGTTTCCCGTATTGGATGTGTATTACCGACCCTAACATATTTCCCGCGCAAATATTTTGTTAGCCGACCCTCCCTGTGTTGCTCCCTGTGTTTGTAAATGCTATGCTGTGCTCGTGAGTCTCATATTTTTCCGCCCACCATCTCTGCTGTAGTAATTAAACCATTGTGTTATATTAGTAACGATTGGTGAAGCTCACTCAGCAAGATTAGCTCGAAAGCGACAAGAAGCAATTAAGAAATATCTACCCGACTGTAGTTCTGTCAGACAACAATAACAACAGCGTCAACAAACACAAGAAGAATTTATTGAATCTTCAAAACAATTATTTAAAACTATCATGAAGTATACTAAATGTTTTCTTCCTGTGTTAAAAAAATCGCGAAACAAACTGAAAAAATAGCTGAGCAAACTAAAAAGACAAAAACATTCTACGAGAACTTCCAGAGAAAATAACTACTGCAATGCTAACCCCGGAAATACCCGAAGAACAAGCGGAAGATGTTACGCAAGAAGCACGAGTAAGGGTTAATCGGACTAATAGATTCACTGAAGATTTTGTTAGTCATATAAAAAAGCTGAAAGCATTGCACAATTAGCTGTTATTGCTTTGAATATATATTGAATATAATCGTACAATAAATAAATAAACTTTGTGTACGAAATTATCATCAGAAGAACAGAAAAGATAATTCGACATCTATCGTTAGAACAGCAAGTACAGCAACAACAACAAGAACTAGAACAACGAACACAACAACGACGACAACGATTATCATCAATAAGACAACAACAACAACAATCACAAGAAAAATTATTTACATCCAGAGATGAAGCATTTTATTCTTCAGAAGGATCTCCAGATGATAAAGGTGCAATTGAAAGTGGTATTAATACTCAAGAAAATGACCTTGTAACTTGTCCGTGTAATATCCTTGCAGACGTAGATATTTATTAAAAATTTTAGTTGGTCGAAAACGAGCTGGTAATAATTCTCCTGAAATTATCAACGAAATCTCGTCTATTTGCCAACGATTATTTGCCGGTGGCATCATGGACGTTGACGTTCATCGGTCACTCATTAATGAAATTACCGATGATTATCGCAGCGACTGAAAGGTCACCCGACTAAATCACTGATTAAACAGCTAGATATAATTATTATAATAGATGATCATATACACTGCTCAACGTGGACCATACTTGGTCAGGGTGGTAAATTCAAGATTACCTGTATACTAGAAATTTTATGGAGATGGACCGGGCGATGTTGTTAAGGGTTCATTTCCGAAAATCGCCCCAATAGCAATACCGATCACAAGGCAATTAGGAATGAAAGCTACTCGTGAAACAGGTATTGGTGCTGTTGGTTATGTTGCCAGTATGGCATTCTTTGCAATCAAGGATAGACTAGCAGGATTAATTAGACGAAAACCTCAGCCTGCAAAATTATCCAGTACTGAGGTTATGCCTGCAAGTGTTAGTACAATAATAAATCAAGCCGCAGATTAAAAAAAACTAGCAGAATTAGCTGATGAAAAGGAAAAAATGTAGCTGCAAATCTGATACAGGGAAGTGGACTAACTTTCCAAAGTAGTCTTCGTATTAAGCGATGCATTCGCCAAGTCTCCAAGATGAGTCAGTGCGTAATTATCAATACTATCCTTAAGACGCACGACAACCAGATCAGAGTGAACAAATCGAATTACAAGTTCAAGATACAAGTAGATAATTCTTGCCCGCCGAAGCATTTAGTAGAAGGTGACATTTTAAAAATAGACAATACCAAGTACGGAGCCGATATCAGTGTTGGCTTTGTTAATAATGGCATCATGACGTTGTTCGATAGTGCCATATATATGATCGGCGGAAGAAATATTGAATCCATTCAAAAAGATGTTGACGTTGTCACGATGATACTTGGCCTTGCAAGATAGAGACGATTATTCAAGATCAGCTGGTCTATCAATAATGTTTAACAAGGATACTTCTGATCATCCTAAACACAACTAGTGTGAAATAAAAAGACCAAGGAACTTTGCCAGATATGCCGACGTGGACGTACAAAGTATGATTATTAATGTCGATGTAGACTTCACCCTCTTATTTAGATCATGCCGATCAATGTTGCAAGGTGGCAAACGATGATTTTCTTGCACGATTCTACTATCACATTTTTGGATTCTGCAAATATGTTAGAAAAGTTATTTTTGGAGCCGAACATACAATTCTACTTGTACGAAAAGCAACCGACAATGATGAAATATGACGACCCGCCGGTGATGCTGGTAAAGTAATTCTGACAAAGCGTCATTGTGGATGCTAGTAATGACTCCAGCGATATCTGAAGAAGTTCGGTTACTCGTTTTCATCGGCAGCGCCGGAAAGTCGACGCTATCAATGTTAATAACAACCAAAGATGCTATTGAAAGTACAATTAATGGTTTATTTACGTGGCAAATAGCATCACAACAAGATGTTTTTGCACAGTGACATATATTCGTTGCGCTTCAATATACCACACAATTAAATGATCAATCGAGTTCCGCAGATATTTGACCGACTAAATGTTTCAGATGTTTTATTGAGGATAAATGGACATCAAGAACCACCGGAGGATATTTTGATAAATTTTGAGTTGAATCATGTAGCACATCGTCTGTAATCGTTTGTGAGACGTATTATTACAAATATCACAGCTAGATTTTACAACGCTGTATTAGATTTATTAGTTTTTGATGGAGTATTTGGATATATTTACACAGTCCGTCGTTGACATACATTTTCGAGCTCATGTTAATAGAGGAAATAATGTTTCATACCGGGCAATCGCGGTTATATTATGCTATAAAACAAAGCTCCTTGGAGGTGTTGGTGGTCGCATGAAAGTCTTTGATGAAAATATGCAAGCTCTGATTTAAATCATTATTTAGAAGTCAGAAATATATATAAAAATATCATATCAGGTTAGTGTCAGTCTGACCACAAGTCAGATTAAACAATTGCACTAAAAGTTAGCATCACTATACGAAACAAAAATATCATTAAAATAAAAACAAATGTGCAGTGCAGATAAATTATCGCTGACCGAGCGTCAGTTTAAAAGATTCAAGGAAGCTAAACACGCCAATAAAGGAATACGATTAAATCTTTCTTTGGGCGCGATCAAAGATGCTATTAAAACCGGAGTAATAATTCCGCTTCTAGCAGCTACCCGACAAATTTAGTCGCATCTGCACTAGCTGTTGAAAAATCTGCTGAGTTAGGTGCAGTTTGGACAGCTGCTAGATTGGCTGTAAAGAAAGCGACAGGAAAGGATTTAAAAAAGACGACGAGGTCACGGTCTGAGATTAACAGGGTCTCGATATGCAAAAGGATTAATAATTTCAGGGCCTCTTTGATTTATCCAATGTCTAATTTTTATTTACTCGATGCTGATACTCAATTAAATATAAGGAATTTTAGAGGCTTTTTTTATTTGTGATCAATTACCAAAAAATAAAAATCTGTCATAACAGGCATCATTAATCTTGATTCATCAACGGGACCTTGCACTCACTGGATCGTATAAGTCATAGATCCACGTATTTTGATTCGTACCGGTTGGCGCAACGTATTATGAATTTATGAAATATATCGGCAGATTGCACAATATTCCAATCTGGTATTCAACGCTACCAGCACAAAAAATAATGGATCCACCAATATGTGGCCGTGAAGCACTAACAGTACTTGATGCTGTACCAAGATCAACGAAACCACTTCATAAAGTTGATCATGAATATACATTAAATAATCCCTAATCATATCATGGTAGATATTTACGGATGATCAGTTAAAACCAAACCGCAACAAGCATCATCCTAAGATTTACTTAAGCGTGTAACACGGCAGATAAATGATGAAATATCTGATATGTTAAGTCTTGCCAATGTTGATCCAAGCGAACTTGTTATATTTCAAAATCGTAAAGAAACATTGAAGACGAGTAATATTTCAATCAATATTATTATTCGCAGTCGATTATCGTGAGGTCTTATAGAGAAGGTAAACTTGTTCGTAGTAATATTACTGAGGTGTCGATCAATGACAGATTGTTAATATTCTGTTATACCATGTCATTGCGTTCTCAACAAGAATAATAAAAAAATTACTAGCATAGGAGAACGGACAGATACTTTTATGACGCTGCAACAAAGAAATATGTAGATGATAAGATAATTCCAGTGACAACTTCGTTAGCTATCTTAAATGGTGGAATGATCACACTCAAAACTGATAATACTAATCAGGAACAACTGTTCCTGAATTTTCCCAGAAACGTTAACAGAACCGTTAATTAATTTTTGTAAGTCCACCAACCGTTAATAAGTCTCATCGACATAAATGCAAAAATCCAGTGAAATTCATAATATCGTTCAAAAGAACAAATCTAATTAAGTTTCTCTACTGACGAGCTCACAATATTGTGTGCACGGTATCAACATAATCATCAATATGGACTCTGCAAATCACTATCAAACATACTGCGGAGGTCACTGGCGTATATAGACTGTATTCAGCTTGCAAAATTCAAGATATATATTAAATTTTCATGGCGTCATTCAACTAATATTTTTATCTGGAAATGTGTTAAATAAAGACGCTGAAGAAGAATTTATACTGGAACCTATCAATAAAAAAATAACCTCAGCGTCTTACTGGTGGTGACTAGAATCCGTAGTTGAAACACATCCATTTTCGCTGTCATAGACAACGTCTTAGACAACAACTAAAGTATAGTGATGGATGTCAACAGATGCGATCAAGCTAAAACATGGTAGAATAATTAAAAACTCTCGTCCATCATTATACAGCAAAGAAAAAGAAATATAGTTGACCTGCAACTGTCCTCGATTTTATGGTTTATTCTGTTTCTACGCTAATTGCTGTAGCCGGCGTAGTATTAGCAACGTTGACGATGACGGCGCCGATCGTTGGAACAATCATTATTTCATCGTCCACGTCGATCGCTGGAATATTTAATATAATTGCGATAAATATAAACGCATGCACGAATGAAAAAATTAACGACTACACAATGAAACAACATGCGCAACGACCTCATACTCTAAATTATGACCGTTGATTTCTTCGTCACTTAATGATGAAATGATATCTGACAAAGAAATCAGTATCGTATATAGTGCAATTTTATATTTATACTAACGAATAGTTTTCATTACTGAGTTCATAAAATTTATTTGGTCATTATATAAATTCTTATCATATATGCCATTTGTAAATAGATGTTGTACAGTTTCATTTGTTCTATATTTTTGTTGAAGTTTATTTCTGATATTTTGCTTTTCCAAATTATTTCGTTGGCATTCTAAACTTAAGTGCTTTATAGAGTCAATATGTGCTCCGCACAATCAACATTTAGGTATTCGTCTCATCGGGTGTCTGATGAAGGCTTCTTCACCTTTCAGCCATCTACCATGTATATAGAAAAATAATATACTTTGAATAGCAGACGATTTTATGTCTGCCCAATTTTTCCAGACTGAATCCTAGATTAGTCCCCGAGTTTTTCCGTCCTACTTCCTGTTGTTCTTTGATAGATGGTTCCATTATACATTTATACATATCTTTTTTCCATATCCCAAATTTCTTTATTGTTTCTATATCTGTAAATGAGTTCTTTAATTCTTCTAAAATATCATGGTCATTCTAATAGCTTACAAGGTGAGTTATTTGTATAAATATTCTTATAATATTTACTTAAATAATCATATAGATATATATTAATTGCTTCTCATGGATATTTGGGTTTGTCATTTTGCATTTTGAACCTCTTTAAAATCATGGATGTCTGTGAGTGTTGACACTACTAGCACGTTCCAGCACATAGAGCTGGTATGGTTAATTACTAGTGATACCCTGGTTTTCCGAATAGTGTATCTTGCGGTGTGGGTTTCATTGTCCACTCATAAAGTCTTTTGAATTTGTATTTTTTAAATAATACAAATTTTGTCAGGGTTTCTCTTTGTTTCGTTTGTCAAATCTTGTGAGTTTTTTTTATCACAAAAAAACACAATGTTAGTAGTCCATTCTCTTTGCCCTGGTTGGCAGAGAGCCTGGTTTTCCTCCTTTTCTTGTTTGAATTATAGATTTGTACAATCCTCAGAGACCAAAAAGGTGAAGGGGGTTGGTTGGTTCATTTCCATTTTGCCCAATAGTTTTATATATTTTTATTGTGACTTACCATGTCGTAAGGTCCATTTCATAGATTTAATGTTGTAGATGTTGTATATTGCGCTACTTGTTTTTGTTATGGACGGCACTATCTGGGTCAAATCTATCAGTTGTATATTCCTTATTTAATTCCTATTCTAAACATTTGGATATTATTGGGTCAAAAGAGCAATAAGCCCTATCTTAATATGTTTTTTGTATAGTGTTTGCGTGAATGAGTTTTGTAATTTTATTTTGAGTTTTTCTCGTATGCTTTGGCATACCTGTTTCCAATCTATCGTTTCCTTTTTCGGGTTTTTGGAAAGAAACTTTCCATGTGTATTTTAAATCAGTAGTGATTGGTTGTGTTTGTTTTCAATTTGTTTTTTTTTAAATCAGTAGTGTTTGGTTGTGTTTGTTCTCAATTTGTTTTTAGGCTTGATTTGTATGTCATAACATACTTGTATATATCGTTTTGTAGTAGTTAGGTTTAAGAGGATTGAAAAAAGTTTTCTAAATGCGGGCGTAATAAAAAGCAGCCTCATCAGAGTCATATGTACTTTATGTTATAGTCTTTGGCACTTGCATAATGTGATTTTAATTCGCGTATTGCTCGATGGCTTTCGCGACTGCTTACGATCCCAGGCATGGACCGCAGTCTCTTTAAGAGGGCGCTTGGCCCCAGAGCTGGACCTTTTCCTGATCCCTGGCTGGGTCAGAGACCTAAAAATGACGTTATTTATTCTAAAAATGTACGCCACTACAACCGGACGCCATGCAGCAAGACAACGCAACAGCCCCTACCCAAACCGTCCTAGCCCTCGCCGCCCTAAAGAAGAACCCCACAAAGATAAAATACACCGGGCAGCCACCCCAACATGGCGCAAGCATCTACCATTTGTACCTCTCATGCTGTTGGTTCTCCTCGCCGTTGTTCCAAGTGTTCCAAAAAGGCTCTCCAAATCCCCAAACAAGGAACATTTGTCACATGGAATGTGTAGTTGTCTTAATTACCTTTGTCTATAATACCGCCAAAAATAGCAGACCCAAAAATGGTATCTTACGTTTTCGTTTTTTAAGTAACAATTCTTTGTTTCTTTGTTTCTTTGTTTCTTTCTTTCTTCTTTCTTTCTTTCTTTCTTTCTTTCTTTCTTTCTTTCTTTCTTATAGAAATGTTAATTCTCTTTCCTATTTATTCATAACGTAGGAACTATTGTTATTGTTGTGATTATTTTGTTATTAATCTAGAAATTTCTAATCCTTTTTTAACCGTACACATTAGAACACACACTCAGCAATATCGTTATTTATATTTCCTGCAGTTATTAACTCTACATATGTAATAGCAGACGACAGAATCAGCAGCCTATATTTCGATAACTCTACCTTCAGTAGCAGACGACAATGTCAATACGTACTAAATTTAGTATCATGTCCTTAGCATGTCATAGTATAGGGGTTTCAAGTCACATATTGCTTGATGGCTTCTGCGACTGCTTACGATCCCAGGCATGGACCGCAGTTCAATAAGAGGACTTTTGGACCCCAGAGCTGGGCCTTATCCTGATTCATGACTGGGTCAAAGATCTTAAAATGACATTAGTCTTTGGTACTTAGCATAGCCTAGCATAGGGATTTTAAGTCGCTTATTGCTCGATGGCTTCTGCGACTGCTTACGATTCCAGGCATGGACCGCAGCCCCTTAAAGAGGGCGCTTGGCCTCATAGCTGAGCCTTTTCTTGATCCCTGGCTGGATCAGAGACCTTAAAATGACATTAATTATTTAAAAAATGTACGCTACCACAATCGGACACCATGCAGCAAGACAACGCAACAACCCCTACCCAAACCGTCCTAGCTCTCGCCGCCCTAGAGAAGAAGCCAACAAAGCTGAAGACAACGGGCAGCCACCTGAACATGGCGCAAGCCTCTATCAGTCGTACCTCCCATGATGTTGGTTCTCCTCGCCGTTGTTCCAAGTGTCCCAAAAAGGCTCTCCAAATCCCCAAACAAGGAACATTTGTCACATGGAATGTGTAGTTGTCTTAATTTCCTTTGTTCTATAATACCGCCAAAAATAGCAGAATGATATCTTGGTATCTTACATTTAAAAAAATTCTTTCTTTCTTTCTTTCTTTCTTTCTTTCTTTCTTTCTTTCTTTCTTTCTTTCTTTCTTTCTTTCTTTCTTTCTTTCTTTCTTTCTTTCTTTCTTTCGTTCTTTCAGAAATGTCAGTTCTGTCTGCCCATCCTTATTTATTCATAACGTAAGCACTATTTTTATTGTTAAGATTATTTTGCATTGCTATTAATCTAGAAATTTCCAATCCTTTTTTTAACCGTACGTATTAGCACACACACACACGAAAATCGGTATTTTATATTTCCCGCAGTTATTAACTCTGCCTAAGTCATTGTAGACGATAGAATTGGCAGCCTATGTTTCCATAACTCTACCTTCAGTAGCAGACGACAATGTCAATACGTACTAAGTTTAGTATCATACGAGCTATATTGACATTTTGTGTATTTTGAACCAAGTATTTAAATAAATAAATGATGTAATATTTTAATATTTCGATGTTTAAAATATCTCTTTACCTTGCAAATGTGTGCGGTAGCAAAGCATGAATCCGGTTAGTTGTCTATATAGCATAGCATGGCATAGCATATCATAGGGGTTTTAAGTCGCGTATTGATCGATGGCTTCTGCGACTGTTAGAATAGCATAGTAGTTTTAAGTCGCGTATTGATCGATGGCTTCTGCGACTGTTAGAATAGCATAGTAGTTTTAAGTCGCGTATTGATCGATAACTTCTGCGACTGCTTACGATCCCAGGCATGGACCACAGTCCCTTTAAGATTGCGCTTGGCCCTAGAGCTTGGCCTTTTCCTCATCCATGGCTAAATCAAAGACCTTAAAATGACCTTAATTCTTCTAAATGTTCTTGGCAGAATTGAAAATACGCGTGGGCACGGACGTAATAGTAGAGATGAGTGCTATATATTTGTGTTGTAACTGGATTTTATTTATTCACGGTGAAAATGCGTCTGCTCGTATTAGGACATATTATTATCGCTAGACTATCCCATAACAGGAGTTTGTTGGAACAATGTCGTATTCCTAATAATTGGGATTGATCTTTTGATGGACATTCTGGTGCCCATTTTCAGGATATTTTAGATGTTTTACCGGATTTAAATCCACCTTCCCATGTTGTGTTTGCTGTGGTCGGGGTTAATGACACCCCATTTAATCAAATTGTAATGATTCGTTTGGTTTCATTTGTTAGTGTCTGGAGTACTATATGTATGTTTGGGCCGAGTTTTTTTGTTTCATTTGGGAACAGTCATGTATTTTGTAATTTTCTTGGATTTAGGCTTAGATTGTATCCATTAGCATTTGTATAAGTTATTAATTCTTAAGAGTTTACTTTGTATACAGTGGTGTACCATTGGAAATATTTCGGTTAACAGAAAACACAAGACAAATTAGAAGTGTTTTATTTCGAGAAGAAAAAGAAAAAGTATAAATGAAGAAGATTATTAATTACGAAGAAGGTGCTTTTTAGATAGCACTCGACATTTTCTTGTGATTCTGATAATTTTAAGTTAGCCTTTTAGGCTTTTCCAGAATGAGATGTTTTGACTCTTCATTAAAACCTGGTTTCAGGGGGTTAAACGGAATATGTATTTTCGAACATTTTGCTCTAAGTATTGGTAATCCAAAAGTTGCTTTTCGCTAGCGCTCGGATTTTCCTTGTATTTCCTATATCTAGATTTGGGATTTAGTCCCCTTCAGTTATCCAAATATGTTTTCTCCTTGTTTCTATGATAGTTAATATAAAAAAACTTTAAATGTTGATACGATATTTTTGTCATTATATTCTTGCATATATAGTATATTGTTTGATTCAAAGTGATATAATGTGTTTTAAATTTTCCTTATGATTTTTTCTCTCTTTGTGTTTTAAACATTAGACTGTTTAAGGTGATATGTGTTTTTGAGTCTTTTGTTCTTTACAGATGTAACATAGTATCTTTTAATCATTCTTGTCTGGAAAGCTTTATCTCCTGTCCACCACACAATGTGTAGGTATTCTAAAAGTTTCGATTTTTCTTTTAAATTTTTTATTTTTGACAGACAAGAATGATAAAAAAGATACCATGTTTTATTTTTGACCAGTTAGATTTATCTTCAGATACGAAACTAATAATATTTTCCATGTCATGTCTAGAAAGACAATTGTGACAAAATTCCATTATATCGTCGCGATTTCATCGTAATGTTATCATGTGATTTATATCAAGCTTTATTTTATCTGCTGCTGTTAACAATAATTTATCAGATTCGCCTAATGCTATCATAACGTTAACAAAAGAAAAACTGTGTCCCAGCAAACAATTTCGAACTGCTTCGGCTAATTGTTTTTCTTATTTAGTATATTAACTCACCAATGGTATTTTATTTCCCCAAACATATTATATATTAATTAGATAAAAGGTAATTATAATAATGAGCTTAATTAAGAGACTGGCTCAGCTATATTCGGAAGTTTGTGTTTCATTTCCAAATGTTACATAAGAAAATATCACTGACGATAGATTTGCTGGTTATATTGAAAATGATATTTTGTATATCTATGACGATGACGAAGATGATGTTGTTTCAAGAAAAATTTAAGCATATCAATAACGCGGCGATATGAAGTTAAGTACCATTGTTAAAAAGTATTAAAATTTAATTTTAGTGTAGTTGAGCATCAAATATTTGGGCAACTTTTAAGGCCCTTTATAAACATAACAAAGAAATCTAAAATTCGATTTTATTTTTGTTAAAATGTTTAATTTAATGCCAGTTGTTGATGCGAGAAAATTATATTTAATTTCTTTATGTGAGCCAGTAAAGTGTAGGTCAGTACTCATAATATACGAGCAAAATTTAAAATATTATTCGATCGACTGAGTTGGTACCCAACTATTAAATTTATTGCAATATCCGAGACATTTAACTAAAGTTTTGCTGCCGCGCTTTTTAAAACGTTTTTTTTAATAACAAATACATCTTGTTTGTTTTTTGTCACTTATATGCTTACCTACCATATATTTCAGCAAAAATGTAACTGGTATTGGTAAAAGTACTATATCAACAACAAAAACTTCTTCGCTCCAGTTACGATAACCCTTTACAAATGTTGTTTTTTTGTCAAGGAAATTCTAACTTTATCGCCAAGTTTCTGTCTGCGGTACATGTATTCGTTCGCTAGCATTGGATGTGCAGTCGCGTCGTTTGGCGTCACTTTAAGGGTTTGATATTTCGTGTTGTATTCGTCAACAACTTTCTTTAAGTTGTCAGTATATTCATTCATTTTTTGAGCTCTCAAATACTTATGAATTATTTCGTTGAGCGTGCGATTAAATCGCTCGACAATAACGATTTTCCCTCATTTCCAGTAACCTATTTTTAATGTTATTTGGTTCCGAGAACTGATCGAACGTTTTATTAGTAAACTTCTCCATGATCGGTCCAGATTCTGTTAGGTTTTCCTTTTGTAATTGTTATTATTTGTCTAAGCGCATCGGTCATTGAGGTCCCTGTTTTATCCGGAACTGGTGCATTAAACGCGTATTTACCAAAAACATCGACAACATTAAAAAGATATCTCTTATTGTCGTTAAATTGAACTAGATTTAACACATCAACTAAATCTATTGCAATAATGTCATCAACAGCATTTTTAGACAACTTTACGTCGCGGAAACTTTCTTAGGTCTGTGTAGCTCTACTGTGAGGTCATCATATAAGTCTCCACCGAGGCCAAGTTTATATTTTGTTCCAATAAAACCCTGGACCAGTATTTTGCCAACATATTATCGCATATTTACGAGTTTCATTTCACGAAGCTCGTCTAACATTACTTTGTCGCGGCTGTGTTTTGTTTCGCCAGCAGGAAGTTCAATATCTATGTAGCAGATATTATGACGCATTGTTATTGTGTCAACATGATTGTAAGGTTCTTGTCCTAGTAGCGGATTATCATTTTCGTCAAGTTGATCATCAAGAGGATTATAAGGTCCATCATATTTATGGCCTGGCAATGTCCAACCGCCTCTTGGTTTCGGCAGTTTACCAATACATTTATCTATATATACACCCGTTACAATTATTTCTCTGTTGTTGCCAATATGTAATAATTTATTTTGTTCGAGACATAAATCTCTATCGGTATCCCAGTTGCGTGTCATTATTTATTTATGACTGACAAAGTTTTCATAAATTTACTTTTTTTAGTCAAATTCTGACGTTTTTGCTTGTTGTTTAGTCAGATTTCTTGCTTTTTTGAAGTTCAAACCTCCAAGGTTTATCTATATAAGTTTTATCATACTTTTGATATTTTATCACAAAATTATGCAAGATGAGCAAGATCAAGCAATAAGCAACAAAAAATCATAATTTTATATGAGAAATGCTAAAAGATAATTAACTTTATACTAAAAAGTGCTGGGTTTTGACTCTCAATAATAAGAAATATTACTGAATTTTCTAAAAACGTTTTTCAAAAAAACAACACTATTGTTTCAGTCTTCTACTAAAATAACGCCAGAGCAGCCTGCTCAAAAATATGTTGCTGCTTCTGGCGTTATTTTATGTTATTTTATGGCTGCTGCTAGCCATACTGGCTAAATTTTAGGTAGTAATGTTTTGACTATTTCAGATAGTGCCGGACCGAAAAAACAACGTCATGTTTTAACATCGCAGTTATTTGAGCAGGTATTTTTTGCCATCGTATTTATTTACTTGATTTTTGGTTAACAACAAATTTGTTAAACTATTTAAAGCGTTATGGTTGACCTTCAATGAAACCTGCCATTGTTTTTTATCAGCAGTTGCTAATGTTGTAACTTTGCTATCAGTTAAATGTATTTATTTTACAAAATATTTTGCCATTATATATAACAATTAAAAATTAAAATTAAACGGTCTTCAATATTCGAGTAAATCACTCTAAATTTAAATTGACATTTTACCTCATACATAGTCAATTTTAACAGGTCAATTGCTTATCACTAACGCATATACATAAAATGTTGCAGCTGGAGGTGCTTCTAGTGTCCAAGTAATTTCAATATTGCTCGCTCTATTTGCTAACATAAAAGTAAAATATCGGATAAAGTGTAAGAAATTCCTTTAATAATATATGAGTTCCATCTCTAATGTCTTTATATTTTTGCATTGAATTGAATAAGTACATATACGGACTATTAGTGTTTTAATTAGCGTCATCTGCAAAATTACATTCTATCGCTCGTTCTGGGTATTGTTTTGAATTTATTCTAGCGTATATTTGTCTAACATCAGCGTTATCAAATACTCCATCATTTTAATCATGATTGCCACATCGAGCTTGCTGCTGAAATACAACAAATAATTGACGCGGTAAATGTTCACTTGATGTTGATGTAACTCGCCATGTGTAGACGGTAGTATTCGAAATTGCTGTTTGATATACTTTATGTTGCTAAAAATGAATTTTATTCGTGCGTTTTTTTCCAGAATATCATCTAATTCTAGCGTTTAAGTGACTGACGGAGTTATCAGTGCAAGTTTGCTTATCACAAATTGTACATTACTCCTACCAGATCTAAACAGGCAGTCGTTTTGCTCTGCTCGATCTAAAATAAGCGTGTTTTTAATCCCACGAAATACTTTATTATAGTCCCTGCAAAAGTCAAATATTATACTTAGTGTCAGCATCATTGTAATTTGACATTATTTCTGCTGCAAGTGCTTGTATTTAAGCATGACCCTCATTATAACGTATATTTCGAAATTCAATTGGGTTAATAAATAAATCTAACATTGCAACGCCGTATGCAGATGCAGCTGGTGAGGCTATATCAAGATTATTACAAGCAGCAGTAAGAGAAAGTCTTACAGCGTCTGCATTAGCGCCTGCAACTAGTACTACAACACCTAGTGCTGCCGCATTAACGATACGAACAATTCTTACAATTATAAGATCTGCGTCGACTTCAGCTCTGTGTGCCAAAACACCATTTTGAATAATTTCTTCAGATTCTGCTATACCACGCCCAGTATCTTTAAACCACATCATATTGTTTGCAGTTGATTTGGAGTAATCATCAGAAAACGAAATTGTATTTAAGATTGTACTTGCAACTTGTAAGTGATTTAAAATATCTCCGACAATTTGATTGGCCAGCTGATATCGAACACTTCTAAATAAACACTAACCATTATTTATAAGAGCTACTTCTATTCCAGCTGCAATTGCAACAGGCGATTAGCTACTGTCATATACTGGCCACAAACTTCCAACATTGCTTGGTAAGGCAGTAGAAATACATCCTGGTCTCTAGTATTAAATGTTCTGACGCCAGCCTTATTAGGTTCGTTAAGAATTTTCATCACAATATTCAACAGATTCCAATTCCGTCACTGCGTCGTATGGGTAATAAATTTCTGCTAAATCGAGATAATTTTTCACAGACATTTTTTTTATTTATTGGGCTGCACAAAATTATTGCAGCGCTGTAACTTTAGATACTAAAATTTTGTATAATCTGCTCTCCATTTGTTGTTGTTGTTATACGCATTGGGTCTCTTTTATTGCTGCGGTTTCTGAAATAACTTGTTTGATTGTCGGTACACCGCTTTGCGGTGCACCTTTTATTTGATCAGATATGTTTGTTCCACAGCAGTTCCAACAACAGATGCAGCTCCATTTGCAACAGCTTTACATGCGTCAAGTGCAATCGGCGCACTTTTACGAGCTAGTCCTGGAATATGTTTATAATAATTTTAGTAAATATATTTCCTAAAAATCCTCCTACTATTTTTCTTCTATAAACTTTTTTGTTTCATTACATCTAAAGTTGGATACTTTTGTTGTCTTACTGTTGTTCACGCAAGTGCAGGTAATAAGAAATAACTTCTTTATTAATGTCCAACTGTCGTCCAGATTGATCTCTCAATTATATATTAACTTCTGTAATTTGAATGTCAACATTTAACGGATAATAAATAAAATGAAGTTGACTAATTTGCATTAGAGAGCCTGGGGGAACTTCTGGTGAAAAACTATATAGTTTGCCCTTTGCTGCCCTTAGCTGAGAATGAACCAGAAACAATAGAGCAACAAACCAATATTGTATTTACTTCAGTTATATCTACTGGAAGTTCACCGTCATACGTAACAGGTTCATCAAGAGAAACATAATTTTGATGTTTAAATCCTATCAATGATACAATACTTTTGGCGATCAAAAACTAGCTTTCAAATCATTTTTTACTTGTATTCTAGCTCGCAACGTATTACAATCTGGTGTCAGCTCAAAATAGTATGCATTTCATATATTGTTTTGTTATAAGTTCTTTTATTGCTTTATTTAGATCGTTAATGTTGTAGGCGCCTTGCGGAATTTTAAATATTATCCAAAGGGGAGTTTTAGGTGGAAATATAACAGTAATATCAAAATCAGATTCTTTGCTCGCTGCATTAATTTCTTTATCGATTTCTTTTTCTTTTGATTATATCAGTAGCATTAATCTGCCGATCATTTCAATAACTGATGTGATTGTTCTAACTCCAGTTCCTGTTATTTTTTCAATTTACCTTCTGTCAAGTTCTTCATTATCATCATGCAATCGACTTAATTCAATCTGTGTTTCAATAGGTTTCATATCCTTTAAGACACATGTATCAGCCTACATACGTATTCCATCTAGATTTTTCCTTCGGGAATTAAATTATTCTTAATATGTTCGTATCGATTTTCTTTTATTCTACAAATACCTTTTATATTATGATCGGAAATAATTTAACGTCGATATATGTTAATACTGTTGATCAAGTTTTCACTTGTTAGTTTTACATGGTCAAGATGTATCTTTCTTCTTTTATTTTTTTCTAGCTCATTTATTTTCTCTTCGGATTTGTTATCATCGTTTCTAACATCTCGTACTCTCGTATTCTTAAAACCGTATTTTTCATCAAAATGTTTATACCCACTATCTCCTATTTGGTCATTTATATTTTCTAAAGCAGATTCAAATCGTTCTGTCCTAAACATTTATATAATCCATGTTCTTTTTTCTATGCTTTTTATAGCTTTTTCTCTACCATTAATATCCTCTAACATTTCTTCTGTTTTATCATTTTTTGTTCTAATCTTTTAATCGGTCAAACTACTGTTGCAGTTGCTAATCTTCGTTCAAGTTTCAGCGGATTATTTATTAGCCAATCTATTTCAGCTTGTCTTGCAGTAGGAACAGCTATGTGTGCTACAAGGGCCTCAGCTAATCTTCTTCTTTCATCTTCATGTCTCCCTTGACGTTCTTTAACTAATCGAATCAGACCCTTTTCTTGTAAGTTGTTAAGTTCTTCTGATAGTGGCAAACTTCATGTGGTTTTCTAAGTAAAGCATCGGTAACTGGTTTGAGAACTGTGGCTGCTGTTTCTGCTATAGCAATTTGACCAGGTCGTGCTTGTTGTTCTTGCTGTTTAAATTATGCTTGAGATTGCACAAGTTTTTTTTTAGATTCTCTATGTTTTCTATACCTTGCTTGTTTTTCCATTAATTATATACTATTTTCTATAACAATTATTACAAATACGTTTGAATACAACATCAAAACATTTTACTCGTATCATTCATTGATTTATCGAACAACACAAAGTCGTATCTATTTGCCGTTATCTATTTGCCGTTGTTTGACGATATAGTTCAATAAATTTATCTTTTGTTATATCACCACATTGTTCGTTCGCGATATTTCAAAGGTCAATATTATCAAGTCCTGGAAATAATATAAAACAACCAGTACTTCGCCTGATAAATTTGTCGACATTATAATATCCTTGAGCGAGGTAAATAGAATTAGATGTCTTATTTCGTGATAGTGAAAAATACGATCTGATTTTATTCATTTCTTTGTTGTTTACCGGAATATCATCAAAAACAACTATTTTATGATCGGACGAATCAAGTTGATTAACTGGAACAAGCTCTTCCGGTTGTTTGATAATAAAACAATTGTTAAGTAGCTCGTACTTATCTTGTTGCAGATTAATTGTATAATATAAACGCGATCGTAGTTAAAAATTTCGCCGAGAAGTAAACTCATAAGCAAATTTGTTTTGTCTGATCCAGTTCTACAAACGTTAAGAAAATGACATCTGGAATCCCATTGTTATGTTTATGTTTCACCAACCGATCTGTATCAAAATGTATTGTAGACGATTTTGCTATTATTGTTATACAATTAAATAGTATATAATTTTGTCAATAATAAATAAATAATGAGATCTTCTCAAACTTTGGATCATAAGTAGGAGATTCATCGTCTGCTCAGTAAGGTGACTTATCTAAATACACAACTCTTGATCAGCTCAGGAATGAAATTACTAATTTATTAAATGTCACAAGTGTTGATCAAAATGAAGTTGTTATTTTTCAAAGATAAAGAAGGACGATTAAAATAGAGTTATATACAATTATCAGATGTGCTTATACATATTCCCACTGCGGCTGTTAATAATATATTTACTTTTGTCAATCAAGGTAAAATACAAGATTCCGGTAAGTCTGTTAATGATTATGTCAAGAAAGCTGGCGATGTATTTACTGGTAATATTATTATGTCAGCAAAAAAAAATTACATATCTTGGAATCCCAGTCGTAGAATCAGATGCAGCAACGAAAAGATACGTCGATGATCAAGAATCTAAATATGTATTAGTAAGCGGTGATATTATGCGTTCATTTTTTAATGTCAACAATAATGGTGTTAGTATTCCCAGAGCACTAGAAACAGATTTCAACGCAGCAACTAAAAATACGTCGACGATAAAGAAATTCCAATAACAACTTTGTTAAAACAATAAATGCTGAAATTGCCGCATTTAGAACTGATGTTAGTAATCACATACATACTTTTCTAAATTTTCCTAGAAGTTTAAACAGAACTATTATTTTTTTTAACTCCACCAACTGTTGATATTAAACTCGCTGACATTAACACAAGACTTAACGATATTGTCAGTGGCATTCCTAATATCGTTCAAAAACTGATCTTGTTAAAATTCCACACTGACGAGCTAACAATATCTTGTACACAGTAGCATCAGAAGAAGCAACATGGTCACATAAAAAACACTCTTAAACACACCGCATATATAATTGGTGTATATGGGCTGTCCGTACTTAGCTGTGCAAAGTTTAGTATAATTACCACATTTCCATGTCAGCATTCGACTGATGATTTTTTTCCCTAACTCTGTCTATAGTGTTAAACAAAGATACCGAAGAAACTTTTATGCTGATAGCAGATAATTAAAAATAAACCGCAGCTATTTACTGGTGGTGTATTAGATTCGTTGTTTAAAATCCCGAATTAGTTACTTAAATGGCGATATAAAATATGTAAACAAATATTATATAATAAAAAGTATAGTCGATTTTAATCATATTTCAGAAAACATTCCAAAACAAGACGTTGACGCTCTAATGCAATATTACAGATGCTATCATACAAATCTTTGGTGTGTAAAAAATGTTATAAATACAAATACGTCGAGTGATATCATATTTACCGATGCTAATGACCGGCACTGGTATAATTTCAAGTTGCACTTCATTAAATCCGTTTTTGTTAATAATATCTGCTGTTGGTGTTTCTCTTGCATCAGCGTGTAAAAAAAATTGAGCCTCTACTCGATACTAATAATGCTTGGAAAACAGCAAGTATTACCTATAGAAAACACTTGCTCGAAAACGATCTTATATACGGGTTATAAAATATGACATGGACGATTTGATACGCTAGTTATGCATTATTCATAGTATGTTAACATATGCTGCCAATGAGAGTCAGCAAATAAGAGAAAGATTAAAATACAAAGTAGATATTTAAGTTTGTACCGCTTTAGAAATATCGTTATCAATAAATCACATCATCTGCACAACACTCTATTCGTTCATCATTTTCAGTCGCGAATAACCATACCGACCTATATTTTAGTGATATATGATAACCTACATTTTTAATACAATCTCTTGTTCTTTTTAGGTTTTATACCAGTATAACTTGACGCTGATTTTATGGAATTAAATGTCTTACAAAATCTGTTTGTTAGATGAAATCCAACATGTCGTACTGAAGTATTATACATTATATATAATACATTTATTGTTTAATACGAAAAAATTCTACTGAGCCAGAATCCTCCTCGTACATGAATACAAATTTCTATTTTCTGAAATAAGAGGGGTCTGTGAGATAATAAATATATTTTTAAGTGGGTGGGTGATGTCAGAATATATTTATCTTGAAGTGGGCAGTGTCGAAATATATTTTAAAAATGTTTGATATAATATCATCAACCTTCTATACTACTACTATCCGAAAAATTTGTTCATATTTTCCCATACAAATGCAGTAACCTATAAATATAATATCTAAAATAGGTTGGTGCATCGAATGTATCACTACCAAAAGTGTAGGAAGATCTAGGAGCCATTGAATAAATTAGTTGCAAATTCGGTCATACACATTTTTAACTCGAAATATCTCAAGATCATGCAACGGATGTACTTACTATAGATAACATATTCTGGTAAGTTAAATATTAATCGATAAATTTAATCACGCAGTTAATAGAAATAATTATGTTCTTGTAAAATATATGACAATAATATATCCATACGTGTCTGAAGTGGTATCTATTCGCTGCATTGATTTGATATACTTATGTTAAACTTTACACTGTATAATGGTACGTATCTGTGTAGTATAGTTGTTTACTTGAATGTTCTAACTAATAACTGCTCCAATTAGTAGTTTGAATATTAGACAGAGACTGCTCCCGGAGATAAGTGTCGTCGCGGTCCATCATGGAAGATATCTGATGTGTATTAGAAACTTTTGTTAATACACTATGTGTGTGTAACGACTTAAGACTTCCTCGTTTTCATAACATTGTGTCAGATGTGACTCCTAAAGATGCATAAACTTTTGCGATGAGTAAAAATGGCGAAATTCCAGGCACTAGTGAGCATAAACTTTGTGAAGTCAGTGGAGTGGCCGGAATGGAAATAGCGTTTCGCGCGCTTTAGGATCACCAATAAACTAAACAAGGAATATGGGGTAGTTCAATTTGGAAAGAAGCAGAATAAATATTAAAGTCTTTTGAGTTTGCTAACGGCGAAGATGCCAACAACAACGCCCAAGTTTTGCAGTTTTCCCCAATGGGAATATATTCTACAAAAGAGCGTGTTTCAACCATCTTGACGAAAAAAGGAGAGTCTGTGGAGAAAATTTTAAAAAGCTGTATAGGATTGCCGACCATTTAGACTTTGGCCCACAAAACAGGATAACGCCTTCTCGAAAGGCAAGGAGATGCTGACATCCACACCAGTCTTAGCATTTTATGACCCTAGCAAGTTGACAGTTGTCAGTGCTATTGCCAGCAGTTATGGAATTGGTGGGGCAATATTCCAGCAACATGGAGAGAAGCTCAAGTCAGTTGCATGCTGAGGTCAGATATGAACATTTAGAGGAGTGCCCTGCATATTTGTGGGCCTGTGAGAAGTCTTCACGATATCTTGTTGGACTGGACTCGTTCAAATTGCATACTGACCATAAACCGTTAGTGCCACTGATCAACACACATGATTTAGATAAATCTCCTTTGAGGTCTCAACGACTGCTGATGCGGTTGAGACGCTTCAACACAATGACAAAGAACGTAGCTGTGGAGCTTTTGATAGCTCCAGACACCCTTTCTCGGAGCCTTTTCTTAGACAATTAAGCCATTTACGAAGAGGAAATGGAAGTTTTTATAGAGTTAATGGAGACATAAAGGTGTCAATTTCCGATAGGAAATCAGAACAGATAAAATAATGTTACAGTTGTGACCACCATCTACAGACTGTAATGTCTTTCACCAGAAATGGATGGCTAGATAAGAAAATAAGCTGTCCTCTAGATGTACATCCATACTTTGCTGTACGAAGTTAACTCTCAATTCAGAACGACCTATTTCTCTTCAGGGACAGAGTTATCATACCTACGGAAGTCTCGATAATATTCACGAGAGTCGTCGTGGATTTGAGAATGCTGTGAGAGATCACAAAGTTGTATATGGTGGCCTGGAATCGCGAGACAAAATAGAGACATGTGAATTTTGTCAGATTAGAAAGCCAGCACATACGGATCACTGAATACAACAGATCATGGATAAAATTGAAATCGATATTTGTGAAGCCAAACAAGAAAAATAAATGGTAGCTATTGGTTACTTTTCACGCTGTTTGGAAATTATGCTTCTAACAAAAACAACCTCCCACCAACAGGTAATTGGAAAGCTAAAGAGCATATTTTCACAATGGGGAATCCCAGATATCGTAGTATCAGATAATCGGACTTCCTCAGATTTCAAAGCATTTGCTGAGAAATACAACTTCAAACAAGTATTTACCAGTCCTCACTACCCACAAGCTAATGGTGAAGCAGACAGTGGTGTCAAAATAGCAAAGTCCATACTTAAATGATGTATTCCTTGCCTTGATGGCTTATAGAGCCACACCGACAGCTGCGACAGGTGCCAGCCTAGCCTAATTGATTATGGGACGCCATATGAGGACCACCTTGAAAAGAAGTTAAAAACCAAGTGACCGAACCTCAAAATTATCAAGCAGAATTCAACTACAATCGGCATCACACTACGCGTAATTACTAGATATTACTGAGGTAGACAGCATCAGAATCAAATTGCATGGAAATGACAACAAGTGGTTAACACAAGGCATAATTATTCAAACCGACAAAGACCGAAGAAGTTACTTGGTAAAATCTCCCCAAGGCATATACACACGCAATCTAATTCATGTGCACCGGATAAAAAGCCCCGAGAATCTACTTCCAGTCAATACAAATTCGTTTGCAGACATTGTATCAAGGTCCTCACATTATACAGTCAAGACCTATTTGGAGTCCAGCACAAAGTCTCTCAATACCATAGAACCCGTGCCACTATCTGATGATTCTACCACCCACCGTGACCCAGTGCAACCGACCCCAGAAAGCCATCTTTGCCCAATGGGCCCAACAATCCAAATACTCCAGTGCGGACATCAAGTGGTAGAGTCGTACGAAAACCAGCCAAGAAAGTGACTTTTATAAATGTGCCAACGTGTAGTTTAGTGTTCGATTTCTGAATTATTGCAATAGAATTGGACTTTCTATAATATTAGAATCAGGACTATACTGTGCAAGTTTACAGTAACCTATTATATAATTCAACTCCGTCAAATTTGTGCAGTGGACAGTTCAGATACAAAGACAGCTTACGTATTTAATGTTTTCATATTGGTGGAATTGATTCATTTTTTCCCCTATCTAGTCAGAAGCATAATGTTATATTTAGATAATCTCAAAGAGGGGAGATATGTGGTATCGTAGTTTACTCCCTAGTTCTAACTAATAACTACTCCCTTTTGCAACTGTAATATTAAATCGGAGATTGGTTGCGCCGCGTTCCAGCATGGAAGATATCTTGATGTGTATTGGGGACCTGTGTTAATAAACCCTGTGCATTAAGCGACTTGAGACTTTCTCATTTTCTAACTTAAGTTAACAAACTTAACTAACTTAATAACTTATCACTAACTTAACATAATCATCGATTGGCATAGCACGTACTGCATTGAGATAATAGGACTGCAAACGTTTAGTATTTTATGATTATACAGGACGCCAAGACTGTCTCGTCAGAAGATTTAATTGAGGGGGTGGGTGTTTCTGAGCTTATTGTGGTATATACTGTCAGTCGCGAGAGAGAGAGAGAGAGAGAGAGAGAGAGAGAGAGAGAGAGAGAGAGAGAGAGAGAGAGAGAGAGAGAGAGAGAGAGTAAACTTGTATAATTGCAATTCTTTACAATTTTATTCTGTTATTATTATTTTGCACCACCCCTCCTTTTTGAACAGATATTCCGTTATCGATTTCAATGCTTTATTTAAGCGTATAAATTCTTGTCGAGGGCGTCTGCTACGTAGCTATTTGTAGAATAGTTGATCCCCAACAACATAACAATAGCTACGTCAACATCAAAAGCATAATTCTACCAATATTAGGTGACGTAAGATTTTGAGCATTTCACAGCATGGTCTTAATATTTTATCGAAATGGCATGTTTTCTTAGTGGACGCTCAATATTCAAAGCAACGGATGTGTTGTTTTGATGAATATACAAATGATTTTTGGAACCAATCATGGGCGAGTTCAATGTGACTGAGCCGATTCATTATTGTCCAGACTTGTTGAATAACCAATTTTTATTTCTTTATATTTATTTCCATGTTCATTGACAGATTAGGCTACTAACAGTTACTGCTTAGAAATGAATTTTAAACTCGCGGTTAATGGTTATGGTGATTGGGGTCCAATAGTCAAGCAAAGTAAGACATCGGCCCTTACAGTTGCGATGCCTAAGGGGCGGAAGCTATCTCCCACTCACTTCAACCCACGTAATAACTATCATGGTCAGCGTCTTACAGTGTAGGACTATGGGTCCTATTATTATAATATGAGTCTTTGAAACCCGCCTCTTAATCCCTATTTACATTTACCTATAGTTTTATTTTCATCTGTAGCCAGTCGCAATGAAAGTGCTGCAGCCCCTATGTTCTTCCCAGTAGATTTTGAGTTTCCTGTTTCTGAGGTAGTGGTTTACATAAAGCATTTTACTTTTGTAGAGATCTAAATCGTTTCGGTGTCTGGTCATCCTTCCTCTAACAGGGATTTAAATTTGTTCGTGTTATCATCCTACCGTTCAACAGGTACGTGAATACTGTTGCTTCATTCGGAATACTAGATAATTCATTTTGTGACATATCGTCTAGATCAGAAGGTACGTCAGATATTCATGGGCGAGTTAATTCAGTGTCACTCTGTATAAAATTTAATTGAGATTTCAAATTTAATGAAAAAAATATTCTTCGGAATTCTGCCATTTCGCACACAACAAATGTATGCAGAATATTGGTAGCCCAACAGACTAAAATCTAGCATATATGCAACATTTCAAATTCAATCAAAGAAAAAGTGAGTTTTAGAAAAATACAATGGTTTGTCATTTAAACCTGTCAAAATCAATTTATTACAATTTTTATAATAAAATATAAACTCGCCAATATTTTTATTTAATTTTAAAGTTATTCGGCGTGTATGCCTCCCAGTGTGTGAACTTCACCAAAACATTACCGCAAGCCCATAGGACCAGTGAAATGAAAATAATAGTGGTCCTGTTTCATTTTGTCCTGCATTTCATACAAGAAGACAAAATGTAGTCAATGATTCAATAATAAATTCAAGTAGATATGAATGTAAGTCCTTAGTAAGGTTATTTATATAATAAACCATGGAACAGAAAGAAACACACAAAATAAATACATTTATATGTCTAAGTTATTAAATTTTATTAAATGCAACACAGCATGGCCACTATTAACTGACCAGGACGATGATACTCAAGTGTCCAGCTGATCCAAATCCTTGCATAACATGTGTAGAGGTTTGGAATCCCAACCTAAACACTGATGACCAGTCTGAATCCTAGCAAGAATAAGGATCTTCATTCATTTACTAACCATTTGCATCAGAACTGAAACTAAACACAGCCTGTAAAGATGACTGGTATCCACTGTACAGCTCAAGACACTTTGGAAAGATGAGTTTTATCAGTGGATTGCTGCAACTGGACCTATGCATCCACATCAGTAGAATGCAGCTAAACAGCTATATTTAGTTCAGCTCAGCGTCGTGAATAATATATGTGGCTGTAGGTCAGTGAATTTTCGCATGACCGTCATAAAATGTAGATAAATTGACATAATTCAAACAATATCTACATCATCTAGTTTCTGTAAACGAATTAGCGATTTTTTACTTTATGAATGTTTCTGATAAAATTTGTATAATGAGCAAACTGTGTTTGATGGCTCATGGTCATTCCGTATCCAAGTCGTTTCGTACCCAATGTGCTAGTCGTTTCGTACCCGATGTCCTGGTTGTTTCGTACTCAAGGTTTTGGTCGTTTCGTGCCCATTAATTTACAATGTCAAATATACAGTATTGTCATACTTACCTCTCCATCTCTAAGACTAATATTTTTAATATTTAAAAATTGTACGAGCAAAACATATCCGGGCAAACAAGTTAAACTAACATAAATAACATCAGTAATTGTATTGTTTTCACTGTACAATAGCATCTATGTACTAAAACGAATTTTAAAAAATTCACATTGCCAATAAAAATAAAAAGTAAATGTTGGCCAGTCTGAAATAACCGAGTAAGTATGTTCTTTTTTTCTATCGTTCCAGTTAACAAATATTGTCCTATTTCTTGGTAATTATTTAGTAATAACTAACGTGACTGAAAAAAATGCAAATGTTAATCCTCTCAAAGCAACTAGAATTTCCGTGATCTTTTAATAATGGGGTTGAATGCAGATAAAACAGTGTTGTTTGATTAAAATTTTGTTCTCCAAGGAACAATACTGGTGTTAATTTCAATTTTTGTCAACTTTTAAAGGTATTCAACGTGGTATGCTATACGGACCGCCAAGCCATTTTTAGGTTTACTGTCGGCTGCATTTAGCATATATGTGCAAAGTTTTGGACACTTTCATTGATCTCAAGAAACTAACAAGTTAGTGGAGTAACTGAAATTCTCTGTTTACAACTAACTATAAATATTAATACTTTTTCATGACAAGTGAAAATTGTTTGGCATAATCAGTTTTATTTTGTTATCCTAAATATATGCACATAAATAATCGCCCAGAGAGAGAGAGAGAGAGAGAGAGAGAGAGAGAGAGAGAGAGAGAGAGAGAGAGAGAGAGAGAGAGAGATTTAATTTGGCACTGCATTTTAGATATATTTACATCTGCGTTTTGAAAATGGGGTATTCAATTATTTAAATATTCGAAGATATGTATGGATGTTTTGATTTTGTCAGATTGAAAACGTGTATAATACAGCACCCCACGAAATACGGCATATATTTTTTCCAGAATAGTACAGTAAAATTTAAAATCCAATTAATGATTGAAGGAGGTGTCTCAGTGAGCTGAAATACTAGCTCAAACAGGTTTATTAAAGAACGAAGGACTAATAACATTATTCAGAATTGTACATTCTTGAGTTTTATTACATACATGTAGAAAACATAATTAAAAATAGTTGAATAATAATGCAGTTAATTTGCAGTCAGCTGTTGGACCGTGTATGCTGCTGAAACGTTTCATTAATGTTGAGGAGATAACGCCGTTACCCTTACCACACAAAGAATATTCTCTCCTGCATTTTTTAAATTTTTTTTCAGGCATCTTCTTGGCTTTTATTCTGCTTAAACTTCAACTGACTAGATATCCGTTTATTTTAACAGTTGATAACTTAACATTTCAATTATGCTTTTTATATATTATATTTATATTTTAGGTACAAAATGATTCATTTGGGTACGCAACGACTTGGGTACGGAATGACCAGTTTCGTGTTTGTTTACCTGTGACAGGCGAAGGCTCTCACAACTGCTTAGTTCTGTATAAAAAGAGCGTACTATTCCATAACTGTATGGTCAACATTTCGGATTATTTGTACATAGACCACTCTTTTTCAGAAATTGTTACGAGCCTTTGTTCTTATAATAAATAACGAAAAAGAGTGAAAAGCATGAAGCTTTTTAGGTAGTAGAATAGAAAAGTAAAAATGTAAAAAAGGAACTTATAGTGTTGAGCCTTAAATTCCTCCCCCAAAAGTCATAGAATTAGTCACAAGTCCTAAAACTTAATGTTTTGTTTTAATAAACTAAAATGCATGATTCATTTATCTCGTTGTCGCACCAACAGGTTTTTGTTTTCTGTCCAAGAATATTGTCTTTTATGATTACCCACAGATTCATTAGAAGTTATCAAAATAATCAAGTTTTTATTTCTCACTTTGTTTAAAACATTTCGTTTAATATCAAAAAAAGATAAATTTTGTTCATTAAATCATTTAATTTACTTGATATGCATCAAAATGCAACTGGCCAAACCTACTGGCTACTTCCTTCTTGTCCCAGACAACTGACGCCTTATGTTTTAGTGTTTACATTAGTTACTTAACACTTGACTCTATTCATATAAGTTGGTATAGTTGGTATAAAATAGTTTCCGTAGAATTTATTGAGCTGTATCAATGAGACTCTTTATGTATGTTAATATTAATTTCATTTTTAATTTCATCTATTTCTTTTATCTTTTGTTCTATATCAGTAAAATCTCTTTTCTTATTATTTCACTTTTTTCTAATTCTTCATCAGTTATTTGGTATTTTTTAACTTTTAAAATATTGCAGTAACTAGCTATAAATTATAATCTCTGAAATGACATTATAACTGAACATTTAATTTACTAATAGAATTTAATAATTCGCCCGTAACCATATTAGTTAAAGAATTTATTATAAAACTCAACATCGTTTTCAAAAGCATATTGTACCGTAAGAGGTGAATTTAATGCTGCATAGATACTGTCTTAATTATGTCCTAATTATCTTCTTATCTTATCTTGTCTTATATATATATATATATATATATATATATATATATATATATATATATATATATATATATATATATATATATATATATATATATATATATATATATATATGTGTGTGTGTGTGTTGTTGTTGTTGTTATTGTATGTTATTGTAGAGCTTAACGCCATTTTTCAGCACACGATAGGCTATACATGGCGGCCAATATTAATGGTGGAGGAAGAAACCAGGAAATCCCCGGGAAAAAAACAACGACCTACGAGAAGCTACTGGCAAGCTTTCTCACATATCCACATTCGCCGAATCCTATACTCGAACCCACGCAGACAGAGGTGAAATGGCATTGATCTGTAACGGACAGATATATATATATATATATATATATATATATATATATATATATATATATATATAAATAAATATATATCTATATATATATATATATATATATATATATATATATATATATAAAGTAATCTATTAGCTACCAAGTCAAACTGTGAATGTACAGCATTTCTGGAAATCGATTTTGACTCTTCGTAGGATATGTTACTAGACTGTCTTACTTTGTTCATTTTAGGTACTTTCTTAAAATATATATAACATCTACTCCCGTGTTATTAACTACATCAGCTATTATGCAATACATGTTGTAGCCTGTTTTAACACCATATGCCTGCTAAATATAGAAAGACAAGTTGTGTGTCTATAGTGACGGAAGCAGCAGTAGCAGAAATTTTATTGCAAAATGCATCAAGAAGTTTTAAACTATTTGTGTATGTGTGTGTGTGTGTGAGAGAGAGACAGAGACAGACAGACAGACAGAGTTAACATCGATACGTGGATAAGTAAAATGTGATCTTTTCAAATCAAAAACACGTTCAAAAGCGAGTCTTGACTTTTCTTTTCATACACTACTTGAATCTGTTCAATGAATGATCACTTTGAAATTTTAATGTTTAGTTAGCAAAAATGTTAAACAGCTTGTATGCAAACTCGATCATATTTCTGTGACTATTAGTATAACGTGAAATAGATTTAAAGTTATACGATATATCTGTCATAAAATTCAGTTGATATTCTGTTATTAAATGGTGCATTAAACTGTGTTGCGAAACAAGGATTATATGATATCGTTTTCTTAAATCTGATTCACATAATTTAGTATTAAAAATATCGTTTCTTAGTATTCATAGTGAAATTAAAAAAATTGAGAAAATTATTGCTGGCTTTTTTGTCTTATATTGTTTGTGTGTGAACAATTTCTTAGTTTTTATCCAGTCTTCTATTCTTCACGATAAATTATTGACGATTTCAAAGACAAAGTTTATACTTGAGTTAGCTTTGCAGTTATATTTTCTCTCGCGTGAACTTATGTTAAATTCCTACGAACAATCGTTAACGCACTAAAGTATATTATCACGATCCATAGAAACTGCAGACTAAATGTTGTTGGCATAGATTCCCACGCAAATGCTATTTTTTGTATGGTAGTTTGAAAAAGTTTTACATTTTACGGTTTAATAAATGTTTAGGTGACTTATGTTTTTGTCCTTTGCTATCTTAATGTCCTTAGATTTTCTTAACTAGACAATTAAGTTGTGGTGGAAGGCTCTTCGAAAGTACATGGCTTTTAGTTATTATCCTCCATTGACAGTATCATTTAAGTATAGCATTATTTGTATACTCATTTTAATTTGTTTTCATCACCTTTTGACCTTTTTGTTCAATTTGCTTAATTGTTTTCTTCATTTTTTAACTTTTAAATAATTGTATTTGTTTTTTTATTAGGAATTTCGGCAATTCGTCTAAAGAATGTTAACTATTGCTACAAGGAATTGATACAAATTAATTTACCAAAAGTGATAAATAAAGCTAAGCAAACCGTGTAAGCAAAACATTTTATTTACAATACTTTATGTGTACTTTGTATTCCGTTTTCATAAACAGAGTGGAGGAAATGGACTCGAACTGTTAAAACAATTATAAATTAAACGCTAATTTTCCCCTATGAGAAAATTTACTTCACTTCGCTCAGTGACTCTCTACTAGCATAATTTGTCTACTGTAATGATTAGCCTTGAAAATATTTTCAAAGCATTTCATGAAAACTTACTGAAGTCGGAATTTTATTTCCTCTGTGAAATGCATGCAAGAAAATTAAGCTTCAAATGGCTGTACAGAAAAGTTAATAGGAAAGAGATTTTGAGATAATGCACCTTGTTTGTATGCAATATACTAATATGTAATTGAACAAGTCAATTACTATACATATCATGTAGTACGATCTAAATTAAGTGTTAGAATACGTAGCTATTTACGGCTATTACCTTATCTTCAGTACTTAACAAAGTTATCAATTAATTAACAAAGCAAGCTCACTTCTTTATAAGAAAATCAATACGAAAACGGTTATATGGTTCTTTTATGGATTATTCTGGCTTACAAAACCTCATACAAACTGTCATGTGTTTTCACATCGGATATTGAAGAAAAGATGGAAATAAAAACGAAGACGGATATTGAGAATATTGTTTTTTTACCTGATCACAAGATACATGTATTGTATAGAGACAATCTCCTTTTGTTTTATCTATATTTACCTTTCCAAATGACGTAAATAGCTTCCTTATTGGAAACAACATGATTGGATGCATTTAGCTTAACGAGTGTTTTGCATCTGAAAATAACTCATTTAATCTCACGAAAATGAAAATAGACATGAATAGGAAAAGCAATTAAACGGGCTTTTTATAAGTATTTTTGCGCTAATTTTGTTTCTTTATAATTTTTTGATTATAACAACGTTTGGTTAAAATATATAGGACCGCTGCCAGCTTGTATCCCATATACGTAAATTCATGCCCACTGAGGTTTAAATTATCTGCTACTTGCCGTACTGAGTAGGGTCAATATTATTGTAATAGTGTCCTGCTAATAGGGTTGTATATTTTTTGGTTCGATAGTCAGTCATGTCTAAATGTCATCAAATATAATTAATTCGTTAAGGAGACATGTAACAAAATTAATTTCACTTATATTTTCTTCAAAACTACAAGCATTACAGTTTCACTAGAAAACTGAAAACTGTTATGAGTTTCAGATCATGGCCGGAACGATCAATGTTAAAAATTTGTTTTGAAGCATGAGGCTGAGGGGAAAAAAATGAGTCCACGCGAGGAAAGAAAAATTAGTCCTTCGGAATTCTACCTTCAATTTGTCTTCCATGGAACACAACTGCAATATATGCTCAAGAAATAATTTCACCTTCACAAACAGCAAATACATTCTTGTTCCACGATTGCCTAATTGCAATTAATGTCATTTATCCTTCATTCATTTCTATTTTAATTTAATTGTTTATTTAAATTAATTTAAACTGAGTAGCATATTTCAAAAGGAAAAATTGGCTTCAAGATGATGGTGTTTTGAAAGTTTGTGAACTTATCATGGCGTTAAAGAATGAATTGGGATTTGAGAGAAGTTCGTCTGGACTTCCGCATTCCATTACCTGAAAAAAAGTACAAATGCGTCTTCCTGAATGGATGATGTAATATTTAATTATTTCATTTTTCCAGCAACAACATACATGCAAAAGGTTGTATAAACTATTTTCCACATTCATTAATCCACCACTTACACAAACTACAATTGATTATTTTATGGCTAATTCAGCGATCATGCAGAGTATAGAAACAGTTTCTTTTGATGTCAATGAAATCAGTAATTTCTCATTAACATTTGAATTGCTAAAGGTTTACGGACGATTCGATATGAAATATAGATATCAAGGTAGAGCGATACTATAATGTGTCGTATCGAAGTTCAGCTTCTAATTTACTATACAAGGTTACCGTGGGAAAAAAACAAGAAAATGTTTAGCAAATATTGTACCTTTCCGGAGTCCATGATAACAATTTTGTCGCTGTGGAGTACAGTGTTCAGCCTGTGTGCGATTGTTATCACGGTGCATTGTCCGAAACATTCCTTGATTGTACTCTGGATAATAGCATCAGTTCCCATATCAATATTGGCAGTAGCTTCATCAAGCACAAGAATCTGCAGGAAGGGAACTCAGGTTTAAAGAATGTCATCATCATCGTCATCGGCGGCGTCATTGTCGTCGGTGTTATTATCATCATGGTCTATGTCGTTATAGTTATCAATCTTGTATCAATCTCATAATCAGCGTTTGCCGTCATTGTCGAAGTTGTGGTCGTCTTCTATATTTTGAAAACAACGGTTACCTCTGCAGTGACCAATCGCGCTTCCACGACATACAACACTATTGCCATTACACCCAATAAAACCGCAACTAATATCGGTATGGTCACTACAATTATGATCATTACCATCGTCACCAAGCATTTAATTCATAATATCTATAACTTGTCACCATCATCGTTCTATTTACCATCAGCATCACAACAGTGTTCATCTCCACCACTATTACCATCTCTGCTTTGTCGGTCGACGGTCTTAAAATACTGGGCATCATTTAAATGACGATAGTTTTCCATTCTTTGTTCTGAATTCATCATAGCCTTTTAATTTCTTTTTTAAATACAAAATCAAGGAAAGCTAGACCTCTTACTTATACCTATTAAACGGAAAAATTCAGAGATTTTAGTATCGATCACTAAGCTGTTTGTCTCTCGTCTATTGTACTACACAAACGTCGTCAATATTGCCATATTTTAATCATGGGAAAATTAAAAAAATAAAAAGAAAATGTTAAGGAATGAAGATTTTCCTGAGAAAATTTGAATGCGAATAAAAAGGTTACGTTCCAAAACCATACAAATTTGCCAGATTTCCACATTGTAGCATGGAATGAGTCAACCATTATCCAACGTCTACACAGGGGATCAAAATGTAACCGTTGAAACATTTTACAGCCAGAACTGGGCTCAATCCTGAGACTACTCTGTCAACATAGCTTCAAAAGCCAAAACTTCCTGCTATGCAGCCACCTTTCCACCACCCCTCCCAGATAAACTTAACCCTTCGTTGACCGTTGATCGAAACTCGGACTACGTTAGGACGCTGATTAAAAAGGGTAAAACCCTTCACGGTCAGGATGGGGCTCAAACAGTGTTACCTGGCAGCAACCTAATTTTCCTGATCATCATGAATTTTGAAGTTAAAGAATAAATTTAGCTCCAAGAGTGCCAGGAACGTATTATCTCACGTACGGACTTTGACCTAAAACTTTTAAACCACAACAAAAACCAGAGAGAGAGAGAGAGAGAGAGAGAGAGAGAGAGAGAGAGAGAGAGAGAGAGAGAGAGAGAGAGAGAGAGAGAGAGAGAGAGAGAGAGAGAGAGAGAGAGAGAGAGAGAGAGAGAGAAAGAGAGAGAGAGATTCATGTAAATATATAAACAAATATATGAGCAATTACGTATAAATATTATATCATCTGGTCGCTTCTAAAATGAATGTTTATATAATTACTCACTTTATTTTTGCGTAAAACAGCTCTTGCTAGACACAATAGTTGTCTTTCTCCCACCGAAAAGTTTTCTCCATTTTCATCAACTAACATTTGGAGGCCTTTCTCACACTGTGTAATCTAATAAAAAAATTAAGGATACATAATACAGAAAAAGCTTTAGTGAAAACTTGTCAACCAATTTTAAGTTGAGGATTAAATGTATATTACATGTCAAACAAATTGGATTTTGCATGCATGAATGCATACACACACAAATACATACATACATACATACATACATACATACATACATACATACATACATACATACATACATACATACATACATACATACATACATACATACATACATACATACATACATACATACATACATACATACATACATACATACATACATACATACATACATACATACATACATACATCTGTGTGGCCCTTATTTGTATTGTGTGGAGTCGTATAATGCTAACAAGACGAAGTACATGCTTCTTGCGGTCAAAAATAAAACCTAATAAGCCATTTAGATGAAACTACTGAAAACTAATTTGCTGTTTAGCCTTATATCGATATGCGTGCGCAACGCACTAGATTGTGTTGCTTTCAAAACTGTTCCATTGTTTCAATTTATTTTTGAAAATTTCCGTTAATACAGGTAAAAAAGAATTAATGTTGGCTTCTCTATGTTGTCCGACTTTATTTAAAACAAAAAAGAAGAAAATCGGCACACGTAAAAGAATTCAAAGGAACCAGACTTGACTTCCTTATGTCGGCCGACTTCATAAGAAAAATCGGTATACTTAAAACATAGCAACGTTAGTTTTCGGGATTGTTTGCTTAGTAATAAAAAAACCTTTTTTGTACTTCTATATGTTTCCTCAGATGTGACTATAATTTATAGTTTGCCGGGTAAATAGTATATACAACAATAACGTGCTTTAATAACAATTTTGTAACCCATGCCAGCGAAAAGATTATCATTTGCACTCACAGAGGATGTATTTTGAAATAATGATTTTTATTTGCAAAATACCATCGTACCGTCGTATAGTTAATCTGGATACAATACAAATCTTGGTCAGTCTCCACCTTGCAACTTCATGCGTGAATGGCATGTGCTTTCAAGCAATCGGGTGATATTTTCGTTTCTTTCGTGATTTTGTTATTTGACCTAAACGAGACACTCTGCAGTAAGGACGCATACGCGAACCGGCATCCACTACCTACGTGGGTATATTTTTTTACTTTAATAAATTTCTTTCATTTTATTTTCAAATAAATGTATGTTTATCATTTTTTTTACCTTGCGGGAAAGGTAGGGGGCCCAAATTCAACACAAAATTAATTCCTTTCTTATTTGCATGGAATAATGAAGCAAATATGATTGACGATATTGACTAGTTATGACAAGCTTTGAATTCACGCGCGCATATACTAACACAACTTTAAAAATAAAAACAAACAATAAAATTAACTGGTAAGAGCTTCACATTGCAGAAACATTGACAATATGCTTAACATTAGTCTCTCTCTCTCTCTCTCTCTCTCTCTCTCTCTCTCTCTCTCTCTCTCTCTCTCTCTCTCTCTCTCTCTCTCTCATGTAACTGAATGTGTATTATATGCAGCGGTGTTACAACGTGAAGTCTAAAATTAAATATATTTGTTTTAATATCTCATGTACACTACCCTTAGAAAAATGTATACATATTCTGTGGAATATTATCTGTTAAGTTTTATTGTTCAATAAATGAATATTGATAATTTGATCAGAAAACTTAAATTGAGAATGTGGTTGTGCAACTGAATATATTTATCAGCATAAAATATGTATATAAATAATTTAATTAGAACAAGGAATATATGTCTGCTTGTATTTCCTCTCATATATACGTACGTTGCAAAGTGTGATTATTTTCTTTGAAAGAATATCATTTCGTTTAAATTTACCTTTCTAAAACATATTAATTAAACATATCTTACATATTATCTATTTGTTTTATAAGAAAAAGAAATTGTTCCAACTATTTTTGAGTTGTCTTACGAGTTGGGTCGAATTGTCTTGGACAAATTGACAATAATCTGGCATTAATGATACAACTTTCCCATCCCCTCACCCTATTCAATCTCACAGCCTGAATTTACTTTTTTGTGGTAGACAGGGTCTTTCGGAAAAAGAAAAAAAATCACTTTTCCCATCATCACTGTTTTGGTTACATCCATATATAACACAGGGCATCATATTTGTTGTACAAAAGTACGATCGTAAGATATAGCACGTAGACATTTACGTCAGGAAATTAAACACTTGAATGGCAAGGTTGAAAAGAAGGGATAAATGTATGTCATATTTTTAATTATTTAAGGACATTGCCGAATAATTTTTCAACTACAAAAGTGGATTTTTTTTAAAGCCAAATTAAGCATTTTTATGGTAGACAAACATAACAAAAGCGTTTTGTTTATGATTATAATAATATCTTACGTTTGAACAATATAGGTGGCTGGTGACCTTTAATTTTAGTTTTATGAAGTTATTTCCCAGTCTGATTTACTCATTAGAGAATTATGTACCTGCATGTCTCTTAAATGCATTAAATTATATTTCTTACCTATATATTTAGCTCATTGAAGTTCCTTTACGAATTATTAGTTTGCATATCTATGTGTGTCATTTTGTTAAATTCATTAATATAGTACTAAACTGCTAACACACCCGAACCCGACATTTTGAATTTTGTTTTTACCCCCATGCCTCCTGTCGCGCTGTGCCCTAGGCACGTTGCCTCGTGTGCCTATGCTTTAAAACGGCACCGAACCTTTCAGTTAACAGTGATTGCTGTCTTGAAGACATAGGGGATTTCATAGAAATATTCCGTTTTTAGTTCTTACTTCATTAATTGTTTCCAATATATCTACTTTATTGGTCTCGATTTTTGATGAAATCCATCCAGCCCATTAGATTCAGGTTCAAAATAACTGCCTTATGCAAGGAATTAACGTCGTCGTAACATAGCCAAAATTCAGCAGAAGCTATATGTCGCATTTTCCGAAAGGAGTTGCCGTTGAAACAAAGAACTGGAATCTTAGATGATCTTTCAGGCTTAATGAAAATGTGCACTTTGTCACCAATGGCACAAAGACTAAGATCAAAAAACTTTGTCACCAATGGCACAAAGACTAAGATCAAAAAACTTTGTCACCAATGGCACAAAGACTAAGATCAAAAAACTTTGTCACCAATGGCACAAAGACTAAGATCAAAAAACTTTTGTATTTTCTGTTTAGATTCAATACTGCTTTCTACTGAATACACTTAACATTCTTCGCGGCTTACCATATCTCACCGAAGAATCATGAAAAATAATATTTGTTGGGACTATAATAGGACGTAATTACAGCTATTTGGCTCAGTGTTTTGATACATTGCCAAGGTGATTAAAGTTGCACCTATTTTACACTAAGTTTTTTATTTTTTATTTTTGATTATTGATTCTGTAGCGACAATGAAGACAGCTAATTCTCATATTACTTTAGATGGTTACTGAACTAGACACGTACAACGTTGGGACGGACAGACGGACAACTTATAATGCAAAGTATACCTTTTGTTTCATTTGAACTTTCTCCAAGGCACTCCAGATTTCTTCATCCTGGTACTGACTAAAGGGATCCACATTGTACCTGAATGTATGTAAGAGACATGAAACATGATTCAGTCCTGACGAAATGGTAGCTGATAGACTTAAGATATCTGTTGCTATGAAGTAATACCATTTAGTTGAAGCAAATTTTTTTTAATTACTATAGAGTTAAATGGTGTTAACATTTAATCATGTGTATTTTAATCTTTCGACAAATTATGCAAAAATTAAATATCGCTGAGTTTAAAATTTTGCTTAGCATTGTTTTGTAAGAAATAAAGGTTCATCATTCAACCCGATTTTTCCAGTTAAAATCTTGGAGATAATAATGATGATTATTTAAATTAGAATATATGGTTTAATTTAGGTTACACTTTAATGTCAAATTAGGGATCCTCTGCCAGTTTTGAAGATTTACTCTGGTATATTTTCGAAACAAATGTCTGAACTGCATTATGAAGTGTCATATGATATTTTTATTAAGACTGCTGCGTCTTCATTTAGATGACATATGTAGTCATTTTAGAATTTAATTAAAAAAAATTCTTGAGACCAATATCACACTTCATGAGATGGCGCCCGATCTAAAGGAAAAGGACATGTAAAAAGAAAGTACTGAAACTATCATAAAAAATTAACACCTTGACTATTTTCATATTACTCACCTAACGGTGCCAGCAAACAGGACTGGATCTTGAGGAATGGTTGATAAGTTTGATCGGAGAGACTGCAAGGATATCAGAGATATGTCAACACCGTCGATGTGAATATGCCCTCCAGATAGCTCAACCAGTCGTAACAACACTGTAGCCAGTGAGGACTTTCCTGGGAAAGCATGAAGGATATAAAAAGTAAAGAGCATGCAAAAATCCCCTTTTTTGCTAATATACACAAAAGCCGAGTCGAAAACTTCCTATATGTATTATATAAGGACGAAATATGGTTCTAAAGTGTAATTCTTAAAAAAACATATGCTGTTTAACATTTTCCAACCAAGGATATAAAAATATTTTGAATATGTTCGCTAAAACTATAGGCGATTTGGTTCCAAGAAAAAATAACCGATTTAATCGTGATATCTCAAGGCCAACAGACAGTCGATAGGTCTTGTAACAACGAGGAAAGCCAGCCCTATAGTGTGCTTATTAGCTTGTGACTAAAACCAAGACAAAATTTCACTATTTCAAAACACTCTATGCACTCGCAGTCTTGCTAATTTAAAAGACTAAAAATAATAGTAAAAGGACTCAATGCTTTTCAAATATACAACGGACTCAGTCTCGATGCTTAATCATTTGAACTTTATTTCCAGTGTGGCATTTCCCTATTCTCCACCATAGCATCAGATGGATTATTTTCTTTCATTTCAAATCGTAAAAAAGTGTTTGATAAGTGTCATTGGTCAAGATGCATATATGGAAAGACAGTATGAATAACATTTGAGTGTTACGGCACAGCAACGTAAGTACTTAGGGTCAATGCAACTAGCGTAAAATGTCTTGCCTAAGGACACAGCAGCCGACCCAGACTGATCCGATGGTAGGATTAGAACTTGCACCAGTTCGGTCGACCATCAGTCATGCTAACTATGGTGCCACAACGGATCCTGTCTCCTTTGGTAATTTCTTACGACAAGCAGGAGAGTGCATCGGTTCTATTCTAGACGATCAAGCCTGAAGGAGTTGTATGGAAAGACACAGTAGTTTCTAAAGTTTAACTCACAAACAAAGAATTTGTTGTAAAGGAGAAGTTATGTTTATAAATCAATTTTTTTAAAAGTGTATTTTAATATTTAAAACACTAGAAACATTGCATATATTCGCAAAATCGTATGCATAATGACATTATCTATTTTGTCACGGTGTTTACTCATGTGGGATTAACAGTGATATCAGTGGGGGTAGGATAGAAACTTTCATCCAAGTGTCAGAATTTTGAGTTGGACGCAAGATTTTGTCGAGGATAAAGCATAAAATAAATGTTTCCATATTTGGAGAAGTAAGGCAAAATGTTTGCGTTACATCGAACTGTTTTAGAAAAATGATGTAAACAAGCAAATCTGTTAGTAAATTATATTTCTCCAAGAATGCTTTCCTGAGTATATTGGCCTTTTGAAGATTGGTCTTTCTCGTCTATATCCTATGTAGACAAAGCTAAGAAACACATCCCCTAGCCTCCCCTCACTATCGCTAGAATGATAAAGTTGTTTAGCTATAGCGATACTAGCATTTTCGAGAGAAGTGAGAGGGTTTAGTATTGAGCGATCAAGTAGGTATTCTTGGAGAAACATAATTTGCTAAAACATTTAATTTTTCTTTTGAATACATTCCCTTATCGCTTTACGGTTATGAGAATATATAATGTAAGAAAGGAAACGCTAAGCATCCCATCACTACCATGGTCTTCCTCGAGGAAATGATATTTCTTACCTAAATGAGCGTAAACCGCACTCCTCATTGGACTAGTGCAACTGATTGTCACCTTAGGGGTGATAACATTATCTTAGCAAAGGGCGATATATTATCGAGTAAAATTACCGTGCCAATCAATTGTTCTACAGCCTTGGCATTACTCAACAAACTTCAAACGACTGCCACCAGGCCTACCAGATTCCCTTCTCATATATGTGAAGCAAGCTCATATAGACAGTAGCCTGAGAAGGTTGACTTTGCGTACCAGCCAAATACATCTTTTATATCTCAGATCGCCATCTTTCATGATACCTACATGATATCTTGCGATTTCGGGATATGCCGGGCGTATTAACCACATTAACCGTGTTGACCGGGCTTGGAGGGTTATATTCTATCCCCGGCTTCACTAGAAGAAAGGGCTTTACCGGGTCCATCATCACCTTTCAGTGTGCTCTCCTTGACTTTTGAGCACGCAGATAGTTTTTAGTTCAATGCCTTCATCGATAGAGGAAAAGAAAGGGATGACATCTCTTTGATTACCCATCGACGACAGCCTGTTCTTCGCTACGAATGCTATTTGCATCCTTATGAATCAAGGAACTAACTGATTTGAACTGTAGAAAGATATGGGGCATATCAAGTGCAGGGAAATCGCTAACACTGCGTGATGCGATGTACTATGATGCCTTAATGTTTCCGAGATCATGGAACGGTGTTACCTTTATAAATCGTGGAGACAAAATCTTTTCTCCTCTATGAGCCGGGAAAAGATATTGACCATGTTGGAATTCAGGCACTCAAAACGAAAATGTTGTACCTGTTACATGTGTCACTGAAATCCCATTACCGTTGTGCAATGGAGGGCATTCTAGGTAGCAATATCCTGTCCACGTCAAAATGTTTCAGCTATTCAAGTCTTTCCTTTGCAAGGCTGTTCTAAAAAACGTCAGGCGCAAAGGAGTAACCTGTCTGGACACGAATGATACGTTTGCAACAGTCGCTGTTTGAACAAGGTGGGTCTCGGGAGAGTTTCCTTGGAACGCTTATTGCTAGAATGTCAGGACTTTTCCCACCTAATAGGGACGATCAGAAATACTTTGGATTTGTGACTCTTTACCGTTTGAACTATTTTATGCATCAAGAACTGGTGGGTTTGTCGTAAACACAGAACACCGTCCAATTAACTAAGGGCGCATCTATGAACATGCCTCAGGGTTCAAGACTGTTGAAATGAAAGTAGGCAGTTTGTGATTCCACCTCGTCGCAATCAGATCTATCATCGGGTATCCCCAAAGTACAAATCTGCTAAAGAATCGATGGGCGGTCGAATCACTGTGTAAAGAGATTGGCACCTTCTCGACAATGAATCAGCCAGGACACTGAGCCTGTCCTGAATATATTTGATCTGGGCCTTTATATTCAGTTGTGCACATCAGCGAAGAAAATCCCAAGCCAGTAGTCATACATTTTTATTATTTTTCCCGATTGTTATAGAAGAGAGGTCACCACACAATTATTCGTCATAATAAGGACGACATTTCTATATAGTTGGTTCGTATAGAAATGAAACGTTTTTGTTATGCCCTTCATTTCTAGAAAGTTAACGTGAAGAGGTAACTCTTCTAGCTCTATTTCGCCACTGACAATGGTCAATAGGCAACAAATGGGCTTTCAGGGAGGAATTCCTCTCGTTAGCCATTGTTTGTTGCACCATTGTCACATGCTACATTGCAGGGTATAAAGTAAGTCGTCAAGGCTATCCCTGTGCGGGTTGTCCTCATCGGAATTTTGTCAGCAACAGAATGAAACATTGTAGGGGTATCTGTGCACGGTTTGATATTTATCAAGTCAAAGGATCGGCAGCCAAGTAAGTGTCACGGTTTGTCGTGAAGGTATAAAATGCATGTAATGGAATTGATCAATCAGCTTTGCTATCGCCTGGAAGGCTCGGTTGTTTTCTCGACTGTCTGTTCAATAATTGCATGGTTGGTCAGTTCAGCTAAATGGACTGGTCTGGCAACCGGATCCCGTATAGAGCCGCATGTATCAAACACGGTCTCCGAAGTGACTAATTCCCAGTCACTGATTGTGGAGTACTAACGTCTAGCTGTCAGACTGGCTGGTTGGCAACCGGAATAGCTTTATGGGCTGATGTACAACGAATCATCCATGTTTAAAAAATACCACATTCACCCGGACTAACAAGGACCTAAGATCATATTTGGACATGCGATGTGACCTACGTTTCCTGGGCTGCCGAAATAAATCCGATCCAAAATTGAAGGTAACATGAACTAACATCGTCCTAGACTTGATGAGACTCTTAAGGTTTATTCACATCCATGGAACATACTTCTTCTTTCCACTTCGCACATACATTGCAGTAAGAAATCGATGAATACTTTGTCAAATACGACTTTGTTTAATCTGAAATGACATGAACGAGAACAACACATGTAACAAAAACCATACTGCAGAAATACCTTGAGCAGAGTCACGAATAGCGCGTGTTTTTGTTGCGTGTGACATATAATGATGTCATTGTTTAATATAAAACGACATCATCGAACAAATATCACAAACATCAATCAGAAAGTGTTTGCATATAACAACGCCAGCGGAATAATATTTTGTGCAAGAGATACAGAGATACACATATGCTGGTCTTGGAGACTCTAAAATCTTACACTAAGTATTTTTCGTTGTCATTGCTGGTTTATCTGAAATGAAAAGAATGACGAAAAATCAGAAATTAACAAATGAACTCAAACGTGTACGCCACTAAGCAATCCATTTTGGACGACAATGACACAGTTGGGGCATAAGGTCAGAAAATAACACTGAAGTCGTAACTTTAAAATCTTCATTAAATATCAACAAAGTTCGCAAAATAATGATCGCAACATGTTGTAAATACCTTTACACTAAGTACTATAACGACTTTGTCTATGGATAGTAAGTAATCCACAAGATTAACTTATATTCTATGAAAGGAACGATATATGATCTATGTCGTATCGAGGGAAAGCTAAGCATTAATGAGCATCCGTTGCCACATAGCGATTGTAAAAGGAGGTAAGAGGAGAGGTGGTCGAGCAGTTTCTTCCCTTCGACTACACGGGATATATGGAGTACAAACTGGAAAGATTTCTTCATTTTTCTACGATTACTGAATTCGAGATGTAGCAATGCTTCTTCCTAACATTAATGTGATTGGCAGTGGATTAGAAGAAGAAGAATCATATAGATTAGATAATTACTGAAATTAAAGCCATGGAATAACAACATAAGTCCATTAAAACACATCTTTGACGACGTTATACAAACAGGTCGTAGTGATAGATCTGATCAAACTTCTGTTTTCATGTCATGTGATACACATAATTTATGGGATTATGAGATAATGTATCCCAAATGAGCAAGCTGCAACATGCATAAGAATGTTAAAATACTTGGATCAGTACTACTATAGCATACTGGTGAAATCTTATAACTCTTGATCTAAATAAAAGGAACAGAAAGAAAGTGAAGCTAATTTAAATAAAATTCAACAAACAATCTATTTCCCTAAAATACAAAGTGAAAATTCAAAAGAAACTTACAATGTTGTGAAATAAATCCCAATAAATCATAAATGTTATATTCATAGTCCAGACAGTATAACATGTTTCGAATGAAGTCCTGTAAATATCCTGATGAACTACAACGATATAATCCAAAATGTCTTTGAATGAGTTCTCAATAATCCCAATATATTGTTTTAGTCCAAGAAGTCACTGAGCACTTAGTAATTTCAATGAATAATTTAAATATATAATTTCTCTCAAATTATATCTGAACACGACTATAAAGTCTGAACATATATTTTCGAAGGCTGATATGAAACGGGAATGAATTGTGTTTTCGAAGTTAGCAATCTATAAAATTCCCAAATGATCTATGAAGCAGTGGACCGTTATGTCTAGATGTGAGTCCTTTCCAACGGGCCATTCCATCAAATTGTCAGTAAGTTATATTCCAGAACATTCTGAGATCATAGACAATGTTAGGTACGGAACTCAAATTTTGGTAAATACTTCAAAAATATGACAAAGTTAGTTAAGCAAAAACTCTATTTTAATAACCCTCAATCATATATTAAAACTTATGCACACAATGCAAGTTAAACATACATAACAGAGTTTAATCTAGACTTAAGCCAATAGCATTCCAGTGGAGATCGAATAGAACACTATTTATATTCTTTAAAATAATCCCCTCAAAACAAGATTATGTTACCATGCTGGCATTTGTTTCCTCAAGTAATCGGAAGCAGTACACAACTGTACAAGATGTCATCACAGTGAGAAAAGTTAACTGTCATTTCTCTTGCAGTTAAAGCTCAAAGTTTCTTTGCCCAAGAGATGTGAATAACAAATTGCTCAAATCTATTAGAAAATATTATAAAAGAAATCAAACTAGCATCCACGGTGCTGGAACTTTGGACTTATTAAAATCTTGTTAGTCAATAATCGTCTATCAAAAAATGTACTTTCTCAAATTTTCATAGACAGTGTCAGGATAATAATTACACAACTTTCCACGCTTTTATAACAGTGATATAAATTAGTTGAAAATATACGTAGAAAACTAGAAGCTAGTAGTTCATACTACCCAAAATGAACTATTTATTGTATTTATTCACCGTTCTTGTGCGTTGGCAATACATGGAAACATGGTTAAAATATAGTTATGTTATTTATTTCTTGAGATTCTTGATCATTTAATAAATAGCTGTAGTTATAAGAATTACCTGCTCCAGTTCTTCCAATAATTCCAACCTTTTCTCCTGGGTGAATATCTAAGTCAATGTTCTTGAGCACGGGTTCCGCGTCTTCTTTATACTTCATGACTACCCGTGAAAAAATGATAGCTCCCTGGTCTGGCCATTTCTCGTGTGCGGGCGGTTGTTCGTCCTTTTCAGATTCTAGAGTCTACAAAAGAATATAAAGAAGTATTACTATTGCTGTGGTAACGTACTCGCTTTGTGCCTTTGCCACTACGTAGGGTCAAGCCATCCACTGTAATAAGTGTAATAAAGTCGCCCATTATGAAAGATCAAAGTTTTCTCCGAGTCTTCTATTTTTCTTCGCTCCTAAAACCCACATTACGCTCGCATATGAGTCATCAGAGATTTCGTAAAAGTGATGTACTTTGTTTATTTCTTTTAAAATGAATTTTAAAAGAGAAAAGTTAAGCCCATCTGTTTTAACTGCAAACCATATAGACAACAATAACAAACCGTCAGCCTTACGGATGATAAAAGTATCGACACAGTTTACTTTATTATAAGAGTCTCTGTTCTGAATCGATGTATTGTCATAGTACTTTGCACAGTTGCTATATATAGTAATTAATCTCGTCATTTTCCATTTTGTTAGATGGTGTGTGTTTTGGCATTCTAGACTGTTTATGTATAAAAGCTTTGCACATAAGCAGAATAACTAAAAGGCCGATACGCCGCCTCAATGGTCAGCTCACAATTTTTGAGTTTTCTTGTTTACTAATGCCCAGTTCTAAGCATGGTTGGTTTAGAAAAAAAAAGAACAAACCCGAACAACATAGCCAGTTCTCTTCCCAATCGATATTTTAGATAGCGCTGCAGGCAAGCAAGTCTCTCCTCCGGAATGTTTTGATTTTATCTCAAATCGCTGTCTATAGTTGTGCAGTAAGCTTTTGACATTTGAATAGCATACAAATTAATTTATGCCTGAAACAACTTGCGTCGTGTCAAATTGCTTACATGTATTTTCTAAAAATAAAGAATTTTGGAATGCGTGAATATACGCCATAAGTGAGGCAGAGAAATTTTGAAAAAGTGGCCACTTACAGGCAAATTTATTGAAGACGACTACGAAACGGTAATCCATTATGGTCGATTTATTATTTCTATTTAATAATGATAAAAAAAAATTATCGCGGTATTTCCATTTTAACAACAGTTATCATCATTAACACGAAGTTGTGAACATAAATAATAATAATAATAATAATAATAATAATAATAATAATAATAATAATAATAATAATAATAATAATAAAAATAATAATAATAATAATTATTATTTTTATTATTAATTGTGGTAGTAGTAGTAGTAGTAGTAGTATATTACTATTACTACCACTGTTGCTGTTGCTTCTACTAGTACTATTACTGCTGAAAGGATATAGCAGCACCAGAACAACACCAATAATAATAATAATAATAATAATAATAATAATAATAATAATAATAATAATAATAATAATAATAATAATAAATTGTACATGGTGAGATTTTCAATATGAATATAATGGTGGCTTTTTCTATACTGCTTCGTTGCTTTTAAAGCTAACAAATAAACCAAGAATGCAATTATAAATGACTCTTGTCAATGTCTAGATTGTAAATATATTTCATGTTGTAATGCAGACAGGAAGATAAATCGACAGTTCTGTTATTTACAACACTTTGCACACAAAAGAGCATTTCAATTCCAAGATACTAAATACATGATATCCAAGAAATTTTATTCAGTGATCGTAGTCTAGAAAACGTAACAGTGACTAGGAACAAGCTGTTATACTGGTGTATATTTTCATTTGGACAAATTTAAAAACCGTATTCTCGACTGATTGATCAATTTAATCGTCGTTATCAATGAAAATCTAGATAATGTAGGTAATTCACCTTTACGTCTAGGTACGACAAGCACTTTTCAGATGGTCACGAGTATCGGTTGAACATAGACGAAGTAAACTGAAATTGCAAAGGACCCACTTCACCAAAGCGCCGGGTTTTAATATCATGGGAAGTAACTTACCGATGACTACTCCCCATTTCCTTCCGTCGGTGTCTAAAAATTGACAAATATATATTCAAGTCTAATTCTGAAGATAAAGAGAACACGATGATGAAGAAAAAGAGTTAAAATGTTGATAAAAGATAATAGATGCTAGCAATCTGACAAATAGGCCCACTAAAATACTCCTTGAGTGCATAATACGGTTTCACGAAAAATTTCTCAAGCGCTTTCACACTACTGTTGTAACTGATGAAAATTTATTTGAAATAAATTACATATTGTCGCCAGCATTTGACTTTGTAAACCGTATAAAATTTAAAGCATAATGTAACACCTACCTCTTTGTATTCATTAATCCTTTCAATAGATGTGAATCTTGCCTCCGTCTCGTTTGCAACACGAACGAGAAACTGCATAACGGAAACAATCTGAAATTAAGTAAAGCGATTCAAGATAGGCATGCCCAGACACACAACACACACACACACACACACACACACACACACACACACACATATATATATATATATATATATATATATATATATATATATATATATATATATATATATATATATATATATATATATATATTGTTACGTATTTGGAATTAAATTGTTTGTGTGTAAGTTCTACATTTTTTAAAATTTCATTTCTGTTTCATTGCATTTTATTGCAATTAATATTTTATCGGATTAGAGATTCTTTTTTGTAATGAGATAAATGTTGTTTACTTAAGACGAAATAGTGTTACGCGAGAAATATCATTTAATCCGTCCTGCCTTGGTAACAGAGTCAACAGGAGGTTAAAATGATTGGTCAGTTTCAGGAGCATACTTTCTTTGCGTGATCACTGTGTGTAAACAACCTTTTTATGATTGGTTCTTAAGTTGGGACAAATTGGTCTACGTGATCAAATTATTGTAGTAAGAGACCACATGATTAATTTCGCGAGACTTAAGATGAGGCCATTGGGTTGTAAATACGCACTCCTAGGATTTTTCAGGCAGAGTTATTCTAACACCTTGAAGGAACAATCTTTATTATTTTTAATTTGTTGTCAGAATTGTTTATTCTTCATCTGATTTTTTGGATTTAATAATTTAATAAATCATTTCCCTGGACACACAACAAGTTGATTTTATAAATAAAAATTCTAAAAGATATTTTCGGAAATTTATTCTGGAATTATTCTAAAACAAAGACTGTGATTCAAGTGAGGAATTATTGATTTTATTATATTGGACTACATCTGACATCGCATTCCATATTTATTTGTCGTCGGGACTCGAACCTGATTCAAATAGGATTATTTAGTGATAGGACTTGTGTTTTCATTCTTAGGATCAAAGTTTGGATTATATTCACAGACTGTAAGTCTTTTTACCAATTTTTACATTGTCTATGGAAATAAATTGTTTTGCTAAAATATATGATTTATTCACAGCCATAATAAACGTCTTTGGTGTAGATGAATGCCAACATCAACACAACTAGTAGTAAATTCAGACAAATCCTCTCCGGTAACAAATCTCTATCTCTTTCTTTCTTCAACATTTGGACTGTGCAAATCAATCTACTGTCTACGGTCGCACAGTTGCAATATCTCTTTTAGGCTTGACCGGTTGTTCTACACCAATATCATATTTTTTTTTTCCGAACAAGGCAAGGCCAAGATATATATATATATATATATATATATATATATATATATATATATATATATATATATATATATATATATATATATATATATGGGGAGAAACCGGCATGCTAACACTATTTTCATCCTTCACACAATGGTTTAGTGTTTCCGGTTAGCAAAATATTAGCTTAGTATCACCTTGGAAATAATGTAGACCAATATTTTCCTCAACTGCTGAAAATTTTATATGGTCACGAGAGTACTGCGGTTTATTGATACGAGGTGTATTTATAGGCAAAGCTCGCCTAATCTACCCTTCACTCTCGGTACAAAATGTGTTCATTGTGATGTAGTTTAGGAATTATTTTGAAAGGTTTTGCGTTGGTTCCTGAGGCTTAGGTAGTAATGAGGGATATGCAATATTACTGCTTGCATATTGACACATGTTTAGAAAACTGGACAGACCGATAACAAATTTGTATAAATAAACGACAGCTATTTGATAGGTGATGGTTAAAAAAAATACGAGAACATTAGATAGCTCATTTTGGTTGAAAAGTTCGATAATTGCGTTCTTAGTGACGTCAAGAGCTACCTTAATGAGCAAAAGGTCGAACCTTTAGAAAATGCTGATCGTAAAGATGACAATTGATAATTCTTTGGCTATCAAAGCTTCACATGTCAAGAAGTCAGAACGTTTCGGCTTTGAAAATCTTCTCATTCTTTTAAAATTGTGAGGAATCGGACTTCTGATCAGACTAGGCACAAATCTCTAATGAAATGACACATTTCTGATTACTACAGATTAAAAGGAAAGCAATAGGCTTAATGCCGAGCTATTCCAAATTATTTTATTTGGTCAAGAGCACGGCCATGTATTGAAAGTAATACATTTCTTGGGTCGAGTAAACCACAGTCTTTTTAATTATAGAGAATTATGAACCAGTCATATCGAATCGTTCTATATCACATATTCGTGATTCTGCTATGCCCATCCAATTAAAATTGTAAGAGGCACATGAGCTGGTCAGACTTTTATTATCACAAACGTTGCCTTTATCTGAAACGTCTTCTTCTAGAGAAAGTGATCTTATTCAGGAAGATGTAGAGTGCCGTTATTTTAATATTCTGATTCAATGTGTAAATCACAGGAACCATGATATTCGGAACACTGGAGGGTATTCATTTATTTCCAGGCAATGACATTACCAGAAATATGGTTATGGTAATTCCACTTGAAACTGATAAGCCTTGTTTGGATCAAAAAGATAATCCTATTGAAAAAAAATATTGATTTGTAAATAGTTTGCGCAGTTACTTGAGCTATGGCAAATAATGCTCATGAGAATGATGTTGATCAGAAAAGTATTCTTTTAGCTGACACATGTATTGGTCAGGCTTTTGATGAGGTCACCTTTACTCCAGGTTTGGATCAGTTTGGATCAGTCAAATAGTGTTGATCTTTATTAGCTTTCTCTTTATTCTAACCAGGACGACAAACGATAATAAAGTGTCGTCTAACAGGAAAAAGATCCAGAGATGTCCTGTTTGTTTCAGAGAGCCATTCGTGAAACTGAAGCCACAGAAGTACATGTTTATTAATTTGTTAAAAATGGGTTCCTTATGGGAAAATGGAGACCACCTGAGGTACCGCTCATGACGAGTGGTCAGTGAACTATCAAACTGCAGTTCCAAAATTGCATAGATAGGAAATTCATCGTTTGGCCAAATAAACTAGTTTGGCTTTTCATATTGGAAATACAGAAGACTTATCATAAAACCTAGATTCACTTTTATTGGCCAAAAAATAAAAATCAGCGTTTCTTAAGTATTGTAGATCTTGTCACACAAGTCAAAAATAGCAAAACCAGATCAGAAGATAACTAAGGCTCATCTAAACCTATTACTGCATTTGACGAACCATTTAGCAGAAAAATGGTAGATTGCATTGGTCCCTTACCTAAAACCAAACCAGATAACCAATACTTGTTCATCATAGTGTGTACGTCCGCAATATTCCCAGAGGCAATTCTTGTGAAGAATAGTAGAACTAAAACAACAATAAAGTTTTGCTAAAGTTTATTTTTATATACACAGTATGGCATGTCCAAATTTTATGTCTGGAATGTTTCAGTGAGTTATGCATGAATTAGGCATCCAGCTATATTAAATTTTTCTACCTATCACCATGAACGCCAAGTAGCTTTGGAAAGATTTCATCAAACTTTGAAAAATCTGATTCGGTCATATTGTTTTGATACTGGAGAAGATTGGGATGAATATGATCATTTACTGTTGTTTGTTGTTGGGGAATCAGTTAAGAAATATTTAGGGTTTGGATATACACTGTCCAAGGACCACTGAAGTTCGAATGAAGATACACAAAGTAATCCTCTAGATTGTTTCTAAGTATAAATACAAGTTGTCACAGACTTGTGAGGTTGAAAGAACTAATATGCACTCTACTCAATAAAAAAATGAAATTAAGCTATAACAAAACTATAAGGAAAGGAATTTTCATACTGGTGATAGAATTTTAAATCAATCCAAAAGAGAGTTGTTTTGCTGTTTCATATCTTGGACATAGCGTGGGACATGGCTAGGTTAAACCTAATGATGATAAGGTGAAAGGATGTTTCCGAATTCACCGTGTCTATCAGTAGAAAGAAATTGATGCAATATTTTGATATGGCAGGATATTATCGGAATTGTTTTCATAATTACTGAATCCCTGACAAATTTGTTGAACAATAAAACCAAGTTTCAACAGTCTGAGAAACTTTTAAAAGCTATTCTTAATAGTGCACCAGTTCTTTCAGCTCCAAATTTAAGTAAATAATTTAAATGTCTGTTGATGGCAAGTAATGCTGGGGTTGGTGCAGTATTAATTCAAGAAAATAAAAATGGTGTGGATCATATTGTTTACTTTTTCTAAGAAATTAAATAAGCGTCAGAAGTTATTCCTCAATCGAGAAATAATATGCAACTTCGATATTGGCATTTGCAATAGATTGAAGTGTAGTTCAGCTCCTTCTCTGATTATTTTATTTAGCCATTCCAACCACCTTACTTTCATTGGCAAGATGAAAAACAAGAATCAGTGATTATTAAGATAGAGTTGTACGTTGCAGGAATATAATATTTAAATTACGTACGTTAACGGGAAAGACAATTTAATAGCAGATGCACTTTCATGTGTTTAGTAATTTATATTGTTTCATGTGTGCATAAGGTTTCATCATATATAATTTTTGTCACAAATATATTTGACTAAGATTAAAACTAAAGTTTTATTGCATACATCTTTCTTTTCCTTAATGATGGAGAGCGTTTTTAATATAGTGCATTGCTTGTTAGTTATTTTTATTTTTCTATTTCATCATATGCTATTGTAATGTAACACTTGACGTGAATTATTGATTTTTTATTCAGCAAAAACACTAATACATAGCTAAACTATTATATATGTGTTTGGGTTTAATATCAGGATCATTATTAATACAACTAAATACGTTTATTAGGAACTGGGTCTAGGTTATTGGAATTCCCCTACATTTTCTCTGGCGTACCTGACATATTCTAGGTTATATTATAATTGTAGTAGCATAATTTCTAATTATAACTAACATTTTATTTGTAAACATTAAGAAGTTTCTAGAAGGGTATTTTTCATTAGGTTATAATTTTGTTTAGAAAATGCTATTTGCGACATGAGGTCCAGTAGAGGACTTCATAATCTTGTCACTGGAAAATTTATTGATTCGTGCTTTTAGATCTAGCAGAATCAATTTTGCATTAGTTTGTGTCCAGAATTTAATTTGGGTTGGGATATTTAATGATAATATTCAATTTATTTAATTCAGTGATTTTTTTTCTTCTAGAAATACAGAGTACCCATAAATAAATAATAATCCTGGACAGAGACATTCACTGGGATTTATTGCGATTTAAAACTTGGAATGATATTGCAGTGATTAAACAACAATGCTATACAGGCAATCACAGGCAATGACAGGCACATCAAAACTGTCAGCGTTGGACTTAATTTGGATTTCCACTAAAGTGTATTCAGAACTTTAAATTAGTAGGACTTGTGTCTGTAATTCTAGGATTATTTTGGGATTAAATCGCAATATTGTAAGTTTTTTTTATTTCTATTCAAGAGAAATAAATTATTTGCTGAAGATTACAAAGCTTGCTGTTCACTATTTTCTGTTACTTATTCTAAGAGAATAGAATCGTAACACTTATTAGAGTATATCTTCTATACCAATGAATAAGTTATTTATGTGTTTATTCTCCAATAACAACCACACACTTTAGGTTCTAGCTGTTGACTTAAATTTGCTTCTTTTTTCTCTTTGAATAAAATGACTTTTCTCTCTCATTCCATTTATTAAGTAAACAAAGTCATTCTAATTAAAAATATTCTGGTAAATTCATATTACTTTTGGACACAAAATATGTTTTTTGTTCTGTTAATATGTGTAATTATTTACATAACTTACATGACGAAAGTTTACAAGAAGGCACACATAAATGAGATTGCCCCAAAAGGGCTATTGCCCAAAGAGTCGGGGCACGAGTAAACCATTTAATATGAAAGGTCAGTTAGCAAGGTTACTTGGCCTAGGTTTGGTTAAAATGTCATGTTGTATGATTAAATAGCATACACTGAGAATTAATTGGTGTTTTGTTTTTACGTAGTAGTGTAGGTTGTTGTTGGGCTTAACGTCATTTTTCAGCACACGATAGGCTATTCATGGCGGCCAGTATTAATGGTGGAGGAAGAAACCGGGAAATCACCGAAAAGAACCACCGACCCACGAGAAGCTACTGGCAAACTTTCTCACATATCCACATTCGCCGAATCTTAGACTCGAACTGACGCAGAGAGAGGTGAGATGGCAATGATCCGTAACGGACAGCGCTTTAGACCACTCGGCCACTCGGGGCCCCTAGAAGTGTAGGAGAAGAATGGAAAAGTAACCTAGGCACTATGTGTCAGAAAGAGTGCAAAATTCATAAATGGTACTAAGTAAAAGTCAGTGACCAAAAAATCTAAAAGGTCGATCAATAACATAACTTTGAATGTCGCCATTGTAGTTTGAATACACACGAAGCTGGAGTTTGTATCAGTACGCTATTGAATATGTTATGTATTTTTAATTTATACTGTGTGCGATTTTAGGTTGTAAACAGAATGCTTACGTGCAAGAGTTCAAGTCCAGTCTTGTTTATTGTTAGCCTAGGTTTCTCCGTTGGAAATATTATTGTATTAAAAATATATACTTGGTTTTGATTAATCATTTAATACTATTGAAATTAATTCGGAATATTCTGTAAGTTTGGACTTGGGATATGACATTAATCCTTAATTGGAATTTAATTCACAACACTGTACGTTTCTCTTGCATTTTTTTTTTGTTTTGGTGAGAAAAAATTGCTTGTTGACTTCATTTAAATTGTTGGTTTAACTTCTTTTTATTACATATTTAAGACCTAGAATGGTATCAAATAACAAAGTGCAAAGATACAAAAAAAAATCTGCAACAAAAGGTTCAAAGAAGTGAAACTTCCTTTTTTTTAGACCTACGTGACTCCTTATGATGGCTGAACAGCAGATTAAAATTGTAAAAACCAACCCGTGAACAGAGTCCAAGGGTGAGTCCAGCTACGGCTGGTGGGATAGCGCTTTTGGCCAGAACGAGGGTGGCGGCAGTGGAGATTGTCAACATTGCTGCTAATAGGTCAAGCCGAAGTCCGATCCACCGCATACTGCACTCAAACAAGAATGTAGCCACTGACACCACGTCACCAAAGCTCATGCAGCTGAAATAAAACAGAAAATCTCTCAAGGAAACCATATTTCAAAAGAAATGTAATAAAAGAGTTTAATAATTTGTATATACATCATACCTAAGTGATCAGTGCATGCGATCTTAATGAACAAATATTTATGCACATTTATTTTACAAATCACAAGTGCAAAATGATATTCATGACAATAGTAGTCGTTACTTTTATTTAGTTAAAAAAGAATTAAGTCTCAAATGGGCATGTGATCGCTTAGCCGGCTGACATCTGCAAACTAGCTGAATTCAAGAGAAGTTGGCCTATTTACCTGGTTGAATAAAGTGTTCCCCTAAAATCAATCTTTCGAATTTTGTTGAACAATTTAAAAAAAAATTCTTTTTCTTTTTATTGGGTGAGGATGGTACATTGTTTCTATCTTTAAGTAAAGGCAGCCACATTTAATGGCAGTTCACCATCATTCGTACAAATTTAGAAGACCTTCTTAATACTATAGGATTTCTATATTTGTCAAGTTCTTTTGAGACATTTTTGAGAATATGCCATTTAAAGGTTTCTGATTAGAAATAGAAGCCATGCTGGATGCCAGATAAATATTATTTGTATAAACTTTGTTATGTGTAGGATCGTAAAAATGCAACAAAAGAAGAGAGTAAAGCCAACAAGCGTGGTAAGGTTTAACAAAATAATTTATTTCTCTAGAAAACCAAATAAAATATGAGATAGGACTTACGGTTTGTGAATATATACCAAAAATTAATCATAAAATCTAAAAATATAACTCATATTACTAAAAGTTCTAATTTGAATCCAGTTTAAATCACGATGAAGTTCCAATATGGAAGACGATGACGTCGAATAAGGTCGTTGTACTGAGGGCAACAGTTCCTCGTTGAATCACAATCTATAATATTCTGTTTTGGAACTCCAGAATACATTTCACTTTTGTCCAAGAATATTTATAAGAAAAGCACATGCTTTGTTTTTCGGAGAATATGAATAATGAAATCCCCCAAAAATAGATGAAATTCAGAACAAACTGGCATCATCAAATAAAGAAACACTTTGAGATCCAACGGTGTAAAAATACGACTTAAAATCTACAAGAAAATGTATGTTTTAAGCCGCGAGTTTAGATCACATGGTGGCTGCTGTGACGGACTACGATAACACTAATTTGAACAGCGCAATACAAATGCCATTTATCATGTAGGCTATAATAGCCCTATCTAAAAAATCAGATTCTCACGCCAGAAATGAATAATAAACTATCAACAACTTGGGTAACACATAGGTCGAACATGACATTGGTGATAGCCAATCATTTTCATTAAATGTTTAAAAATGTCTCAACCAAGGTGAACTAAAACTAGTGATAAAGCAATTTTTACATTCTAATCACGTCAAGTGAATTTTTCGAAAAGAGATTCAAGTACAGAGAAAATGATAACTACAATAAAATATAATGAAACAAAAGAAAAATATAAAAAAATAAAATTAACACACAAGCTATTTAATTACATATTCGTAACAATCTAAAAATCTTTATGTTAATATATTTTCTGTAAAATTTTGTTCTGCTCTTTATGAGAAGAAATCGCTCAATTTTTTTTAGTGACATCGGCCATACTGGATGCCTGAACAGCATCAACTTTACATAATGAAAAGCCTCTATGCCAGAGTGTTTTGTTTTTAAATGGGTGAAGTTATGCTCAGCAGATTTTTAAAAGATGTAATTTAAAGATTTTACTATTACTAGGAGAGTCCTGTTTGCATATCCTTTAAGGCATTTTAGCAAAGATGATTCTTCTTCAAACTGGTCTTTAATAAACAGTTCTTAAGGAGAGGTCACTTTAAGAATTTTTTTCTAATTTATAGTAACAGCTGACATTTTGGATGGCGGATCGGCATTATTTATATAAGTTATTTTAACTGAAATGCTTTCTGTTAAAATTCGTGAAATTCTGCTAAGCATTCGTAAAAATGTTTTACATATTTTTAGCAAAGACGATCATATAGGCCTATTATTGTTCAGCGGCTTTTGAGCAGCTTTCGTTTAAGGTTTTAACGTATTTAGCAATGACGGCTATCTTGAGTGGAAGATTGACAATTCGTGTCCAAATTTTAACAATCTTAAACCTGGATTCTTTCTGCCAAGTTTAGCTCATATTGGTCCAATGGATATTAGAATAAGTAAATGAATGATAGGTAATTATGACGGACGAGACACAATCCCAGGCGCGAATATCAGACATAACAATGTCCTAAGCTCACTTGTCCGTATATCTAGGTAAGCAACAACAATGTAATATATATATATATATATATATATATATATATATATATATATATATATATATATATATATATATATATATATATATATATATATATATATAATAGAGGAAATCTATGACGCTTTTTCCTTCTCCTTGTGTTGATGGTGATCGTTAGATACTGTATGTTTGGGATGCTAAAAATGAGCAACTTACTGAACTGAGATCAGTCATTATACACTGCAACCAATGTACAATAGTAAGATGCATTAATCTTCAATTTTGAAGGCATAAGTAAAAACATATTTTAGCTCTTCTATACTTTTAAGAAAAGTCGACGATAAAAATTTCTCTCGAAGTCGGAATGGTAATAAATAATCTCAAAATATATTAAAAAATTATAAGAAGACTGCTACATTTTTGCATTAAATGGGAATTGAAAATTGATGATCAGCACAGCGAAATAATTGTTAATTTTCAAAAGCAATTAGTCGAAATAAATAAATTTATAATTAACCCAGAATCCAAGTACCTTGAATATTACACGATGAAAAAACACTCAGTTGACGAAAGTAAAATAATGGTAACGACATACTTTTCATAAAATCTTTGCTCTTGTTTATATGTGACAATAGCAGATAGCCCCTGAGCGGAAGTGGTCACGTGACTCAATAAAGGTGATCTTGAGACGTTTTCTAGGCGCTTTAGTTGTCGAGTAGACACTGCCATGATAGATTTCATAACCCAGAACAAAGCAACAACCGGTACGGCCGCAACGAGTATCCAGGGAACGTAATATACTGTCAGCAGGATGGACAAAACGCTTTGGTTCATGATTTGGAACAGAGCGTGAATCAACTGCGGAAGGAAGACATCCGCTGTGGAGTTCAAGTAGAAAGATGGACATTATGAAGAGTCGGTTTCAGACACAAACTTAAGTAATTGCATCCATGCACCTACACATATTGTATAGGTAGCATGCAATCTAAAGATATGACCGCTTACTGAAATCACGAAAAATGAAATATATATATATATATATATATATATATATATATATATATATATATATATATATATATATATATATATATATATATATATATATCGATTAAAACATATAGAAAAGCTTGGCCAATAAGTTGCAATTCAAAACTTGTTTCGTAAGTGAGATTTTGTAAAAACAAATCTTCGCAAGTATCAAAATCGCTAAAAATTTCAGTCGCCTAATGGTCATATTTGGACGGAACAAAATGTATTATTCTTAATTGTTTTAAACTCTAGTGTACTTCAGCCGACATTTTTAAGGAATTGCAGTGGGATATTTCTCTGCAAACTTTTGATTTTAATCAATCAATGTAATTACTGATTTACTTTATTCCACTCTCCATAACTTATCAAAACATTAATTACACTTGACTTGCGACAATTGCTATTTTCTCTGGGGCAGTTAACGTAGCGCATTTAGTTGATGATAACGAATTGTCCGAATCATATAACTATTTTCCTGTAACTAAACTCGAATGATCGTGAATTATCTCGTTTCTTTCAGTGTGACTATAGCGTAGTGCATGCTGAAAATTGTATAATAAGATCAAATTATTATATCAACCTTCGTCCATATCTTTAGAAAATCTATTCAAAACTCGCCCGGCAGGGTTGGTATCAAAGAATTTCATTGGCGCTTTCACAACCTTGTCAAGGACTTCGTTGTGAAGGTTGCTTGCGGCTGTTATTGTCACCTGCGTAGAAAAAAAAAGACCTTACCATATCCTTCTAATTAATAATTTTCTGCCTGTTCTATACGCGAAGAGATGTAACACTGGCGATTATATATTTCTGAGTACTGGCTGTGAAAGAGATTATAAAGAATGAATAGACTATTTCCATATTTTAATATTTGCGGTTGCATTACCAACACAAAAGATGAGGATGAATTATATAAAATTGACGATTTCACGATAATTTGTTCTGCTGATGTCTTTCCAAAATTCCAAGTATTTAATTTTCTCAGTGACAACATTTCCCACAGATTAAGGATACCATTGTAAGATTAAATATATATTTTAGTACGTTTCTTAGTTATCATTTCAAACACTAGAGGAAATGTTAGCAAAAAATGACAAATTTCTATGTTAAACTTCCCGATAGAATTTGTTGCATGTGAAATTGTGTCTTAAAACGCTTCGAAGTGATATAAAAATATTTTTGCAGAGATTAGAGATCCGCGGTTATTGATTTTATAATAAATTTAGAACTTCTTCATATCGATCTTCTTGTCAATTTTGTAACTACTCAATTTATACCGAAAAACCATAAATGAATAAATGCATAATCGCATTCCGTACCTTGATGCCACCTATACTCTTCATGATCTGCAGAAGTAGGATACCGACAAGTGAGGTACCATACACTAGAAGGTAAAATTCGTATGTGAAAACACCACTAACATTGGGGTCGTCCACAGTCATGTTTATATTGTTGGAACTAGCAGAAATCATGGGCAATGTAGTGGTTGATATGGTTGTGAAAACAGCGAAAGAGGTATTCCAGATCGGCACCGATGTGCCGCCATTGGTGTCTTGTGAACTGGGAGACTGTTTCGTATCAGAACCCGTCCAGTTTCTATTGAGTCTGGCTTCGCTGGTTGAACCCTTGAAAAGCATAAACAAATGCTTTGACAAACTATAATGTAATATTTATTATTATTGATGAATATTAAGTATGTATTTATGCCCAAACAAGAATTGAAGTTAATATATTCAGAGACTTGAATCTTCCCTGTTACATAAAAGGAAGTTTCCATGAGAAGAAACTGTGATATATTTATGTGACTTTATGGACTTACATTGCAAGTAAACTAGTTTCATCAAGCAAGTTTAATAATTCAAACTTATTATATGCTCATCTTTTTTCTCCGTTAACTTTACATTGTCAGAATCGTGCAATATTCACCGATATTGAACACCTTCATACATTATCCCACGTGCAAAGGAACTATTTTCTAACGTAAACAATTTTTATGAATGAACTAAAGCAGATATTTCATGGACGGCCACATACCAGCAAATGTTTCATGGACTGAATTTCCTCAAAAATATACTTTTGTAGGTCTGTAAATCTGAATTAGATGAGCCATGTTATGGGTTCTCAAGGTTGATTACACATTTTGAAATTGTACTGTAATTTCGAGTATATTCCAAGTGTAGTTACATCCTCCTTACTGCACTCAAAATAAAATAAACATTAAATTCCTCAGCATCTTTTCGATTATTGTAATGGAAAGGCTTCATAATTTTCCCACATTGTGATCTGAATTATTCAATGACAGAAAAGAAATACGTATGCCGATGTGAACACAATTCAAAACATTAAATTGGCAGACTCTGCTGGAAACCGATGCAAGTCAGTTCATGTAGATATATCCATACATTAATCAAAAGATTGCGTTGAATCGACAAAAATACCAAAAGGTATTCATTCCACATCAAATGGAAAAGTTGTTGTAATGCGTATTCATTGACAATATTACTCCAAATTTCAATTTTAAGTACAGCAAGCGCCATTTTCTTTCGAAACTTACGTCTAGCGCGCGACCAACTTCATATTTATCTGGGCGGGGTTATGCGCTCATTAATAATGTTGTGTAATGATCTATCAACGCTTATGTATTTAGTTCGGAATACGGCATACATTTAGTTACTTTGTTTCTTTCAGTGTATTTTTGTTTATATATTTAAGTCTTGGGAAGAATAAGAAATGAGCATATAATGAAAAGGTTACTGTACTTGTATGGGAAAATATGAACTCGTTTTGTCGGAAGGATATACTGCACTCCCAAGGTCGTGAAGTATATCCATCCGAAAAACTCGTTCATATTTTCCCATACAAATGCAGTAACATATAAATAATATTGGGTACCCGCCATGCAAAATAATGAACGACATGTTTATAAATCAAAACATGAAAAGACAGTTAAACTACATTATTAATTTTAAACCACTTGAAATAAAAAGTAATAAGAACACCAAATGTTTACGAATTTTAAAGGATGCTGGATTCAACGAAATGGCATCCACGAGAACATCTGTCGTTAGCGAAATATTACCGTTCCAAATCTGTGTTGTATTGATGACAATTTTGTAACGAAAAAGTACAAAATGATTGACAAGATCTGACCGTAAATGTGCTGATCCACTTGCTGAGCCACCAGTCACTGAAGACAATGGATGAGGCGGACAGGATGTACACAAGATATATGAATACCACCACAAACCACCCACCACATGCCGTTATGTAGGCCCGGAAGGTAACAAAACTTATATCTCCTACGGAGGATTCTTCTTTCTGTACTAGAATACCTGAAATAAGCAACAAATTAACAAAGTTGTCAATTTGTATACTAGCTTAGCAATTACAGCATGTGCCCTTTGCACACCACTTTTCATACATCACTCTCAACAATATTTAAGTAAATATGTCTTCGAATATCTTGTGAATGCTTTCTTAACTTCAGTTTGCGTACTGAATTTGTAAAACTTTGTCGCATTAAAATCATATTTCATATAAGGTAACAACATTGTACGGTATGTGTTACGGACATATTTATTTTACCAAATAAGCAGCTTAGAGAGTAGAATTTTGAATATTTTGTTTATAGATTCAAAGCACTTGATGAATTCAATATATTCTCAGTCCATTTAAATATATTAAATTTAAACTCATATAAATGTTAACAAATGATAAATCACAATATTTATTATGTGCAAGGATTGAAGTCAATAGTGCTATATTGACGAGACATAATTCAACCTAGATCATAAAATGTATCAGTCACTGCAATTCAATCATATAACATAGTTTTCTAAAAAAAACAAACAGATAAAGACACAATTTATAAATAAAAGAAATCATTTGAAGTTCTTCCGTTTGAACAAGTATGCTAAGTCTTATTGTATGCTCTTTTACTTTTTTTTAAAAATTGTGGTGACCGGTTCTACGCATAGGACTGAACTGTACGAAATATACCATAACTTTGAAGCAAAGTAACTCTGAAAATATTGTTTCTCATTGATCTGGCTAAACTGGAAATTTCCTTGTTGAGTTCAATATGAAGTCTGCAAAATTTAAGAATTTTCTATGCACTATAAAACACTGTCTTATGAAAATGCACATGGGCTTGTTTTAGAGCGAATTTCGGAATAGTCAATTGTGTCTTACTTTTGGCAACTGAGTCTTTCTTTAATTGCATTCCTCCATTTGCACAAGGTTCACCATTTATGATTGAAAATTTGGGTTCCTCTTTTGGAAGGGAGGTTTGATCCTTATTCCCTCTTGGCTTCTCCTTGTCCTGTCCTAAGAAAACAACATGGTCGAACAGAACTTGTGTTGCTTACAAAATAAACTTCATTATAAAAGACTGTTTAACACATAATAGATGAGAATAAATGTCTTCTCTAGAGACTCAAAACGACAATACGGAGTGGGCTGGTCTGAGCAAGGTTATTATTTGCAGGCAATTGAGCAAAAGTCGGGCTCACTAACCATTAAGAAATGCGGTTAAATGGAACTTAAACTGATTTGACAAATTTTGAAAGAGGTTCCTGTAACGACCCTGTAATTGAAGTGTGTGTTAAGGAATCAATTCTGTATAAATCGTTTTATTTCATTTTGTCATTAAATATATTTTTAATACGATTATATTAACATCAGTCTCATTATGTTGTTAAAACATCGTGTTTACTTGAGTCGTAAATGTGACTCATGTGTGCACGTGCTGTGTATGATGGCAAATTCATTACAGGTAAACATTCAGGAATAGCTATGGAAACGATTGGCTGATACTTGGTCAGGCTTTCCTAATGTCCAGATGTATTATGAAATCGCACGTGTCCTCCATGCGCGTCCAGTTTAAACGACGTAGTAGCTTCGTTATATCCTTAGGTATTTTGTAACACAGTCGACAGTTAGAGTCAGATTCGGAGTTTATTGTAACACAACTTCTATTACCTTAGAAAAGGTATTTTTGTGCTAGAAGAAGTCGAACAACATGTGTTTTGTTAGTGGAGCTAATTTTACTTCGTTTGTCTGAACAATTGTTTTCCTGAAGAACAACATTACTGGTTTGCACAAAGACATTTTCCCAAAATATTCTATATTGGAACGGAACAATATAAACTGTGTAAATTCTGGAGTTTTGTTAGCCTTCGTATGACGTCATCATCCGCCTTTTGGACCGGAACTGAACTTCAGACTGTGTGTAGAATTTTTTACAGGACTTCTGTTATCTTTAGAACAAACAATTTGGATCATTTCCGTAAATCGTAAGTCTTGTTTTACATAATTACAATTATTCCATGTTTTCTAGGAAAATAAATTATTTTTGTTAAAATTTACGAAGCTTGTTGCACTCCTTTGTTTTACATTGAACGAGCCGATACACAACATACCATTTAAAAAATGTTAAGATTGATAGCAAAAAGCAAAATTTTTATAGCTAAATGTATATCCTTTGTTTGTAACTTACGCTATTACATTTATAAGATATTAAAAATACTAAGACACTATTAGGCCAAGAGTACAAAAACAAAACAGGAATGGAACCTGGAATGTTAAATGATCTCTAGTAGGTATGCGATCCAATAGAGTCGCATACCAATGATATCAAAAATAAGTTTTTTTTCTTCAACAAAATAATTTATGTATCCGAAATGACAAGGTAAACATAAGAAAATGGACTTGCAGTTTATAAATCTGATCCAAAATTAATCCAAAAGTTAATAAATATAAGTCCTCTCAATAAAAGGTTCTAAGTTAATCCAAGTTCGAATCCCGATGAAGTTTAAAGATGGAATGCGATGACGTCTTCTATAACCTGTTTTGCTTTGTCGTGTCAACAGTTCCTTGTTCAATCATCGCGATTAATATTCCAGCTTTCAAAGTCCGAATAATTTTCAGTTAATATCTTCGTCCAAGAATTATGATGAGCACATTCTCCAGGGTAAATAAATTAATTCCGTAAAAAAAAAATTGAAAGCAAACTGGTAACAACAAAAATACTTTTGACTGACTAAAATAACTATGAAATATTTGTTTAAACCCTAACTTTAACGCACTTTAGATCATGTGATGGGGTCACATGATCACCTAATTTAAGCGGCGTAGTAAAACCACACACCGGCTATAAAGCTGCCATTGAGAAATTGGATTCTACTGAACGAATCTTTGTATAAGATTCAACAATAAAAAATTAAATAGGTTGTTTACTACAGAGCTGAAACTGGCTCTGAATCTAGGTCAGAAAAAGGTATAAAGCTTCAAACTACTGAATGTTTTTCAGGTTAAAACGAACTGAACTGAACTTTCTGAAAAATGTCAAATCCAGTGAATAAAGTTATCATTACAATAACATGTAATGAAATAAAAACATATAAAAAAAAGAATTTAAAACTAAAACACAAGCAATCAAATTACATATACATACCACAACCTAATATTTTAAGTATTTTTTAAAGTGTAAGAGAATTACAAATAAATAGTTAGGGATATAATCGTAAGGAGAAGCAGCAGGCAATCGTTGATAAAGCAATCGTTGAACGATTTAGTCGAACACTTGCTGAGCGGTTATTTGGATATCAATATGCGAAGGAAATATCTACGGAGGGAGGGTGAAGGACAACAATTGGGTCGCTTTAGGAGTAAACAAAATCACCTGACAAAGTCAGGAAAAATACGTCAACAATAGTATAACAAAAATGAGCTAACCTCATGATTTTATTATATTAAGTACTTAAACGGGAATATTGATTGTCACTGCCTTAAAATAAGTAATAACGAGTACATGAGTGTCTTCAACGCCGAGAAAACAGATAACAATTTGGATTGACCACGGAACAGAGTTTTGTAAAATAAAACTTTGAAACAATTGTTGGAGCAAAATAATATTTAAAATATGTTACGGGAAATGAGGGCAGTAGCATTATTGTTAAACGACTTAAACGAAAGAATCCACAAACATCTGACAGATAAAACACATATGGTGAAAATCTTTTGTAGATTAAATCTGATTACAACAGCACGAAACAAAACTATCAAAATGTTAGCAAAAAGACGCAATTACAAATCCGATGCTTGCAAACGAAAATATATATCGGAGTCATGAATATAAGACCTGAGATAAAGTTAGAATTTCTCTAACAAAAAAGTATTAGGAAAAGGATTTACACCAAACTGGACTGAAAATGTATTTTGTTGTTAATAAAGATTTAATGACAATTCCTGCAACGTACACACTAGAAGATTTGTCAGGCGAACCAGTAATTGAATTTCAGAAAACGAATCAAGATGTTTTCGTTATCTGAATGGTAATCAGAAGGCATGACAATAATGGTCTTAAGTGATGCGGTAACAGCGATAAATGTAATAGCTGAATACAAACTAGTTATGTTTTTGACGCTCTTTAAACATTGATTTCATTATGTAAAATAATGCTTTTGTTGATTTCTTCGTATTTACGTGAGACCGATCTAACCAGTTTGCATAGCGATATCAAACAGTTTTCGATCATCGGAGTCTGTGTCGCTGGCGATAGCTCAGCTCAACGCTAACGGCGTCGGGTACTTCAAATTGAAGATCTTGAGAAATAAAATATTGAATTTGATACTTTTTGGGACCAGGTATTGTAGTCGTTAAAAATGGGTTTATCAACTGCCAGAACAATTGATTCTCCACAACCGTAAAATAAAATTTTATGTTTTTTTTTGCAATGTGATATTTGAAATCATATCTACCAAATGTCGGTCTTCCATAATTTTTCATATCGACAACGGTGTTAAAATTTTCTACAACATCATCATTGACGATATTGCAATTAATTTTATGAAATTGGTTTAATAAAACAAAGGACAAATGAAGATATCACGAAAAGGAACAATCATAAATCGTGCTGCATTTGAGCACGTGATGAGAAAATGCTTCTCTGAGCCAGACAAAATAAATTTCCGTTCAACTAATAGTAACCAAGGAAATAATGAGAAAATTTCTATCACAGCGGTAGAAAATAATGAAACTGAGAGAATTATTGACGTTGTTTACTATAGGAGTTTAATATGCCGTGGTGTCATAATTGTACCACCAAAGAAGAACTAAAACATCCTACAAAAGTTTAGTTGTAATCAGATCGGAAAATGATAATAGCAGTGAATTTCTTCGAAAAAGTTGATCTTGTTCTTCCATCTGCAACAAATGTAACTGCTGCCAGATTAAAATGCCAAAGTATCTTTCCGCAGATGACATCGAAGTAAATTTCTTTTCTTCAGTTGTTTTAAAGTTGAACGAAACAACAGGTTTCTTTGGACACAACATTAACGCAGTTTTTGTTTTGACCTTTATAACATTTTTATATCTGGTAACCAGTTCAGTATTTTCAAAAAGATTGCCTGTCTTGATCTTGTTGACATGGTTAAGCACTAGTCTAGGATAAATTCACTGCGGCAATGGTTTATTAAAAACTTCAAACACAAACCTGTGCCTACAATAAGTAATAAAATCGTTAGTGTTCCTCTAAGTTACCAACAAATATCAATTATATCGTAATCTACCTGATACTTTGTTAGTTTTTCTGTTTCGAATAATTATTTTGTCGGAGGCTTCGTAAAGATTAGATATTGGATGAAGTTGATATTCGTCTTGTAAACCAAGATTTATTTATGTTATCATCATATATTGAAAAACCGTTAATGTCTCAACAAAACAGAGAGTAAATTAAATCTTTTCTTAGCATTTCCGCTCGCGTTGAATCTCCTTCAAATTTTACGCTAATCGTATAACCAGCAAGCGTTCCTGTACATAACGGTTCTACGTATTCGTTGTGTATCACTGATCCTAACAAATTTCCTGTGTAAAAGTTCTATTTGGGATGTACGTAGTAGCAGTCTTGCTCGTCTTCCCTTACAGATATACAATAAGTAATTATAATCTATAATTATTTTTACAACGCAGTCAATCGTCAAACATAACATGTCGCATCACATAATTAATTTACGTATGCCCTGTTACAAGGAACTGAATGATAAACTTACGAATAATAATAATACAATGCAAAAGTTAACGCAATATCGAAAAAATGGCGTTACAGAAGAACCTATACAAATTGCTACTGCACTTGCTGGATTTGACATTAGTTATGGCTTTGATGAAGAAATCATCTGGGAAATTTTATGCAAAACGAGAAAATTGTTTAACGGATTAAAATGTTCTGTAACTCGCGAAGCTAGACAATTCAGCGTCGAAAATTTCATCGGCTTGAGATCATCAACGAGAAGTTTATCATTAAACAAAATTATCGCAAAAAAACGCAGTCACATGATACGATAGTTCATAATATGGTTTGTCAATACCAATCAACATTTCTGCTTTGTAATTTTTAATTAACGTGACAATATTTCCCGTGGGTTGTAATCGAACATTGTCACGTTGTCACGGATAATCCACGTGTCGTCTTCCACGATAAATTCTCTTCTAAAATGTATCAGTTAGTCTAAATATTTAATAATCGTCACTGCTCGTTGGTCATTCATTGTAGCATGAAAGTAAGCACCTTCCGCATCGCTCATGAATCTGATTGTTGACCACACATGAGCCTCGCATTATCGCAAAATTCCTTCTTGGCCTCACGGATACGAATAATGAAGGTCTTATTCATCAAAACTCGCCTCGGTATAAGCGACATCATGTATGTTGACGTTAGCTCTGTCGAATCGTCGTCAACATGGCGGCGTGTTCTGTCAAGATCAAATCTTGCATGAGAAGTAGATAATATCACAAATTTCTCTCCATATATAATTAGTATATATATATATATATATATATATATATATATATATATATATATATATATATATATATATATATATATATATATATATATATATATATATATATATATAGCTTATTATATATAATGATTCAAGCAAAGAATAAATGCAAATGGTTAATGATTTTAATGATCTGTTCTTTTGTTCTTCAGTTCCTTGTAACAGGGCATACGTAAATGAATTCTGTGATGCGAGATGTAAAGTGTCGTCGCGGAAAACGAGGACTAAAACCTTGTTTGAAGTGCGATTTTCTGCGATCATATTTAGCATTGATCTGCGTGCTGCGAGTCCTATTTTGAATTCTGGATTAACAATGCTGAACATGCTTTCCACATCTGCGTCAGTAGTGCCGGCATTGTTTCTTGGTCTTCTTATATCTGTCTGTTGTTAGGTTGATCAGAAGTGACCATGACAAACATCAATGACGGACCAGCTGACCTTGAATAATCACAAGAATATCTTGCTAGTAACGTCGACGTTTTCCAGGCATGTTTCAATGTGTCCCCCGTCGATGCTATACTTGGTACAATTGAACAACTCCATGATTCCATTATTAACAACACCAACTCCAACGTCAGTTCCATATTCAGTATTAGTATTTGTTTTTAAGAATGTCACATTGTACTTCAATAAATGCTTTAACTGGTAAGAAGTATCTGCTTTTATCCTGAATTTGCAGCTCGTTGATTTAGTTCTCGTTAATCAGACGAATCATATTGATAATCACTTACTAATTGAACTTTGAGTATTAGTGGGTCCATGCCAAATGTTGGATCAGATACACGTTTGAACATCTTATTATATTTGTTATCGTATAACAAAACAACCACTTCCCGCTAATATATTAACAGTTACATTGTTTTTTTCTGAAAAGGATACACCAGCCAACTCTGCTAGTATTTGATTCGCGGCTTGATTTATTATGTTTCTAATATTTGCAGGCATAACGTCTTTGTTGGGTAATTTTACTGCAGAGTGCGGTCTGCGTATTAATTATGCTAATCTATTCTTACTTACTGACAATGCTTGCTGTCAACATCGCCAAAAGCACCAATACCTTTATCACGAACTACGTCAATAGCTTTCTTTCCTAGTTGCTTTACAATCAGTATTGTTTTTGGAGCTATCCTTCTAACAAGACCCTGTACAACATCACCTAGTCCATCTCCGTATATCGCTTTTTACGTACGTAATCGTGATTTCTTCACGTTGACCATTACAGGTCCACGTTAAACATTATGTATAATCATCTTATTTTTGTCGCTGATCTAACTGTATGCCTAGAATCATTAACGACTTTATCATCTTTATAATCATCAACGCTTTCATCGATGAGAGATCGATAAACATTAAAATCCATGGTACCACCTGTAAATAATCTTTGACAATAGCAGCTGCTTCATTAATGATTTATAGGGAATTATTATTCGTTTTTCGCCAATGAAAATTTCTTGTCTGTCCACGTCGGCAAGGACGTTGCTGAAGTATCAAGTAATAAAACCACTTCCCCATGTACCTGTATCAAGACCACTTCAGTTGTTTCTTCTTTCTCAGTACGAGGTGGGCTGAATGGCGAATTACCTGGCGACATCATATTTCCTGGTAATGGCGCTCTTTTAAAGTCTTGTTTCTCAGATTCTGCAAATTTATCCTTATATTCACTAGTTATTCTATATATACCATGAGACTTTCGAAATACAAAAGGAACAAAGATTTTTCTCGAAACACTGGCGATTTCTGGATCTAATACTCGACCACGATCTGGATATGCTATTGCGGAAACCGTTACAACTTTTTCTCGAAGTATTATACGACCTTCTATAAAACCGGGCTGCTGGTTTTGGTTTTGTTTTTGTTTTCGCGTAATAATATCCCTTACATCACCGACCTCCTCATGAATTTTGTCAATACTGTCAAGTACTTGTATTTCTTCTTGTAACTGTGCCTCATCCGGAGCTATTTCAGCTTGAAGTTTTCGTAGAACATTTTTGTTTTCTTAGTTCTTTCTGCTATTTTGAGATGCTTCAGCGGCTTGCTCTAACGAGGGAAAAAGATATTTGGTAGCCTTTGTAAGTCCATTGGTAGGTAGTCTTCGTAACAAGTTTAAATAATTGTTCTGAACCTTCTGAAAACTACAACAGACTCCTAACGAGCTTGTAGTTGTTGCCGGAAAGAACTAATAACTGTAATATATTTTAAACTGCCTCTAGTCGCTGTCGAGCCAGTTTAGGTGTGTGAGATTACATTAGTGCATCATAAATGATTTAATTACACTACACTGGAGTAGCAGGAAGGGTGACCTCGAATGAGTGTCCTGATAAATAAACGAACATGGATATAAATTTGAAAACATAAACGTTAAAAAAGGTACAAAAATGAGCTTATACAATTGGAGAGAGCCTTGGTCGGTTAGAGGCTTCGGTTTGGCGTTATTGACCTTGTATTTTTATTTTCGTAGAAAGCTATATTTTATAAAGAGGACACTACTAGAAGGTTGTCTATTCACCCTTTCAACTGCTGGAATCGCGTACAAGATAGTTTATTGCATTGATATGAGAGAGTTTATCATGGTCCTAATTCAGCTGTTTGACTTGTCATGCAGTTAATTAGTGAAGTTGATTCCTTTTCGAATCTTTTAACAAGTATTGGTCTAATGGTAAAATTAAGTCCAGCAGAAAATTGATCACAAGAAAGCAAACTTTTGTTATATTTGTGAACGGACGTTTGATATACATGCATCGCCTGCGCCTGATAACACAAAAGTGGGTGATCATTGTCATTTGACCAGACAATTTCGTGGAGCTATTCACGACAAAGTGTAATGGAAAGTTTCATACTCCATATTTTATTCCAGTTGTTCTTTACTATTTTCGAAGATATGACATTAATATTATCGCATAAACGTTTGTTAATCCTCAAATGAAGTCTCGTTTAACTTGAGAAAGTGATTAAGTGTATTCCAAACAATTTCTGAAAGTATATGTCGGTTACTTTAGGTAAGTTGCGTTTTATCGACAGCCGCCAGTTTATGGCAGCATTATTAGATGAGCTGGTGCAAGGCTGTAGCAAGTTTTATACCGTTCTAGATTAGTTTGCAACAAAGCAAACCTGTTAGCAAAAAAGTAGTATTTTCATACAAGTCTTTCGATGATTGGAGTAAATATGGTGAAACATTATTGCCCGACAAAGATAACTTTTATTCGCTTCTAATAATCAATAATATAACCAATGACGAGTACAAATATGCGCAAGATATTTGGAAAGAATTTGCTTGCAAGACATTTGGCGATTAGAAAACTGATATATCATTGCTAGCTGATGTATTTGAGAGCTTTCAAAATGTGAGCTACACAAATTATGTGCTAGATCTTTGTTGGTGTTACTCTGCTTCACGTCTGTCGTGATTTACTATAATAAAATTCAGCAAGGTAGAGTTAGAATTACTAACAGATGTACACATGTTTCTCAAAAAGGTAGCAGTGGCTGTATTAACGTTATAACAAAAAAATATTCGGAAGCAAATAACAAATACATAAAAACCTATAATCACGAGCTTTCATCAAAGTATACTATTTATCTCAATGCCAATGACCTTTATGGTATGCAATGTCGGAACCAATGTTGTTTAATGGATTTTGTTGGATTACACCTGACCAATGTTTAAAGGAAACATAAAAAGATATCTGATGATATTTAATATTTTCTTGAAATACATCTCGTTTATCATATTGCGTTGCACGATTTACACAAAGATTATCCGTGCTGTGCGGAATCGATGATAATCAATTATATTTTTTTTTAATGAACGATAAGCAATTGCATCACCAAAAACATTCTATGGTAAGCTCGTTTTAATATAACTTGACTAGCGAAATTATGTTTTGCATTATAAAAATTTAAAACAAGCAGTAGATTCTGGTATTGTGTTAAAGAAAGTTAATTGTATGCTAAAATTCAATCAGACACCGTAGATGAGATTTAATAACTTCCATGTTCGGATTAGTCAACAAACAAATACTAAAGTTACCATTGATCTTGACTGGTCAAAAGTATTATATATTGACAAAATATGCTCGTAAAAAGAGGATAATGAAAGATCAGTTAGAATGTCGTCGTTGGGTAAAGGCGGAAGAATAAAATACTCTATCTATTATCATGATGATGAAATATTTATTATAACCATTGTTGGAACACTAATAATAGGTGACGATGTTGTATGAAATCTTGTCTAACAAAATAATCTCAAAAGTGCAAAGCACTTTGCAAAACTTTTTTCTAGCCATAAAAAGGTATGTCTCACTAACCCAATGAGCGTGGTTATGTGGGTTTAAACAGTAGCGATTGAAATCTCAGCAATGCGTCTTTTTATTTGTTTGGAAAAATAGGGTCTCTTAACCAAAATTCTTGTTGTTCTCTACTACTTATATAAGCATAGAGACTGCGATTCAGCTAAGACAAATCGCGCAACATTGTGAGATACAAATACCAAGCAGAGTATGCAAAGTCACACAAAGCGAACCAGAGTGATAAACCATTGCTTAGCGCCATTTTTGGTTCACAGTCGCTATCTCATTATGGATGGATAAATATTGTTACTCATTTGCTTAACCGATACTGCAATCACGATAGCAAAACATTTCCATGCAGATGATGCGTGCGTGTATTTAGCACAAAAACTGCTCGCTAACTATGACGTTTATTGCGAAGCAGGACGTTTTGTCACCCCCGTTTTTGAGCGACCGTTTTGACGTAGCCGGATGTTTTGACGCCGCCGTTTTGACTTAACCGTTTTGGCGCCGCTTTTTTATATCAAAAACCTATTTCTCAATATGAATAGTACATTTACTTTTCAAAACATTCCGAAGCAAACATAGTTTATCAAAGTATTCAAGAAATGTTCAAAGAATTTCTCAAAAAAATAGTACATAACATTTGGCAATAAAATCTGTAATTTTAATGCAGAAAAACTTAGTTATCAAAGTATTCTAAATTCGATTAAATGAATAGGCCTACAATGTATAGTTGCACGGTAATCCGCTTAGGTTGAAATTTGGACTGAGTACTATATGCTGTGATACACGCAATAATGCTACAGGACTATAGCTACAATAGTCCGACCTCTGAAGACGAGAACAGAAACAAATACAATTAATTGAACAATGGTTAATCATTCCTTTGTTTATTAAAAATATACCAATAAAATAGGTTTGCAGAAACTTCAAAGAAAACTGATTACCTATGAAGTATCGATTGCTGTGTATAAATACAAAGTAAATGGAAAACATGTCAATCCGTATTATAGACTGTCAAAAAAATGGTGTTACGGGACAAGGGCTAGTAACAAAGTGAAAGCCAAGAAGCTTAGTAAATATTAACAAAATTTATTTCCCTAGACAACAATGAAAAAATTGGTAAATAGAATTTACAGTTTGTGAATATAATCCAAATATGATTTTAAGAATAAAAATATCACTAAAAAATCCTATAAGAATCCAGATTCGATTCCCGACGACGTAAGAATATTGAGGGCGATGACGTCAGATATAGTCCAATGTATGAATAACGACAATTCCTCACTTGAATCACAAACTTTGTTTCCGAATATATCCAGAATAAACTTCCATGACTATCTTTCAGAATTGTTTTAATAAGAAAGTCAACTTGCTGAGTATCCAGGAGAATAAATTATAGAATCCAAAAATCAGACGAATAATGAAAAATTCTGTCAACAAAATTAAAGTAATAAACCTTGTTTCTACAAGGCTTTGAATGACTCTGTCCTAAAAATATATGGAATGCTCAAAACATCACTTCAAATCTCGCGCGATTGGTCATGTGGTCTCTTACTACGCCATTTTTTAAACGTAAGCCAAAGTCATTCCACTTAAAAAAAAAACAATCATAAAAGGTTGTTTACAAGCAGTGATTACGCGAAGAAAGTATGTCCGTGATACTGACCATTTTTATTTACTGCTGATATTGTTATCAGGGTATGAAGAACTAACTTATTACATCTCTGTATTGACTAAACAAACAGTGTGCTAAAATTATATCTTACTGCTAAAAATAGAACCCCGAATCCGAAAAAAAATATTCAGTGCAATAAAATACAATGAAACAAAAATAAAATAAAACGAATTTTACACCTTACACACAAGCAATTTAATCACATATACGTAACAATGGGAAAACACAACTTAAACGTTGCTTGTTCATCGTCTCATCCTAAGAGTAAGTTAACAAAATTATTATTTGAATTCAGTGCAAATTTATCTGACAACACAGTCACTAAACCTGATGTTATACCTGACAGTCAAGACATGTAATTAGTCCAATTTACTTTTGGCCAAAAACGGCCGGCGCCAAAACGGCACTGCGCTAAGACGGTCGCGTCAGAAACGATTGCGCCAAAACTGTGACGCCAAAACGTTACGAACCGAATTTATTGCCGTTGAATCAGTGAAAAGCCACAGCATACGATGATGCCAAAACCTAGTTACAATATTTGAAAGTTACAGCAGTGTAACAAAACTGAGGACACCACCCTTCTGCTGTGCAACCTTCAAGACTACCCGTTCGATCCCGAAGCAAACAAAATCAGTTCCCTATGTTATATTTCGTTGAGTGGCTCCTGTCCAATCTGACTTCATCTGTACAAAATTCATCTAGAAACTTTAGCTCCTTATATAGACACTCGCATTCTTTTTATTTACACTGTTAAAACGAAGTATTTTGAAAAATATTCTTTTGCTTACAAGGGTACAGCTTAATGAAACAAATTGCCCATAGATCATATGCACAATGACATTGTGTTCTCATTTAACAGTTCTCTTAAAACTCATATTTTCGACTTTACGAACAGATTTACAGAATTAATGTTTAATTCCTTAATTATTGCCAACATGCTTTTGTTTTGCAATTTCATTGCGTTTGTTTCTGTAAATCTTGTTGTATATTTTTCAATGTCTTATCTAATATGATAATTGCTTAGAGTTTCAAAGGATTAGCACTGTACTAAGTCCATATAATAATAATAATAATAATAATAATAATAATAATAATAATAATAATAATAATAATAATAATTATTATTATTATTATTATTATTATTATTATTATTATTATTATTATTATTATTATTATTATTATTATTATTAACCCCTTCACTGACTACAGAATACCATTTGTTGTCGTGTATGCAGTTAACTGTGTCGTTCCTTGCACATATCACAGATGCGCGCACCCACCATGTAATATTTCATAGACAGTGTACATGGCAAGTAAATACTCTACTCGGCCTTTACCACGCCACTACATGTTTTGTGGCGTTTCAGCTTATAAATTGAGATATTGACCGAACCATTAGCAAAATATTTGAGAACTTAAAAGTGACTGAGGTTTTATTTGCAGTAAAACGGTCATTAGAAAATTACCGAAAAAAGTTTGTTTGGCTGTATACACTATTAAGTTAGACGCGCATATCATAATTTGTGGTAGCATCTGGAGCGACATCAAAATATCGGCGCTGGTTTACAAATTTCCTTCCATGATTTATTTACATTGGATCCCATTTCATTGGAATATTTGGAGTTTGTTTAGACAGTCCAATGTTGACATGTGCTTTTTATATAGGTGTAGATAACGCTGATGATTGTTACTGATGTTGTGCTGTAATTCTTTTTGACATTGATGCGCCGATGGAAAATTGATAGAGCAATTTAACCTATTGTTTTCCAAATAATAACGGCCAATCGTTATGTAAAGGTCGGCCTAATTGAAAACCATATTTCGGAAAATAGAAAGTGCAATCAGAAACGATTGTAGGGTTACAATTAAATTTTCTCCAACAAAATTAAATGGAATTGTACCATTATGGTTAGCCCAAACCCAAGGTAATCAGCTTAATGAGGCCAAGCCATATAATGCACCGGTGACATTAAAATGATCCGAATCAGAGGTAATGCAATTACAAAAGATCGGTGGAATATTTCCAATCCTTGCAGCAACTCCAGCGTTTTAGCAGCAGCGGCTATAGCGGTTGCAAAGGCAGCGGCGTTAACTACTGTTGCAATAGCATCAAGAATGGTATTGAAACGATGGTCGGTGGACGCATACGAATAAGAAAGGGAAAGGCCTTCGATTTTCAGGTAAAAATCTACGAATATCATCAGGCAAATGTCGATTACGAAAAGGTCAAGTGTCTATTATGCCAGGGGATGCTTCCGAAGGTGGGAGAGACCAACAGGTTTGATTGGACAGCTATCACCCGCCTCAAGCTGGGCAGCCCCAAGCCAATAAGGCGCCGTCCCGCCACAGCTCGCCTTCCTTGCTGGGTGCACAGGGCTTAAGATACGTGGGTACCTGACAAGCGGGCTGCAACTACAGCACCAAGAAAAACAAACGAAAAGCAACAAGGAAATCAACAATCCTCAAGCTAGGTACCTGGAACGTCCGGACTATGCTGACTGGGCTCTCAAATGACCTCCAGGCAATCAGTGATGGTAGAAAGACTTAATCACCAACGACGAACTCGCAAGACTCCATGTCGATATCGCCTCACTTCAAGAAACACGGCTACCAGATTCTGGGTCCCTCAGAGAAAAGAACTACATGTTCTTCTAGCAAGGAAACAGCACAGACGAAGTTAGGGTGTTAGTTTTGCTGTCAGAAACTCTCTGCTGGCGATGATAGAACCCTGCCAACAAGGAAACGAAAGACTGCTATCTCTTCGCCTCCACACCACAACCGGGCTAGTTAATCTAATCAGTGTTTACGCTCCCACACTCAGCGCCACCACAGATACCAAGGATGCGTTTTACAACGAGCTCGATTCGCTCATCGACAAAATTCCAAAGGAAGAGAACTTGATATTACTGGGTGACTTCAACGCTAGGGTGGGTGCCGATCACGACTCCTGGCCTCTGTGTCTCGGCAAGTTTGGCATTGGGAATATGAATGAAAACGGGCAAAGTCTACTAGAAATGTGCTCGTACCACAACCTCAGCATCACCAATTCATTCTTTCAGACAAAACCACAGCAGAATGTGTCTTGGAGGCATCTCCGATCCAAACTCTGGCATCAGCTGGACTTAATCATCACAAGACGTTCAGCCATGAAGGGTGTTCAGCTTACTCGTACATTCCACAGCGATGACTACGACACCGATCACTCACTAGTTTGTTGTAAATTTAAGCTTCAAAAAGAAGATCCACCACTCTAGGCAAGTGGGTAAACCACACATTGATGTGAGCAAGACGTCATATCCAAACAAGGCTGAAGAATTCACTTACGCCCTCTCCAAGGAGTTCAGTTCAGAACCTCCCTACGGCAGTGCCAAAGAGAGATGGGACAACATCAGAGATGCCGTGTACAGCACAGCCACAAGAATCTTTGGGAATGAGCAGACAAAGAGCAATGACTGGTTTGACGACAACTCAGCCACACTCATGCCAGCAATAGAAAAGCGTCGCAGTGCCCACCTGGAATACAAGCGTTCACCCTGCCAGAGGACACTACATGCATATAGGTCTACCAGAAGCAAAGTGCAGAGGTTTGCACGGCAGTGTGCCAATTAATACTGGCTTCTGCTCTGTCAGAGCATCCAGTCAGCAGTAGACAACGGAAACATCAGAGGCATGTAAAATGACATAAAGAAAGCAATGGGTCCAAAGAAGAAAGTAATAGCTCCAATGAAGTCTTCTGCAGGCGATATCATTCACGACAAGGGCAAACACATGGAGCGCTGGGTGGAGTACTACTCCTAACAGTATTCCAGAGAGAACAACGTGACCAACGATGTCCTCAACGCCATTGAAAACCTCCCTTGCTTGACCAAACTGGATGAGAAACCTACTGCGGCAGAACTAAAGTTGGCCTTAGAGAAACTGACCACAGGTAAAGCTTAAGGTAAGGATGGCATCTCAGCAGAAGTCATCAAGTGTGGTAGCAATGTGCTTTTCACACACCTTTATGATCTTCTCTGCCAATGTTGGGATGAAGGTGCAGTGCCTCAGAAAATGAGAAACGCCAACATCATAACTCTGTATAAGAACAAGGTCGACAGAAGTGACTGCAACAACTACAGGGGCATATTACTTCTCAGCATCGTGGATAAAATCTTCGGTAGAGTCATCCTGAATAGACTGCAGATGCATGCTGACAGAGTGTATCCAGAGTCTCAGTGTGGGTTCCGCGCATACAGGTCCACAATCGACATGATCTTCTCTATCAAGCAACTGCAGGAGAAGTGCAGGAAACAACACAGATCTCTCTTCCCGGCTTTTATAGACCTCACCAAAGCATTCGATCTGGTCAGCAGAGACGGACTCTTAAAAATTCTGACGAAGATTTGATGCCCTCCAAAGCTGTTAAGCATGGTCCAGTCTTTCCAAGAAGACATGAAAAGCACAGTGCAGTACGATGGCTCATAGTCCGAAACATTTAACATCCACAGCGGAGTGAAACAAGGCTGTGTCCTTGCCCCACGCTCTTTGGAATCTTGGAATCTTCTTCGCTGTCCTGCTTAAGTACGCCTTTGGGACGTCCACAGAAGGGATCTATCTGCACACGCGTTCAAATGGCAAACTGTTCAACCTAGCACGACTGAAGGCAATGAGCAAAGTAAGAAAAGCAACCATTAGGGACATGCTCTTTGCAGATGATGATGCTATAGTCACTTACACAGAAGCTGAACTACAACACCTAATGGACCGCTTTGATAAAGCCTGTGATGAATTCTGGTTGACCATCAGCCTAACGAAAACCAACGTGATGGCTCAGGACGCGGACCCTCCCATCATCATCATCAACAACTACAAATTAGAAGTAGTCAGTGAGTTCACTTACCTTGGCTCTACCATCACCAAGAACCTCTCACTCGATGCCGAGCACAACAAGCGGATTGGAAAAGCGTCAACAACTCTCTCTAGATTGTCGCAGAGTGTGGAACAACAGCATGCTGACACTGAACATTAAGATCTCCGTGTACCGTGCCTGCGTGCTTAGCACTCTCCTGTACACCAGCGAAACATTGACCCTATATGACTCTCAGGAAAAAAGACTGAGTGTCTTTCACATGCGTTGTCTGAGTCGCATACTCGGAATCACCTGGAGCGATCGTGGACAAACAACGAGGTGCTTCAACATGCCAAAATTCCCAGCATTGGAGTCACACTCATCCGCCAACGTCGCATCAGATGGCTGGGCCATGTGCGTCGAATGGATGATGGACGGATCCCCAAAGACCTCCTCTACTCTAAGCTTGCCTTAGGCAGAAGATCAATCGGATGGCCACATCTTTGTTTCAAGGATGTCTGCAAGCACGACTTGAAAGCTCTTGGGAACGAGGTCAACATCTGGGAAGAGCTTGCCCTCGACAAGTCCAGCTGACGACATGCTCTATTCACATGTCAGAAAGCCAGCGAGGAAAAGTTACGACAGATCGCTGATAAGAAAAGATCTCAGAGGAAGAGGATGCAGTTCCAACCAAGACCAGGCTCAACCTTCAAGTTCAGCAACTGCAGCAAGGATTGCCACTCCCGTGTGAGGCTCTACAGCCATAGAAGACGCTGCACAACTACAAACTGGGACACCTTTCATGGGCGCATTTCCATCGTCTCTCGAGACTAACGGAAGCCAACACACACACACACACACACATTGATAATGCTGATGCCACATAAACGATATATTGATGAAGAAATTACTGATGTGTCCCCACCACCAATTGTAATATCTTTATGGAGCTAGATTCAATGAATATTAAACAAAGAACAAGAGGAAAACATTAGCTTATCAACCTTAGCAAATGGCCAACTTGTTTTCCATTATCTTAAACGTAGCTTTTATAACCTCACACTTTTAAGATCGGTGAATCTGGTTCATACTTGTTTATCTTGAACTGGAATTAAAGGATGGTGGGGTACAATGATATTACTAATAAATTATAATTCACATCTGCGTTTGATATCCCCAATTTTAGTTATTGATAGACCAGACTGTAATGTAGAGGAACTCTTATACCTGTGACGTAAGTCACTGAAGATGAAATTCATTTTCAAGACTCAACGCTTATCTTCACGGGTAAATAACCGTCATTGGTTTTATGCTTGACATTTTTTATTACATATAAGTGATGAATTCTGACTGCGGTGGTGATGATGCGTAATTTGCCGACGATGTGTTAAACCGGTTGACAGTGGATGCTAACATTGTTAGTAGTGTGGTTCCACTTGGTACAATTATGAGTGAAAATGGTTTAACAAACCCAAGTATACACTGAAATAAAAATTTTTTAAAGGCCAAATAGAAAATAACAGCTGGGATCACTCTAATGTGCAATTATCAACTTGAAGTCAGCCTGGAATCATCGCATCAGTACGTGAAAATGCCGTATGGTTACGTCACCACCAAAAGCTAAATCACTCAGTGATTGTTTCTAAAATGGCGAAGTGTAAATCATTGGTCAATACATCACGGTTATATTTTCGATGATTATGTTACACAAACATTGAGACTAAAAAGATCTCGACTGTCATGTAACAAAGACTTGCTTATCCGTGCAACTGTTATTGGAAGAAAACTAAAACGCTCCTTTAAAATATCAGCCTTTGGTGCAACCTGTATATTTTTAACGACCATAATGCTAGGCTCTAAGAATGTAGAATTATTTAAAATTTAAATATTCTATTCTTTAGGCCCAGATCTTTTTATGATTGTATGATAGTAGTGCGATTAAAAAGGTTAATTGGTTAGAATTGCCTATGCATGATGTACCTGGAAGTGATAAACTGGACAGGGTATGCCAGTCGTGCAATTGTATGACGCAATATTACCGACGTGAAAACATAAATAAATCGGAACAACAATTGAAAAATAAAATCACCAAAAGAACAGCGTTTATAATAAAATAGAAATGTGAGTCTTTGGTCATAGGTGCTATTTGTAGTCTTGCCGCGGCAACAATTAATAGTCTTGGTATTTCTGGAATCAAGGCGACATCGACAATACCGGGTGCACCAATCGGAATTTTTATCGGGATCGATAGTAACCTGTATTTCTCCTGGTGCTTGCAAAATAATTTCCCTACGATTACATAAATGAATATGTATTTATCAAGACATTCTGGCAGCAGCACAATGTGGTCTCCAAACGCGTTGTAAACTGTATTAAGGTACATACTGATGATAATAATTATCATATTCGAGGCTGTGTTGGCAGAAATGGAAAATGACAGACAAATACAAGCACAAATAAGGAATCGTATAGTAACTGATTTCAAGATAATAACGTATGAGTACTTTCCAATAAAAAGTAAAAATAATATTTCAATAACAAAAACAATTTGTCACGTGATAATCTCAAATACATTCACTACAGTAGTGTGAATAATGGTTGTTTTGTGGTTACTATTATAAGTCAACATCCCGCATGACTTTTTTTTCTATTTTATGGACACTTTCATTATAATATCATTGGGTTGTACACAACATATGATATTTTTTACCAATATGAGCAGACGTCATGGATCACAGAGACTTTGATATCTATAAGCAACACAAACCTAAATATACCATTATCACTCTATGAATAATGAGCGAAACATTTTAACACGGAGAATCAGAAGGTGTCAACAACACAGACCTCATTTCGAGAAATTCTTGGAAAGGAAATATATTGTGCGCCTGTTGTAAACTAAGAAGAAACATTATTTCAAAATCTCGATCAATATGCGATTTCAACAAAGGATTTCATTAAAACTATGAATTGAGGATTTAATGGACTATTTCTAAAATGTCTTAAAACAACAGGAAAAGTACACCAAATGATGACCTTCTGAGGTACACTTCCATGATACTTTACTATTAAATAAGAAAGATATCACTTACCATTATTCTCGGGATCATTTTCCGTGGCAGCTTTGATTGAGCTCTCCTGCAAAGTTCGATAAATGGCAGCATAGTTACCGTCTTCGTCAAGCAGATCATTCTGGTGTCCTCTTTCCACGATCTTTCCTTCCTCCATCACGATAATTTCATCGCAGTGTTTTAGGTACTAAAAGAGTTTTGTGTAAATCGTATTTAATAATGTATAATACGCTTTCAGGTGTGCACAGCGTACTGGTATTTATATTTAATTTAAATGTTTGTTAGTTTTAATATTTTTTTTCATGACATGCTATTGTATTGTAACATTATATGTTGGACTTATTCTGGTCCAAAACTGAGTTCATTTCTGCTTGATCTGATTGACGTTTTTATTTTATTCATTATAAACAACTAATATATATCTAAATTATTCTCTCCGTGTATGGGCTTAATATCAGGATCATTATTAATAGAAGTAAATATGTTTATTTCGGTCAAGTTTTTGGAATTTTCTAAGTGAATTTTATAGATTATTGTAACCTGAGGTAAAGTAGAGCACAAAAAAACCTTGTAATTGTGGGGACTTCGTTATCAAGTCGTATGTTGTTGTGTCCAGATGGGATAAATTTTGTTTAAAAAAAAATATTAAATAGAAGAGATTTTCTCTGGAAATATAAAAGTACTCCGACTAAATTTTTGTATAGAGACTGGAATTTATACTGACTTAAAACCTGGAATTATATTATTGTGATTCAATAAAAAACTTCTGATACATCAACAATCTATAAGCAATAATATATGTCATCGCCTTCAGCTTTTCGATTTCTTCCGGACGTGTAATGAGTTTTATTCAGGACTTTACATTATTAGGACTTTTGTCTATAAATCTTGCTTTATTTTGGGAGTTTGTTCGCAATACCGTAAGCTCTTTTTCATACTTTTGACTTTTTATTCTAGGGAAACAACTATATTTGTTAAATTTTACAAAGCTTGTTGCCTTTCACTCTTTTCTGTTTCTTACCTGAGAATAAGATACTCGTAACAGTACACACTCACAAATATCTTGGTGGACCTAAAACTAGAAGATCGCGGTCTAAGCTTTCTTTTTTAGCTTCACGTATGATTTTCAGCCAATAGCGTAAAGTTGCGAGTCTAGGCTCTTAAAATAAGTAAAGAAAAAGAGTGAAGACAGCAAGCTTTGCAAAATTTGACAATAGTTTATTTCCCTAGAATGAAAGTGAAAAATGAGAAAAAATTAAACTTTGGTTTTATGAATCAAATAAAAAAATAATTCATGAATTAAAAAATAGAAGACATAGTATTAAAAAGTCCTGAATCAATCTGAATTCGAGTCCCGATGAAATCCAAAATTGAAGGAGATGAAGTCTGTTGTAACCTTCAAAGTGTAGACATGTCAACAGTTTTTTGTTGAATCACAAAGTAAATTGTTCCAGTTTTGAATTCCATATAAATTCAATGAATGTGTGTATTCAAACATTTTGTAGGAGCACTTATGTATTTCCAGGATAAGAACCACTTGAAATTCAATAAAATAAAAATTTGAACTCAAATCCGTCACAATATATTTTAACGTGTCAATTGTTTGGAACCAGATTGTCAATCTTCCATAAGACACTAATATACACTAATTAAGATATAGAAAAAAGAGATTACTGGATAAGAGTCAATTTTATAGAAAAATAGACGTTTATAGCAATAAATACATATTTCATGTCATGTACTTCATGTATGATCATGACTCTTACTTTGAGAGAAAATTTTTAAAAAAATATTGTTTAGCAAAACTGGGACTCATTCAGAAACTAGGTCAGCAACTAGAATCAGTGTTTCTATTATGAGCTGTTTATCAGTGAAATACAAAAAAAAAAAAAACAGTAAGGTTATACAAAACTAAACTCAATTCTGTACAATATCAAGTCTAGTAAACAAAGTTACATTACAATAGCATATAATGGAATATAAAAAATTAAGCTAACAAACAAATAATAAAATTAAATATACAAAACAATAGACCCTGTCTCTAGGCGTATTATTAATATATGCTAGTCGAATTTGTGTTTTCATTTTAAGTACAAATAAAAAACAATTGTTGTAGTACATGTTTTGACAAAGCAACTGACAAAACAAAAAATTGAGTATCCATTCAGTGTTTAGAAATATCATAACCAAATTAATCGCATAAAATATGTCACCAACACTGTTAATTAGCATTCTTGTTAAAGGACATTTGCATACAAATTTTACTTCTTGCCTAGGAATCGCGCACTCTCAAATGCCAGTTAATGTCTATTTGCGACAGTACAGTCACAATTAAAATATTTCTGTTCTCAGTTATAATAATACATTTCCGAGGAAAAATATTCGAAACAATAAATAAAAAATATTTTGGTCCAATATTTATTGGAGAAGACATTTTGTATAGAAGTGATTTGGGTTTTAGTAGTAAGTATCTCTCTCGCTCTCAAATTAAAGCAATATACTTGAAATTGAAACTGCAGATGAAAATAGAGTTAAGAAAGCTTCAGTGTCAAAAAGAGCAAGAAAAACACAAACACAGTTGCAAAAGAAAGAGTGACGAATGCTGTTTGTTTCAACTGGTTATAAGCAAAGCTGAAGCCACAAAAGTACCTGTTTTTATTTAATTAAAATGGAGCCCTTATTCGAAGATCGATGCCATTGGTTGTACCTTTTAGTGACGAATGATCATTGAATTATCAACTTATTGTTCCTAAGTCTTATAGATGGGAAATTCTAAGTCTAAGCCATTAACGTTCTTTATTCAATTGGTGGTCAATGTGTATATGTGTGTGTATATATGTGTGTATATATGTGTGTGTATATATGTGTGTATATGTGTGTATATGTGTGTACATGTGTGTGTATTTGTGCATATGTGTGTATATGTGTGAGTATATGTGTGTGTATGTGTGTATGTGTGTATGTGTGTGTATATGTATGTGTGTGTATGTATGTGTGTATGTATGTGTGTATGCATGTGTGTAGGTATGTGTGTGTATGTATGTGTGTGTATGTATGTGTGTATGTGTGTGTATGTGTGTATGTGTGTGTATGTGTGTATGTGTGTATGTGTGTGTATGTGTGTATGTATTTGTATGCATGTGTGTGTATGTGTATGTATATGTGTGTATGTATGTGTGTGTATGTGTGTGTATGTATGTGAGTGTATGAATATATATATATATATATATATATATATATATATATATATTAAATCTATATATGTATATATATATATATATATATATATATATATATATATATATATATATATATATATTTGCAGTCTATTTCTGTATTTGATCATCTGTTGAAAAGAACAATGGTAGACGGTGTTGGTCTCTTACCAAAAATCAAGTAAGGCAATAATACTTGTTTACAATAACGTGTTCATCCACATGATTTCCAGAGACAATTCCTTGGTGAATATTATAGCTAACACCATAACAAACATTTTGATAAGGTTATTATTTTTACATAATTAAGCCAAATCTATCCAATCTGATCAGGTGTCAAACTGGATTTCATTTTTATTGCGATGTTCAAGTTAGAAATCACATAGTTTGTCAAGTGAAATACCATGTCATCTGAAATCATGTTTAAAACAGCCATTGGTAATATATTTAGTCGTAAAAAGACCTTCAGGAGCTCATAGGTATTTTCTGTTGTTGCCAATTTTGAGTTATTTGCTGTTTAAGAATAATTTAAATTATTTGGAAATAAGTGCTTCTTCGTCAAGACTTTGGAAAAAGACATTCAGAGGAAATTATCTGGAATTCTAAACCCGGATTATTATTCTTGATTCACAAAATTCATAATAATAGTTGCCATAAGTACAACTACTTCATCTGACGTAATCTTCTTCCATATTGGAACTTCTTCGAGATTCGAACCTGATTTCTAGTAGAAATTTTTAGTATAAGGACTTATATTTTAATTCTAGGATTAATTCTGATTATATTTACAAACTGTAAGTCCTATTTTCTACTTTGCATTGTTTTGTAGGGAAATAATATTTTTGTGTTAAACTTTACTAAGCTTGTTAACTTCACACTTCTCTCTTGCTATTTTTGTATGATCATACACGAAAAAAATCGCTGTAAATGTGTTTTACTAAGCCCTCAAATTTTGAAATATTGGATAATCTGGACAAGACACTTTCACATCTGTATGTTCAAGAAAAGAGTGAATTAAGACAGATATCTTTGAAAATTACAATGGATTTCCAGATGTTCTGAAACTAACAAACAAAATTACCAGTATGTTAAAATTGTAAATTATACACGTCTTTAACATCATCCAAACACGATGAACCCTCTCATGCAGGATTCTTTGGAAAAAGAAATTTAGTATTTTCTGGAGAATCAAATGAAATCACTGGAGTTGACAACGTATTTTTGTTGCGAATCAAAATCATAATTTTCACACTCAAGTGCACAGTCTTCAATAAAGTGTACAAAGTGACTAAAATAGATTCATTTCCATTGCCACTGCCAAGAATCGATGACTGCATTGACAACACTGGAAATGCAAACTATATCATCAAATCTGACCTTTTGAATGGATTCTGTCATAATCCACTAAAAGATAGGTTTAGGGAAATTTCCGAATTCGTAACTCCAGATTGACTTTATCAATATAAAGTGATGCCGTTTGAGATGAAAAGTCCGTGAACGTTTACAAAACGTAAATGTGCTTATTATTATTTGTTACTTAGTTTAAGACTATATTGTTGTAACACTAAGTATATTTTTTGGTTTTTGTTGCAAACTGATATTAAATATCTTGAAAATATTAAATAAATCATAAAATTAATATTTTGTTTATTGTATACAAAGAAAAGGGTTGCAACTAAGTTGTGTCATAAACCCCGTTTCATTACATATTCAATTTTCGACTTTGTCTGTGATTTTACGTTCTACATTCAAAGTAAAACTAGTCTAATGATGCTTAGATTATTAGAAGCATACAGTATCAAATTGCTCCTGGTCCCCCTGCCGTGAATAAAATTGGACGTGTTTAAATGAACCTCACTTAAGGCGTCTAATACTTAGTCTAATGTAGCTATAGCAATTAGGCACTTGTAAAGGAAAGATTAAGTGCTCTGAGCGCAAAAAATGTCTTAATAAGCCACGAGGTGTAGACACCTCTTTCGTTCGTTCCCTTTTTAAATAATAAAAGACAAGCGGTATTACCTGAAGTTGATGTGTGACCAATATAACTGTTTTTCCCTTCAATGTATCTTTGATGCAGCCGTAAAAGAGCTGCTTTCCTACACGGACATCAACGGCAGACAGTGGGTCGTCCAGTAGATAGATGTCACTGTTCCTGTATACAGCTCGCGCAAGATTCACGCGCTGTTTCTGACCTCCACTCAGGGTAGTGCCTCTTTCACCAATCTAGTCAATCATAATATACAAATTGTAAGTAGGATCTTAAGCTCGTCTTGGAAAAATTGCAATTGTAAAAAGGGGAGTCTGGTTTTTAAATTGTTTAAGCAATTCGACATAATTTAGATGACAAGAGCTCTCTGATCACAAAGATTTGAAACCAATTACATACTTCACATCACTACAATAAATGCAAGACCGTACAATACTACGATACTACAATGGCAATAAATTTTATGCACATGGCAGTAGAGAATAATGTTTCTTTGCCAAACACCTATTTTGTAATATGACGAAAGCATGATTATCCCCTCCAGTGCTCCCCTGTTAATCTAAACAAATACGAAAACATCTTTGTTGAGGCAACTAAAATCTATTTCATTATTGTTTACCTAGCTCTAGGACATCCCTTGCGAATCATGATAGTCGTCATACAAAATAGGGTTGACATTAAACTCTCAATATATTATACTACTGCGGTTTTTACATGAAATCGCTGACAATTTATAGGCATATTTTCGTACAAAATTACTATACCTAACTTTACACAAAATTCAAATCCGCGTTTAATAACTTGCTGAGATTTTCCACGCGTCACATGTCTGACTGCTATTAATGATCTAGTAATTACAAGCGTGGATTTTAAACCAATGTCTATTTACACACATGCTCTGAGCAGGTTTTTTTTCGTGTAATTATATATCTGAATTTCATCTGGACATCTAGAAGAGCTTAGTGGCAGTATAGTTAAAGTGTACAGACAGACGTTAGATCGACTATTGGAAATTACTTCAAATGTTCGATTCCAGAAAAATACGATAGACATATTGTCTTTAGGTCCTCGACAGAAGCTAATATAATAGGGAAAGCGCCTGCGAGCATTGAAAAAGAGGTGATATACTTAAACGGTTAATTCTAAAATTATAAAAACTAAATGCCTGGCATCTACAAACCTCAAGGAGCACGATATTTGATTAGGGGGGCCTATTTTATTACAACTCGTCCTTACCTTTTCCTATTACATTTTACTATCGTCACAATGAAATCTGCTATTTCTTGGATAATCTGAAAGATTAAACATTTCTCAGATATCGTAAAATTCTTGATAAATATAGTCAGATTGTATCTTATACATAAGCGAGTCGGTGTCTGTAAATAACAATCCTCCATCAGCCATTTGACTTTTACAAATTTGTAATGAAATTGGAACATCAGCCATATTGATATTTCAAGTACTGCCGTACCAACAAAAACTGGCTTATTGAACTTTAAATTTGTCTTTCTTAGCTGAATGGCTATTAGATTTTTATTAAATATTTTCAAAATGATAAAATCGACAGATGCTACAAGTTTATAACGACGTTCTACATTACTGACTACCACAATATTGACTCCCTTTATAATATGTTCTATGGTATTGCCAAAGACGCTTATAATCATAAGTTTGAAAAGTTTTTTTTTTAAATCCTGTTTTGGCAACTGCTTGGTTCGAATCGCTGTAGCTTTTCATCCATGGCGATTGACTAAATTTTAGCACACGATGAACTTTCTTATAGTAGACCTTGATCAAGTACCTTGATCAAGTGCTCAAAGACTTTTGTAATGCAAAACGTATCTCCGTTTGTCAAGCAGATTAGGAACAAATTATTTAACAACAAATTTACCACTATTGCTAGTACTAGACGAATTTTCAATTTCTCTTCTCATCGGATAATAAACGGTAGTCTCTCAGCATCGACTCTGGAGAGAATGGATAGTCAGTATGCGCATCATGTAGCTCAACATTATAGTCAATATCAACTTACATAACAAACATCATCCGGTATAGTGTTCTCAGTTTCATAAAAATCTGTTTTCACTAATCTGTCTAAATCGACCGATCGGCAGAGACTCTAATGGACCGTAGCCATACAAATTATTAGCCTCTAGTTAGGCTATAAAACGTGATGGTTCTATACTATCATATTTCGGGTATTTTTTTTTTTTTGGGGCCCTGGCATATTTTTGGTTATGACGCTTATTACACATCGGATTTCTCGTTCTATTCAGTTGAACATATCAGGGTCTGTTAGTAGCTATGTTTCAGCAATGAGACCCAACAAAATCCAGGTGCTGCATAGTACCACGCTGGGTCAAGAACTTAGTTATTATCAGCGTTGACGTTGATAATTTTCAAATATATCTGCGTGCAAGAGAACGATTGTAATATGACACAAATCATGATAATCTTCTAAGTTTTACAGCAGAACGAATCCCATATTGATTGAGCAAGGCATAATCGGCCTCGGATACATAAAAAATGTAACCTAGAGTTGAACTTATCTTTGTCAGGTAGACACGTTTAATCAAATCTGCTCCAATCGTCTAGAACTCTAGCTACTCATAGGTAAAGATACCTTTATGTGTCAAAAACTGCCAGCAGCTTCACCGAATACATCGTAATCGTTTCTCTTATAATTTTTTTAAGATCTTCCGGTGATACCTCATAATATTCTGGCTGTTTGCCAAGTACTGCTTCGGTTACTGGTCTACGAAGACTAACAGTTTCATCTGCTGTCTACTGCAGACCTTGACGTTTCTGCTCAACCTTCTTTCTGAAAGCTGCTCTAGTTGCACCAAGTTTCTTTAGAACATCTATTCTTTTTCGTCTATTGTTGGTTTTATTATTTTGTTAAACTAATGTTAGATATTTACCGTTGGACCAGTTTAGCATTAGATTATTTTTTCAGTTGAAAAACGTGTCTATTCCGCATCTGAACATACGATTTCGATTTATTGCTAGCTTTTCAATAATAAGAAACTATTCCCGCCATCGCCAGTAGCTATATGATAAAATTTTGCAAATATGTCTTTTAATACACCCCGCACTGATTTCGCGCTATATTTTCTACGTCGATATTGTCTAGTCCGGCAAATATCATGAAGCAGGCAGTTTTTCACCTGACGAATCGATCAATATTATAGAAGCCTTGAGCTAGGTATATTCCATTAATTATTCTGTTCCGGGACAGGGAAGTGTTCATTTCTCTATTGCTGAGTGGAATGTTATCAAATGCAATTATTTTTTATGTACGTCAGAATCAAACTCGGTAATAGAAATTAGTAAATCCCTGGTTGTGTTATATAAATATATCGACGCCTAAGCCAAGATCATTTTTAAGCTTTTCCTTATATTCGAAAAGCAGTTCGTACTTATCTTGATATGGATTTGTATATATCAATTCGATCGTAGTTGAAGAGGTCGTTAAGTAATAAATTTGTCCTACTGCATATGTTTGATTAATCTCCCCGTGTCTAAGTTGATTATGCTCTTTCCATACCAAGTATTCGCATTATTTTACCTTCCTGTCAGAGTTAAATTTTATCAGGCAGTCGAAGTTAAATTTTTTCTTGCAATAAGAAATAAGGATAAGCATTACATAAACTTTGGTACTTTAATTAACAGCTCATCCGACAAAAAAAAGCTGCTACCACCACTACAGCTGATGTAGATTTTACAAATTATTTACAAAATCAGGTTAGCGAGTGCTAGACCTTGAAACTACGTATACACCTATCAAACCTGATAACTCAGAGGCCGTTAGACTTGCTGAACTTAGTATGGCAGTAATGGTAAGTCATCGTTGTCAGGTGGAACGATGACCAAAACAATTGTAAATCTTGAGACCAAATGCCCACACCAAGGTGGAACGATGACCAAAACAATTGTAAATCTTGAGACCAAATGCCCACACAAAGGTGGAACGATGACCAAAACAATTGTAATCTTGAGACCAAATGCCCACACCAAGGTGGAACGATGACCAAAACAATTATAAATCTTGAGACCAAATGCCCACACAAAGTTAGAACGATGACCAAAACAATTGTAATCTTGAGACCAAATGCCCACACCAAGGTGGAACGATGACCAAAACAATTGTAATCTTGAGACCAAATGCCCACACCAAGGTGGAACGATGACCAAAACAATTGTAATCTTGAGACCAAATGCCCACACCAACATAGATAATTCACAGGAGATAAGATATGCACAACTTAGCTCATTAGATAATTCTAAGTTCCCACTAACGAGAGGGAAATGGCTAGAAATATAGAAATGGGCGGAAAATTATTATTTAATACTCAACTTGAAAATGCAATGCTGACTAGTAACTATTCTGTAACAAATGTACAATTTGTCAAGGAAAACTGTGTGATAAAATCCGGTGATTCTGTGGTACGAAATCTGGACATGGGTACGAATAAGATAACTACGATAATTCCATCAACGGTATCAGATTTGACAATAAAATTATTTTGACGATAACAGAGCAACAAATATTACATCACGAGTAGCAAAATCCGGTGATAAGATGGTGGGTATGTTAAGCACGGGCTCAATAAAAAAATAACTACGACTTATAATTCAGTCGTCCTATTTGATTATATAAATAAACTGTACGTGAACGCTGTAAAAAGTGCAGCATCGGATTGTACAATTACTTCAACCGATGCCAATTATATTTAAATCTCTGGTGGTACGATAACATGTACAACCGATATGGTTGCTAACAAAAAAACTTCTACGTATGTATTTGTTTTTACAGCCGATCTTACCAATAAATAGTACGTGGACATTGTTTCAAAATCGTCCGCGTATGGTGGTAGTACAAAACGAGCTAAAATAGTGTTGGCCACATTCCAAATCTCGCACATGCTATAAATAGTCGTTGAGGTTTTGTTGCAAGTGCATCAAGTTATTATCTGGAGAATAAGCCAGGTTATGCGTTTGCCTTTCACATCCCTCTGTCTGACTGGTTAGAGTGAGTCATGGACGGGTTAAAAAAAAGTGACTTTCGGATCAATACATATTGTCCAGAGGCCATCGCGATTTGGAAATATCAACTACAAGGTCGTATAAATGCTAATGTCGGAAGAATTTATTACAGGAGATTAGAAGGATCGAATGATAATTTTAGATTTACTATTTTACATTTGGTTTCAAATGCTTCTGTTAGTGCTTCACGGCAACTTACGATTGATCCTGCAGTGACCACAGAAAAGTACATGTATTTCAAGATTTATTATTTTCGGAGCTGAGAATCCTATGTTTTAGATATTTACACTTAATGATTTAGTGTGATTGCAATATATAATGTCTATTGATCCTCCATCGATCAGAGTAGCAAAATAATTTTATAATTTTATGCTAAACGGGAAAATTGAGATTGAAATAGTTGATTTTTTATTTGCTATACCCAGAGAGTATTCAAGGAAAATAAATATAATTGCGCGAATGATAAAAAATTACTATGTAATCACCCGGGGTAACTGAGAACAGTGATACCTTTGCTAGAGTTTTCAGGAATCAGATGACCTAGCTGAGATACGCAGTCAGAGACTTTGATATAATTAACAAATACTCTCATGAATGATATAGGTGATTAAAGGTTTAACATATTTAATAAATACACTGCTAGGTCTAATGAAAGAAAATATTTTGACTACTGATAAATCCAAAAGTGTAAAAACAAAATTTCATGGTAGCAAAATGCAGGAGCAAGAGCGATTAAAGAAGATTCATGAGGAGTTAAGCTCAAGGACACATTTGTCTTGTACTCTGTATGGACTATTACGATAGAAAGACGCTGTTAGAAATAGTAGATAACAGTGCTGACGCTAACCTGCTAACTACCGCATATATATAATTTTGACGGACTCTCTCACCGGCGATATAGAAAACGTTATGTATATCACATTGATGATGTACTAAACTCAACATCAGAAATTGAGTCATTGACTGAGTTATATAATGATAGCAAACAAGATATATTTTAATAAAAGCTTGGTGATATATACAAAGTGAAAACCGAAAATGACGCAGATAATGAAATACATAATAATTGTAAAAAAATTGTTTTCAAAACTATAAAAAAGAGCTTGAAAGTTAATGACAGTAGCAAAATAAAAAATATCAAAGAGCTGATTGCTGGATACCTAAATCAAAGAGAAGATTGCTGGATATCTAAATCTCTACCAGCCATAGATACAGAGGAGTCTGATATTCTCGGTCTTTGAGTTCTGTAACAGCTTATGCAATTTGTTTAGGTAGCAACTAGTACTTAATTTTAATCGGGGTCAGTTATCTTACGTTATAAGTTGCATGGACGAAACAGAAGATATTCATTGTGATAGACTAATGATATTACTTAAGTACCAACACATTTTAACCCTCCATTTTCATCATTGGTTTCAACAGATATTAGATATGATGATATCTCATCTGATGTGTGTAAGTACCAATCATTGCCGATCCTGTCAATAAAAAATTTAGTGCTCTAGGTTTCAGCTGAAAATACTTTGACTACGGCGATTGAAATAATTACAAAACAGTTTCATAATGACTAAAAGAAAAACAAGACTTCAATCATATTTCATCTGGTCTCCAAGACATATATAGGGAGAAGCTAATCAAATACTATAAATATTACCATAAAAATTTACTCTCTCAGACAAGATAGAAAATTTTCTATTAAGACAATAAGCGCACTGAATTATATTCATATGATGATATTAACAATTAGTGAATTTATTTCAGTGCGGGTGGGTGGGGGACATTAAATCCATGACTGTTAATTGTACCCGGCACGGTAGTGGACTTATTTCAGTGCGGGGTGGGTGGGGGACATTAAATCCATGACTGTTAGTTGTACCCGGCACGGTAGTGGACTTATTTCAGTGCGGGGTGGGGTGGGGGGACATTAAACCCATGACTGTTAATTGTACCAGGCACGGTAGTGGATTTATTTCAGTGCGGGGTGGGTGGGGGACATTAAATCCATGACTGTTAATTGTACCCGGCACGGTAGTGGATTTATTTTAGTGCGGGGGGGACATTAAATTCATGACTGTTGATTGTACCCGGTATGGTAGTGGATTTATTTCAGGGGGGTTTTTAAATCCATGATTGTTTATTCTACCCAGCATGGTAGTGGATTTTTTTCGGGGGGGGGGGACATTTAATCCATGACTGTTAATTGTACCCGGCATAGTAGTAGATTTATTTCAGGTGGTGGGGACATTAAATCCTTGAATGTTAATTGTACCCGGCATGGTAGTGGATTTACTTCAGGGGGTGGGGACATTAAATCAATGACTGTTAATTGTACCAGGCATGGTAGTGAATTTATTTCGGGGGTGGGGATGGGTTAAATCCATGAATGTTAATTGTACTTGGCATGAGCATTGCTTTATTGGACGTTAATAAAATGTTGGGCCAAAATATGAGAATAATATATCTTGTTAAATAGCAATAGCGACTTATAATAAAATTTCTGAATCAACTTTAAGATTATCTGAGTGGTGAAAAGTTTATAATATTAGATCTAATACAGGAACTGGGAGTCAAAGACGATCTGTATATATGATACCAAGTTGCAAAATACTGAAAACGATATTCAGTATATTGTGTGCAAAATTGTTAGCGATTTCATTTAAAAAAGAATAGTTAAAATATTTTGTTTGAAAATGAGAATAGTACTTTTGTGTGAAATATGAATATTATAGTGGAAGATATCAATTTAAAGATAAAAAACTCTTTACCGAGATAAGCATATGACGATTATGCTTGATAATGAAATATAGAGCATGCTTTTCATAAGCAGAAATAAGATAAAGCTGTCTTTGTTTCGTACAGAAAATTCGGATTATTTTAATAAGCTTACCTGGCTCACAGACGCACTTTCTAATGTTGCTGATAATCTTTATAATTCAATATCACAAGACAGATACACAAAAGTCACGATGGATGATGAATTTAGAAAGCGTTATGTCGATAAATCCAAAGTCTACCATGGAAATTTTATAAAAATACTAGAACCTGGCTCACTCAGTACTGGTAAAGTTAATCTGTACTTGTTTCATCATGACGATGAAAGTTATATAACAGCAAAATCTGAAATTTTAAAAATATCTCGACAGGTGGCTATGTAGAAAAATAGTCAAGACCCTCCATTGTGAAATCATATGATCTCGAATGATATAGAATTCATGCGAAACCATACTGTAGTTATTGATTATTTTGTAAATTCCAAGCAAGTTATTGACATCGCACAGGCATCTAACAGACCTACAAATCTCAGCGATTTTTTAAAAGTGGATTGAAATTTTGTGTGAATGTTAGATACAATATTTTTGTGTGAATTCTATGTATAGTAATTTTGTGTGAAATATACATATAAATCGGCAGCGATTTCATGTAAAAACCGCTGTAGTGATATATAATGAGCGTTTCTCTGCCAAACAATATTTTGCCTGACGACTACGATGACTCACTGGTAGGTCATAGAGCTAGGTAATCAATAATGAAATCGACGCTGTTGTCGGGACCAGGTATTTTCCGTATTTGTTAAACTAACGGGGTGGGGAAGGTGCCAGGTAGCGGGTAATCGTGCTTACCTCCTAATACAAAATAGGGGTTTGGTAAAGAAACCTCATTCTATTCTATTGCTCACGTCACCACACCTCACCATAATATAATACAACAAAATACATTAAATAACTTTAAAGAGATAAAACCGATCGTTTCCGAGGATTAATGCAAATCTTCGCATCACACAATCAAGCCAGTTATTCTCTTCCATTTTCTTTTATTTTTTCTTCATTTTTTAAAAAGATATTTTATGATGAGAACAAATGTTTGTTAAGGAATTTGTTGAGTATCTGGATTTAGAAAACAATTGCTTTTAGTTTTATTATTATATTATATTATATTATATTATATTATATTATATTATATTATATTATATTATATTATATTATATTATATTATATTATATTATATTATATTATATTATATTATATTATATTATACATAATGCTATAGCATCCATACCATAACTGATTGACCCCTGGTCTCTCAATACATATTAACCACATTTCTTAAATAGATTATCAAAAGTTTCATCACATGTCGACCGGAACGTTTTTGTGTACTAATAATGGGAACAAATTGATGTAAACGAGTAATGTCTACATCGAACCTTTCATTAAACAACAACCAAATACAAATTTCTATAAACTCTCATAAAATTAAGAATCTACCTGTCATAAGTATTCCAGTAAGTAACTTCACAAAATAAACCAACTGCAAACATAATATGCAAAGAAGGCATTATTTTTTAAAGGAATATCTTCTGGTCAAACTGGAACGGCTGGGTGGGTTGGGTTAAAGCTGCAGTCTGAGGTCACCTTATCTATTTGGTTCGTCTAATAGTATATATAAAAATAAGTGCAACTAACCTCTGTTTCGTCTCCATCCGGCATACTCTCTAAATCAGGTTCTAATCCGCAAACAGAAAGCGTTTCTTCATACCTGAATGCGTGAATACAGTAGTCTAAATATATTTCCTCTTGTACACAGTGGTTAGGACTCAAGTCACTAATGATATGGGAGAATGGAAATGGGAATCATTTTAGAAATGGATGAAGATACAATCTAGAATTTTGGAGATTAGCTGGACATTATTGGTTGATAATGAAAGCAATGGTCCTTTCACATACTTTAGTTTGGAAAATTACATCGTGTAACAATGGGTGTGGGGTGTGGGAAGGCGGAGGTTCTGGGTAGTAAGGGATATTTCCTAATTGCTTATGCCACAAAATTATAAAAACAGCTATTATTCGCCACAAACTTTGCTTTGTGACCAGGACAGTTGCATTTTAAAATTTACATATTTTCCAGAACATTAAAGAGAGATTCAGTGCTGAGGAAACTTGGAGTAACTTCTAGAACTTTAAAGTAATATAGATAGTAGTAGAAATACAATGGCATTAATCCCACCAGTTCAGTTTTGTTCCAGATGCTTAAGTGAATACATAACTGCATTTATCTTAGATGGCATCAAGATTCTGCACGTATCCGGAAGACACATTTTGCTGTATCGGCGGCCAATCTATCAAGACAATAGCGAAAAAGTACTCCGTGGAAACATCTGCTTAGATGTGTGAGACCTACCAGGCATATTCCTGTCGGGGATCAAGACATATCATTTCACCTGAGAACAATTTAAAAACTCTGGAAAGTTAGATGGACAAATGTTGCTCAGAATTTTATGTCATACAAGTAGTTAAAACTTTTAAAATTGTAAAGGATTTTAATTTTATAATGTTTTAAAATCTTCAATTATTGAAAACAAATATAGTATATAAGAAAAATGTTGTGATAACCTCTGACTCATTAGTCATGGCTTAATAAATATATTTTTGTAGGATGGTTCAGAGAGGGAAAAGAGAGCCAAGAAGTTTGCTCACCCAAGAATTTAACGTGCATCCACAGACCACTCAAGCAACTGATATTTCTGCATGGTAGACCCTTCCAAACGTCGGACTGGCAAGAATGCACCTGCTATCACATATCCGGTCCTTCATTCATCCATCGCCCTAGTTCCACATGGCCCTGAGCTCCCCGTACCCACTTATTCGGAAAAAGCAGCCAAAGAGATCAGCAAGTCAGAGAGCGAGAACGACCTTTCAGATCGAGATGACGATTTCAGAGGTAAAGCTGGGGACAGAGACTCATACTGCCCCAACCAAAAAGACCTCAACGACTTGATCAGAGATCTTGGTCTCACCAAGCCCAATGCCGAGCTTTTAACGTCTATGCTCAAGCAGTGGAACTTGTTGGATGAAAGTGTGCATGTTGCAGATCAGAGGAAGCACCGCCAAGTTTTTTTTCTAGCTTCTTGACACGTCAAGATCGGCTCTGCTTCTGCCACAATGTGAGGCAATTTGAATCGCCTGTAACCAGAGCGAGTGGCGACTCTTCATTGACATCTCCATAATTTGAACAAGTACACCTCTCTTCTACAGGCTCACTCTGTGCACCTCAAAGAGGATTACAACAGCATCAAGACCTCGCTAGATGCCTTGAAGTATAATGAGTGCAGCATGGAGGTCATCGGAGACTTCTAAATGGAGACATTATTGATGAGTCCTAAAGGCGGTTTTATCAAGTTTGCCTTTGTGACAGCAGGGATACCAACGCGCATTACCACAGGCTAGACTGGCCATATGGGACCGACTTCTCTGTGGGAAAGAACTACGTCAAGTGGGAGTTACTGATGGACCACCTAAAGGTGTTGATGCCACCACTGCACATCAAATTGGGTCTTATGAAATAATTTGTCAGCGCTCTAGATAAGGATTCGTCAGCCTTCCTTCAAGTACCTTTAAGACTTCTTCCCTAACCTGTCCATGCCAAAGGTCAAAGCCGGTGATTTTGTCGGATCACATATATAGAAGATCAGGGAGTGCAATGAATTTCCTATAAAGCTCACTAGTAAGGAGAAAGCGACTTGGAACAGCTTTTCAGCAGTTGTCCGATGATTCTTCGGCAATCAGAAGGCCGAGAAATATGTGGAGCTGGTTCAGACTCTCGTGAAGAACTATGGCACAATGAGCTGAAGTATGTCCCTCAAAAACCACATCCTTGATGATCAACTTGATAAGTTCAAGGTGAAATTGAGAGTGTACTCGGAGGAACAAGGTGAGCTATTCCACCAGGATATTGTAATGACCATAACTAGAGTCACAATGACTTGGATACTCTTTTTAGTCTTTGATTTTATTACGTTTGTTTTTATAGATATGGTACATATGAATATGAATATTCATTTTATAAAGAAGAGTAATTATATTTATCTCTAATGTCCATTGACTGTCAAACTAGCAGAAAATTCTGGCAACCGATCTTAACATGTGTAACCTATTTTCGAGGTAAAGGTTCTTTCGGTAAAACGTCTTTGAAAGTCTGTCATAAAGTTTGTATAGTGTACTGTTTAGCTTATCTGCTACACATATTATGCTCTTATGTTATTATTGTTTGTAATATATGTAAAATACATACGAAATCATGACGAGAACAGTCCATGTATGTCCTCGTATCACGATGTCCGCCATTTTGAATTAGCATGAGAGTTTCGTATTTAGAGATTCTATACTTTCACATTTGCAATTATTCTTTCTAATGATAATAAGGTACTAATGAGAAAGTGATTTGCATGTTATAGTGATAATATACCGTTGTATCGAGGTATGCAATTCATGTTTCAATGTGACAATAGCGGTCGTCTGCATCAAGTGCAGAACCCGCGTCAATATGAATCGATTTAATCATTCAAGACTTAAGTTATCATCATAAAGTTTAATTTCACCTAAACTTCAGCTCAAAAAATGTTCTTATTCGTTTCATAGACGAGCTCTATGGTATTCAACTACTTATTGTTATGCAATTTATGTATTTGTAATTTTGACATTGTATACCATGCAAAACTGTATTGTTTACAATGCAATGCATGGCACACCATACAAGACACCTATTGGTTACATGGGTTGCCGTGCATGCAGCGATTGATTGGATTGTCTCACGTGGTGCCTGGGGAAGCTTATAAATACAGGAGCGCTGTCAATGTTGGTCAGACAACTGACGAGAACAGTCGGCGCCAGAATTCAAAGTAAAGCAAGCTTTCGAGTATGTACATTTTTGGATCTTTACAAATATCATATCATAATAATAAATAATAAAGAATTAATGAATTAATTCTTACAAAAATAGATTGTAGCAGTTGTCTCCCACCACACTTGAAAGCCTCCCCCACCTCCTGTTGTTATATTAGAAATACATGATCTAGCTGTACACAATAACTATAGCTCTTATTTATTTATTTATTATTACAATTAATTAAACATTGCCAAAATTGTTCTCGAATTTATGTTGATGATATAACCCCTCTTTCATTGCCCCAACCCCAAACTTTTGACTTTTTTTAATACATTTCTCTCTGTTCCTATATACAAATATATGTAGCACCCTTAAGGACCAAAAAGGGCCTTATCATATATTGGAATTTGAACGCCGCTACTAATGACAGTATAACGAGAACATAATGGGATGCTACAATTGGGGGCTGATTCGTGAAAGTGATTTACAGTATAATCGTAAATCTTGAAAAACTATTGACTTCTAAATCTTTTGAGGTGATTTTTATATTACTTTAGTATAAATACATGTTCATTTCGATTTATATGTTGTTTTTCTGCCTTTATGTGAACGAAAAGATATAAATCCGCCCGCCCGTTTTCTTATTGAAAATAGGTAAATTTCAAAATAGCACTGTCATCGTCACAAAAGCAAAGTTTGTGGGGAAGAATATCTATTTTTTGTACTTTTTAGGCATAAGTAATTACGAAATAACACATACTACCCCGGGAATTTTTTTTTACATAGTGTCATCACTGAAATTAGCAGCTGACTCTTTGGTGCGAAATTTAAAATACGTGAACATGTGGATCCCAGATTTTCAGCGAGTCATATGGTTATCTCCACATTGAATCTTGCAACAAGGATTTAGCAGGTTTGATCATGAGCGTTCAGAAAGCTATCGAATTTTTAATATGATGATTGTTTCCATTTGTTCGCTGTAGATGCTGAATTTGCACAGTGAGTCATGTATAATCATATGGATACGGTAAATATTAATTGCTCTGGGAAGGACGCATGCTGATCATTTTGCATAGATAATGAAGCTCTTTTTTCAATGCATTCCTACGAATTATCATACCCAATCGGAATTATCATTATTTATAACTTTACTGATGCATTCTTAAATTGCACTGTCCCACGCCCACGCCAACAGTAAATACTTATCACTCCTTAACCTTTGAATTCAATGTACATGTAAAAGAATAGAAGAATTCTTTACATAAAGTCCTCGTTTTTTGATTTAGAATGGTTTTAGAATGACCACATTAAAAGCAACATCATTTTTAGGTACATCATATTAAATAATATCTAAAATTACTAACAGGACACAAGTAGTTGCTTATATTTCCTGTCAAAATGTCTATATTTTTCGATAGCATAATAGTGCCTAAGGAAATAATATTGAGTAGTAAAGTGTTCATTAGTAAGCTAATTTTAAACTAGCTAGTTATACAAAAATCACTTCTCACTACAAAATTCAAAAATATAAAGCAAATGAATTCGACTTCTATCACTATATAGAGAGCTCATAAGACTAAGCAAACAAAGAATTTGAGCAAAAGAACCACGTGCCATCATTGCAACAAAAGACACTTTATTTAACCACATCTGCAGTTTTTGTTTCATTTTACGTCAAAAACTCCAAACTAAAAATCAATTTACCGCTGTTTATTGAACTCAGCGCCGAATAGGATGTTTTCTTTGAATGTGGCGTTGAAAATCCAGGCCTGTTGAGGAACGTACGCCACAGATCCGTTCACTGCCAGGTGACCGTTCGTCCTGTCCATCTTGAAAGACAATGTTAACCATATGAGATAGACCTACTTCACTTTGAGGATTCTAAACCACCTACACACACACCCAGTAACGAACATATAATAAAGATACACAGACGGGCACAGAGAGACATATTTGTATGGATGTAGGCACTTTTTCAACAAATGAAATTTAATTTAGTTATATAACTTTTTAAAAGATGAGAAATTCTTTTTAAGTTTTTTCAAAATATTCGCTCTCATTACTCTTATATTGAAATAGAAGAAACGACGACTGCGAGGAGATGGAATAATACATAGACGACAATGTTGTACTATTTCATCAAAGAGAAATATCCCATGCCAGAAGATCGGTGTATTATTGTTTACTTTTCAATAAAAATAATAATTAAAAAATATATGGCGGTCCAAGTATAGCAGACAAGAATAATTGAAAAACAATTGCCAGCAGAGAAGATTAATTACAAAAGAAATACCCGTCCAAGTATAGCAGACAGGAGAGAGGATTTGCCACTGCCAACAACGCCGCATACTCCGATAAGGCTACCCTGTATGACATAAAACAAATTTCATAATGACTAACCAGTATTATTACTGTAACAACTATACAAACAATAATAACTATTCCAAGATACAAGTACTATTAGTATTCTGTGTTATATAATTTTGCTATTCCGTATCCCATAGAATAACGTTATCCTTTTATATACAAAATTTTAATTTTAGATTTTTTTTAGATATTATTCGCCTCCGTAAGAAAATAGGAAAAGTTATAATTTTGTCCAATTGCATTAAATACTTTAAATTAAGTGTTTTCATACTACGCTCGGGCATAAAGGGTTTAACGATATTTTCTTATCAAATTGCTTATATAAGTGAACATTTGTATCATAATAATGAATGTAAACTATGAAAATAGGGGTTCAGCGTAGAAGTCTATATGATCGTTTCCGTAATTTGACGAATTCTTTTCCTACCTTATTAACAATAAGATCAATATCAGACAACTGAAACGTTGATGAACTCAGTGTCACGTTTACTCCGGAGATGTTGACTGGAAAAGATTGAATGTACAAATTAATCTACAGTATGCACATTACCTATTGAACCTTCATCTTCATATATGCATGGCTCATATACTACAACTGTATATTCAATTCAATGGGATAAACTAACCTTTTGTAGCTTACCCTGTTGACCGTACAACTGCCCACAAAGACAATTCGATCTGAAGGGGTATTCTTGGTTTAGGTTTTCAGTACAAACATTTGACATATATAAATTAATTTGGGTTAGATCTTTTGGTTTAAACCTTAAAATTGTTTACATTTGCCCGTACATTTTGAGAATTCCTTGAAAAAATAATTAGGAAAGAAAACGAAAAGCACATGCTTTCGTGCAAGCTTGATGGGGGAAATCAAATTCTTACTCTCTCAACATATCAGATTCCATCCGAGTGCCTGTAATCATTTTCATTGTCAGACCAGTCGGGCTGTGCTGCTTGCTAATGGAAGGCTCACAAATTATAAAGTGTGAATGACAGTAGTAAAATAGAGAGTAACTTGATACAAGACGTTGTAGCAATGTAGTTGTGGAAAATTTACATAAAATTGGCTTTCTTACAAATTAGAAATTTACTTTTTAAAAATATATTTATCAAGATCTAACTGTTTATGCTGCATATTTTCGACGCCACAGATGCGGGCTTGATGTGATCTTCAAGATGAAAGCAATTATGAAAGTAAGTCTTTGATGGAAAATCGTGGTATCCTTGCGTGTATTCGATTCTGATATTTTATTCGGAATAGATGAGGTGCAAAAGCGACTTTGTTTCCTGATGTTAACCAATTAAACATTTCCTGGTGTTAATCTTTTATTTTATTCATCAAATCTCATTATAAGTAATATCCACAAATGGCGATGCTCTTTCAATATTGGATGCTTTTGTCAATGAAATCATAGCAATAATCTGTTTCATTGAAATGTAAAAAAAAAAATCAACGTTAAGAGTTTTTGTGGAAAACAAAGGATAAGATCCAACTTAGTCAAACATTCTTTCATTCCTATGTAGGCATTTCATTATACCTATACTTTGCTCTCTGCTATTTCCTCTTGATAAGCCGGGCTTCTTTTCCTGGAGTGATTGTTCTGTCTCCCACACGAATGCGGCGTCCCTTAATTCCACCGCTATATTTGGATTACTGCAGTGGGACGGTGGTGGGACGAATTCTTCCATCAGCAAAAGTTTCTGTGGAGTCAATATATATATATATATATATATATATATATATATATATATATATATATATATATATATATTATAATATAATATAATATAATATAATATAATATAATATAATATAATATAATATAATATAATATAATATAATATAATATAATATAATATAATATAATTTCAAGAGTTTAACCTAAAACTAAACAGAAGGAGAACGTAAAACGTACAAGTTTGCTCGGTAACACTTATATCAAAAACATATTGCTACTAAAACCTTTCGTTTTGCAGAGAGAGTCTTATTTCTACCTTATAAGACATATTTAAAAAGAGGGCATTATTTCTGCCTCATCACTGCAAACAAGGGCTTCACAGAAAATAATTTAAATCAATTAATTAATAAATTAAATGATCTGGATTTGATTTGAGCACTAAAATGCTGTTTAAACGGAATGTTATATTCATATGACTTACGTTAGAGAGAAGTAGAACTCATGAAAAACCCTTAAAAAACAGAAAATTTTCTACTAATTTAACGGTCAGCTTTCATATTTAGTGCTGATAGCTTTGGTAAAAAAAACGTATAGAAACTGAAACATTCTTTGTTCCCGAAGAAAATTGGATGGTATGTAATAACATTTATGTAATTGTATATAATACAATTTATGTAGCAAAGACTAATATATTTTTGAGATCTATTAGTTACCAATATCAAGATGTAAAACTCAGACTGACCTTTAGTCTGTCAAAGCTAACTTTGGCTTCACTGTAAGCTCTTAGGGCGAAGGGCACCATGGAAACAATGATCTTTAAAAAGTTCATTGTTCCAACCAAAGCAAACGCCTGCAAAGAAAACTTGATAGCTTACTTAATTTGCAGAAACAAAATTGTACTATTGGTATTTAAGACTGCTTTGTACTGAAGCGTGATATTCTAATTCGACGCGTGTTCGTGAATGCAGCTGTGACAAGATTTTTTTTAAACCAGCATTGCCAGTCATATCATGACTCAAATAACAACTTCAATTGGCGTGCCCATACCAGCTAGAGAAAAATTGATCCCCCCACAGACTAATGGAGTTTGATTCAAATAGGATATACGATCACATACATGCCTTTCTATTTCATTTCGCAATTGTTGCCCGTTTCGATGATGCTCGCGCGTCGGTATCACTGAAGATCAATCATAGCTCTACTATTAAAAATGTGATGGTAAAGTATAATTACTCGACAGTCATACCTTATCAGAAGCAACACGCATTCGCACCTCTAGCAAATTACTCTTTTTATATACTGGAGCAGCAGAGAGGGTGAACCCTACAACTTTTTACTCGAGTCCTTTACCTGAAAAGGGTCCCTACAACTGGCCGAGAAAAGGTCAATAACCCTAAACCAAAGTCTCTAACTATTTTATTTCCATACGGTTAAGAACCGGTAATAAATCGTTTAGGTTAGCTCAGTTTTGTTACCCGATTGTTGACTTTTTTGCTTCACGATTTTCTTGTTATTTCGTTTACCTGTTTTGGTCACTCAGTGGTTGTCGTTCTTCTCCCTGCTGCTAAGAAAAAAAACCAAAGATTTTATCCAGAACCATACAGTACCTTGATCTTGGGTCATGTAGTTATATTGTTATAATTCCAAACGGAGCAGCTTGTGCTTTTGAAAAAAAAAGTTTTTAAACTTGATCTTGTCCATATCACCTGAACACCAAGTATAATACATATTCTATAGAATATATAATTATCAACCTCATTAAGAACAACCAAAATATTACAGTTATCTCTGCTCACCTTGGGTATCTTATTACAGTTATCTCTGGTCACCTTGGATATCTTAGGTATCTGCGTATATCGTTGTGTAACATAAATTACGTCAGTATTTTTATATCTACCTCTGGAAAATATTTGATTGTTTGTCCAACATCACATCATCTTATACTACGAGATTAATAATGAATCCATCTAAGTTATCTACAGATGGGGCTTCATTTATATCTGTGATAAAATCAATAATATCGTCACCGTCTTCATTAATTATTTTCGCTTTCTCGTTAAAATTCTTAAGTATTTCGTAACAATACTGATCATCTACAGACGGTGCTATTAAATATAGTCTGCTCCATCTCAACCATCTCAATATTAAATTTAATAATAATTGTGTTTTACCTGATCCAGATGGACCTATTATAGTCATCCTTATCGAATTTGGTAATGTTAGATGGTGCTTTACTGGTTCCTGTTTTCGTGTCGCCGAAGAGTCAATTATTGTATCCATATTATTAATAACACGAATCTTTATTGAGTTCGATGTAGATTATCTACACCCATCACTGGATTGACAACGATAACAACAAAAAATAAACGACGTGCATTAACAGGTAAATGTTTAAAATGTGGTAAACAAAAATATAAATTTATCTCCATGTCTGATTTAGGGATAAAGACAGGTTGATATATTGCTGCTTCTTTAGGAAAATTACCTGGATTACCATGGGCTAAATACACTGGTGAGAAACACCTTTCAGGATATAATTTTTGTGGTCCTGGAACTCGATTTGATATTCGACTTGATGATCAAGACCAACCAAAAGCAGGAAAGTATCCAATAAATAAGATTGATCAAGCATGGCATGTTCTTGACGTTGCTTATAAAAGTAAAGATTTGCAGCAGTGGCATCTCGCAGAAGTGAAATTGATTCATGCATTAAATTCTATACCTAATAAATCTCTCAGAGAAAACCTCGCTAGTTTGCTGATAAAATCCGCTATGAAAAGTAAAATATTGTAAACGGCTGGTAATTAATTATATAATTATTATAATGAAATATGTTTATTACAGCCTAAGAGGGTATTGGAGAGGCAAGGCAGAAATAACTAAACTTGCTGAAGTAGCAAAAGCTTCACGTTCTGTTGCTGAAAATTGGTTAACACGACAGGCAATATGGCAAATTTATCTACCACCGCCCAAAAAGATTCAATACGCACATTTTGATGTCAGTGTTCCTAACGAAGTTCATCAAGCAGATATTTTGGTTTTACCACACGATACTATTAAAACTCGTGAACGAAAGTCAAGCACGTACAAATACGCATTGACTGTTGTTGACGTTGCAAGTAGATATAAAGAAGCAAAAGCATTATCAACAAATACAGCATATTAAGTTGCATCTGCATTTGAACGAATTTATCATCGTGGTGGTCTACGATGGCCACAGCTATTACAAGTTGATCCTGGAAAAGAATTTCTTGGCGCAGTATTATCTTCGATGAAAAAACAGACGATGACATACTGAAATTCATCATGATCAAGCAAATGTTGAATGATTTATTGAGCGGTTATTTGGATATCAATATGCGAAGGAAATATCTACTGACTTTAAGTCCGGTTAGAGACCTCGTGAATGGGTTGCAAGGTTACCAAGTGTGATATCTGCATTAAACAATGAAATTACTCGTGCAACTTCCATGAAACCTTCTAATGCAATAACAATATATAAATATACATATATAATTATAAATATATACCAGACAGAAAAGACTGTGCTATCCCTGGATTCTGTAGTAGAATCTTGATACTATTGGGCAGAAATAATAGTTTATTACAAACCATACTATCATACAGGTTAGAAAAATTAAATTCGTACTCTACCGTGTTTCAAGCCCAGGTCCGCGAGTAATTGGCACCCATCGCCTTGCCTGCACGCACCAGCCCATATACCGTCACGACTAAGTACGCATCACCAAAAAATGATGGCACTGAATAGGTCGTCATGCGAGTGTGTAACAGACACACTCGCTAGGTCGTCATGTTGTGTACAATTACCACCGTGTTCACTTATGTAAATTATCACCTCTGCGTCGATTACATTCAAGACAGGTTAGCATCACATTTTAAAGTGTGTGTCCAAGATCACTATTAATTCTATCTACGGTACATTGTCTTGGATTATTATTCGAATATTGCCATATCATTATTGTGTTACAGCTTGCACATTGATTATTCTGTAGTCGCTTTAGTGTTATAATAACCACAGTATCAATATCAAAATCACACTTTTTTTCTTTTGTCACACTGCTTATAAGACGCTAATTTTCTCTTGATGACAACAAGGTCATTAGTAATCTCCTCAGTTATCACGTAATCAATAAAAAGCCTACGTAGTTAAGTTATTCTTCGGACGCGAGATACTGCAAGATAGACTAAGTTTGACCATTCAATTATATCATCTACAATCCAGATATTTGTATCAGAGATAGATAATCCCTGCGACGAATGAATCGTTGTAGCATATCCTAACGCCCACGGTGATTTATCCATGGTCAATGCGCTCTCAATAGTATCAATAGCAACCAAAAACAATGTCATTCAGTATAAGATTTTGTACACGGACACTTTCAGTGTCTCCACCAGGAATTTCAACTTCAATATTTTGTCGTCGAGTATCTACTGGGCGATAACATAGTGGTACAGGTAAATGTGAACACTTTTCTTTATGTAACGTAAATAATTTCTTTTCCAATTCATCACGAACTATCTTTCTACTTGTGGCTATCAAATCAGTGGGTCTCCATAAAGTCCAAAAATCATACAAAGTGGTCTCTGGGAATACTTTATGCATTATTTTACATTGTATTTTATCTAGCTATAGTCTGATTAATCTTTTAAAATATTTCAGCTGCTCATCAATGGATCTATGGTCATCATTCATTTCCTATTAACAATCTACATTATCATTTAGCCATTCATTCACTCTATCCAACAAAAGGTGGTGGTTGATCATGATCACCACACATAATCACAGTAGTATTCTTAGTCAATAACCATTCAATAAATGTTTTTAGTGTTTCTTACGACACCGTGTCTATTTCGTCTCATATAATATATACTTAGGTATATATTTTCAACCATTCGCTCAGGAGTCTATGTGTCTCCGCACCATCTAAAGAAACTATGATATGTACATGATTTTTACCCCTCGTTCTTTTATTTGTCTAGCAAGTTTATATGTAGGTGTCAAAACAATCATATCTAAATGGTTGTTCATAAATAATTTAATCGCACGAGTTGTTTTACCTGACCCTCCAAAGCCATTATGATAAATATTATTATGTCTAGCCACATGATCTTACACAGATGGTGCAGATTACTTTGATATTTGATTATTATCTTCTGTAATATATCACCTTAATTTCAACATCAGAAGATTCAGAATAACAGAATATATTTTCTTGCTTTATCCTCCATGTCTCCTACTCACCATTACCAAAAAGCGGCTTTAATAAATCTTTATATATATATATATATATATATATATATATATATATATATATATATATATATATATATATATATATATATATATATATATATATATATATATATATATATATATATATATATATATATATATATATATAATGAATCCGTAGCGACTCTAACAGTGTAGTAACGAGGAAATTTATTTATCATCGGCAGTAGCGTAACGAGGAAATTTATTTATCATCGTCAGTAGATTTATCGAAACGTACACTATAAAATCTAACTCAGTATCGTCCATAATCAGTCTTGTACAGTGTCATTTAAAACTGTATGAACTTGTGTCAACTTACTGATTATCATTCTACCAACAATTTTTGCAAGTTTTGCATCGTGCTCCTCCCTATATTTACGTATATTATTAGTAATCCTAAAAATGTCATCTTCATTAAGATCAGAAATTTCTTTCCTGGCATCTTCAATATTAAATCTATCCGATTCAGGTAACCAAACTTGCTATTGTGGACTATATGACATAATTGCTTCATTTACCCTGAACGATATTAAAATTCCAGCATCAAATATATATCTTAATACCACTATTGGAGTCCAACATTTTTCTGAAAAATGTCTTCCAAACCAAGCATAAGTAATCGGATGGAGATCTTCTGCGAACTCGAATGATTCTATACAGGCAAATCCTAAGTCAAAGTCTGGTAAAGGTCCATTTATTGAACGTCTGATCATGTCATGTGTAGATGGTCTGAATCTGTCAAAGTATTTAGAATATTCTCCATATCCTAGAAAACTTCCAGGCTAACATGCGGCCATAACGACGAAGATAACGTCACTATCATTGTATTTAGTATTCCATAATCCACCATGTCCACATTCTATACAACTTTTTTTGGTAGAACTTCAATAAACTCTGATTTTGTTGTTTTCCATCAATTCGTTTTCCTGAGCGAAAGGAACCGCAACCGATGATACAGAAAAACATTTATTCAGTAGTTGTCTAACTTTGATATCGTCAGAAGTATATTTTAATGCAAGATTTTTCATTTCTCTTAAAGAGATTCTGTACGATAAATATCGCCATTAGGAGGTACAAATTGATCGTAATCATGTTCCAAACTTTGAAATAACAAAACAGATACAGGGTCACTTTTAATGATATTTTGGATAAAATCAAATATTTGACCATTAAAAAATTTAACCATTCTGTCTCGTTGAAATATTGTTACAGCATCAGTCAATGCATATGCATTATGATCAATAATCGTTTTAGGGCTTAAATTATATATATATATATATATATATATATATATATATATATATATATATATATATATATATATATATATATATATATATATATATATATATATTGTTTCGTATAATATCCCTCTGGTTAGCGTTTTTACTGTTATTGGAAATCATAATAACTACTCCAGTTCAGCAATATCCTTAATAGATGCACCAGTATATTAAACCGTTTCTACCCATTTACATATTTGTTTACGTCGTAAATCTATTAAGCCAATACCACGTATCACATTTGTGAATTGTTCTGTAACACGTTCAGCTAAACAGTTTTTCTTTGACTATGATAGCATCATCGGATTGAGGTCCGCAACGTTAGTTTTATCATTCAGTTTATAAATTGCATAGACAATAGCAGTTACTGGATAACCGCACTCAAAATATGGCCTATCAATACCAGTCGATATTCCAGGTTTGCATTTATTATTTAATAAAACCATATTATTTCTTGATTGTATATGAATGGTAACTCTTTTATCACGAATGATCCAAATATTATGTCTATACAATAAATTTAATTTTTTAAAAAAATATTTCTGATTATCAAGATGATTAATAATTACTTTTCCTCGTTTGTCATTCATCACATAAACAGTAGTTCAAACTCTGAAAGTTGATCACCCATGAGCAGCAACATCGTCACGAAATTTCTTTTTGGCTTCACAGATACGCTTGGTAATAACCACATTCGTTAGATCTAGATCTTGGATCAAAATAATCACTTTATATCCTGGTTGTCTTAGTTAATCAAGATCAAATCTATGGTTCAATTGCGGGTAATTCCTCCATATTACAATTAAGACAAATATTCAAATTGAAATGTGTGCGTATATATATATATATATATATATATATATATATATATATATATATATATATATATAAGAATACAAATCATATGGCGAATAACAACCCTTACAAGCGCACTGGATCCACGAAGGGATCACGTGTATTAGGGATTGATTAAGATCGATGCAATAAACTGACGTCGAACAATGCGAAACTAGTAACTACTGAGCGATTTCGACTCTTAATGAGTCTTTTACAAAGGCAAATACAAAAGATATATAAAACAAACAAAGAAACATAAATACGTTGTGTTTGTAAATCTCTACATGGCTGTCTCCAGTGTCCTCATTAAGAGTCAAAAGCGCTCAAGCTAGTTAGTTACTAATTTCGCACTGTTCGTCGTCAGTTTATTGCACACACACACACAAACACACACACACGCACACATATATATATAATGATTTAGACAAAAAATATTATAATATAAATGGAGTAAAAAATATTTGTGAGACATCCGATATATACAAATTACGAGGCGTCTCAAGATGGTGTGATTAGAAACTACAGATTGAAAAAAAGTCAGTAGTCTTAGTAATACTGGTTATCTCAGATTTAATATTGATATAAAACATTATTTATCAGATAATGTCATATACGAGTGTTATTTTGTGGTTGTTAAAGATGGGTTTGTGGTTGATCACATCAATAATAATAAACTCGATAACTCTTGAAAAAACGTACGACTTGTTACACAGAACCAAAATTGCAAGTTTGGAAAAAATTGCATTTAGAATCATTTTAAGAGAGAAAGAGTTATTAAATCTTTATATATACAGACCATACAAGAAATTATATTCAGTTCGATAAATAAAGCTGCCAATTGTTACGGTATCAACTCAGTTAAGCATGTTGCTGATTATATACGAAAATCTATATATTCCATAAAATATGATCAATGGATTATATTTGTGTACGTCAAATAACTGTGTACTCTTAACTGAAAACAATAAATAAATATTTTTTACTGTATAATTCATTTTGATAGGGTTTTATTTTATCCCTCAGTCACTGACTCAGTCAGGGTCCGCCTTCACTATCAATGTCCTCAGTAAATTGCATTACACGATTGTCTAGCATTTTTTCTTTCGTATTGGTGAGACAATGCACTTTTTTATTTTTTGATCAAACGCGCAAGAGGTGTAAAAAGCTTAATCTGTGTCATTTACCAAATCTAAAGATTCTAACATGTAATGATATATTGAATTAACGAATCGGTAATTGGAAGGTAATGTTTATTTATTCGAAATTTTCTCTGCTGTAATGATTCAAATTCACCCATAATCTTTTGAGGATCAATATTAACAGACAAATCTATACCGTTCTTTTAATATTTTGATAGCAGAAATAATAATATTTATACAATAGTTTAATATTTTTACTGTTTATATATATATATATATATATATATATATATATATATATATATATATATATATATATATATATATATATATATATATATATATATATATATATATATATATATATATAAATTTTTAACGTGGACTTGACTGTGCAGCAAGTGGACATATAATAAAGCCACATAACTTCTCCCGGAAAAAATTTGATCCACAGAGTAAATTATACAATTTTTCCCTTCATATGCTTCGTCATACACGTTACTATGCATTTCTCAAGATATAATCTATGTCTATCACACTGTTTGTTACTTGCCGTAAACCCAATGTATTTAAGACTCAATAAAGTGTATCCGTATGTCTGTTTATCTGTCTGTCTTTTTAAAAACCAAACATAGAGATAGGTCCCTGCCGATAATGTGAACGGAGCTGACCTATAACAGAAAATCTTACGATCATACCGACTTATATACAAAGAGATATGTGGGTTTTGGATGACTTTGAAATTATCGATTTTCCACTGTATGTATTTTGCCTGTGTCTATATAATTGAATCGTTTTATACGTACAAGTAGTGATATATTTTGATAAAATCATAAAAGTCTAGATTCATTTATAAAAATGAGAAATGTAATGCTATGAAATGTAATGCTCTCGTGTTAGTAATTGCTATATAATAGTTTCTCGAGCGTATATTTGTAACTGAATTTAGTAGCTCAGTACAAAAATGCTGGATTTTGGCACTGAAGATCCTCAGTTCAGTTCACATCACTGGTATATACCGGTGGGTAAGGTTCTGGATTTACCAAAAATTATTTAAGGAATCTCCCAAGGTTTCATATCATCATCACGATAAAATGCGCTTTACATTTATCCCGTGAGTTTAAAGTGGTGGAATATATGATACCACAGTACAAGGTGCTCTTCCCTAATATAATCAGTAGCATGCCTGAACTTTATATCCCATTGAAGGGCCAAAATAAAAACATTCAGAAAGAATGTTAGCCAAAATGAAACAAAACATGAAGTTTCAATAATGGTCATGAATGAGACATCGCGCAAAAGGAACGAAATGAAAGGCATTCAAGAGGCCAAAATGACGGGTAACCGCTTAGGATGCTACTGATTATTTTCATATTTAATAATAATAATAATAATAATAATAATAATAATAATAATAATAATAATAATAATAATAATAATAATAATAATAATAATAATAATAATAATAATAATAATAATAATAATAATAATAATAATAATAATAATAATAATAATAATAATAATAATAATAATTTACTATATTAACATACACAATATATAATATTAATAAAATAGATAATAACTTTACCATCCTAACATATACAAATATATGTATATACCAAATATATGTATATATTTACCATCCTAAAGATCATAGTCAGGCTCAAGGTCAAAAGTAAAGGCCGGAGTCAATCGTCAAGTCGATGTCAAATATAAAGGCAAAGGGAAAATATCAAGGCCAATAGTCAAGGTCAAAGTCATATTTCAAGGTCAACGTAAAAAATCATTTTTTTCCTCAAAATTGACTAAGGCATCATCCCCGAGCATATGTACAAATTAATATATAACATTTCCCCTCTAAGGTCTACAATATTACCATCCTGATTTGATAGTTTGAAATTCATTCTTGAGAATAATAGAATATGTACACCCAGGTAGACTTGATGTATTGGTTTAGATACACCGAGCCACTAGGGGTGCTTGAATAATGGATAAATATAATATATATCCCTGCTGGGCCTTCTTAGACTATGAGAGATCTACGTGGTAACTACTATCAATTATATCGCATACTAGATTCAGTGCGATCGTGGATGTAACATTAACTATATTAGGTGAAATATGACGACCTGTTTCAAATGGGTCATTATCATATCTAAGAACTGTTGGTGGCGGGATTAATTTTTTCCATGAATCACATTCTTTTAAAGTGTTCATCAATAAGATCGTTAACTGATTTCTTTAGCTCCTCAGAGTTAAATCCATATATTAAAATGTTGGACATCTGTTCTTCAGTAATTCCATAATGTTTCAGAAATACTGTCATAAATAACCGCTTATGACTTACACGTTGAATTAGATCGTCTTCATTAACTATGTTGTAAGCTCTAGAAAATCTATCTGCTGGTGCGTTAAAGTTTTTGTCTCTGTCAACTATAGATTTATTTACATATTTTAAGTCAGCTGCAACTTGATTTAGATGTTGTATTGTTTCATTTATCTGATTTTTAAATCATCGTCATAAAATGTGTTGATGCTGAAAAATAAATTTCTTAGATCATTTAGCATGCGCTCATGTTCAGATTTAATTGGTCTTGATCTTGAGTTAATTTTTTCAACATTAAGTGTCGATATTCTTGCTGTACCTTTCTAACTGTGAATGAAATCTATGAAATATGTATAATGTGTATAACCACGATAAGTAGGCGTAATTTTTATGAATGGATAAGTTTTCGATATTCTGGAAATTGTATAAATTTTGTAACATCTATGATGAAGTCGGACCGCTGCAGCTTTCTTGGAACCTGATAAGCTGGTGAAGCTTCAGGCCATTCTAGTACTGATCTAATCGAGCTTTAATAAATATATACAGCATAATCAGGAGAATTTATTTCAATCACCGACGATAATGTTGGTTCGTAAACAGTTTTTACTATTTTTGATACTTTTTCTGTATTATATTTAATTCTGCGTTGAAATTCATCATTAATCTGTTCTATTTGATAACTGCCAGTTGAAATACTAACTACTTGCCAATCGGGAGTTCCATCAATTTTATTCTTATTTGCAATACTAATTAATTGCTTGGCTGTTTTGATCAAATGGTTTTGATATATTAGGCCAGCTATAATAAACCCATAACTGAGCTAATGCTATCTCTTTTATTGGAATTACGGTTGGTGAGTAAATGCTAAATTCAGGATTGGTCGAACTTATTGACATCATCGTAGTATTTGACGGTGCTGTATTAGTGACGATCTGCTGTAATAACTCTCTCGATTCAGTCTCCGAACGATGTTCAGACATTAATATTATTGTTACTGTTAGTTTCTACATTTTTTTACTTTGTTTATCGTCACCAGAACCACTAATGATTCTGAATACTTCATTGTAGGTTGTCATTATCGTTGCAAACTCCTCGTCAGATATTTTACCATCACTGAGATACGTGGAGATATACCCAGATAGCTTAGAATAGGTTGCTGTTGCTGTGTGTAATGTTATCATCTCCTCACGCAATTTATCATTTGCACATATAGCTATCTTTTTAGCAATATTACTGAGAATACCTGCTATAGTCGTTAAAGTTGAATCAATAATTGTTATAATTGCTGGCGCTGTCTTTGTTAATGTTCATAATATTAATCTGACTTCAGCAACCATAGCAGAAACAACCATAGCAGAAATTGAGTAAACAACTAAATCAATGACAACCATACGTCTACGATATTTGTTACTTTACAGTATTATTGTCAATAGTATTTTTTAATCTGGTCAAGCATTCATATGCTTGATTATAATATCTGTGACGTTGAACATCGATAGATGACGGAGTCATTTGATTCATTATGCTATGACGTTAAGTAATTCATTTCGATGTTTAAGCGACGAATTCCAGACTCCACCAGCATGACGCTGCAGTTAATTTTGTATCATTTGCTTTTAGGATAAAAGTTTCTTCGACATCGCTATTAACACTATCGACACGGTTCCAGAGAAATCATTAATCGATTGACGTCATGGAAATATGGTAAATATGCTAAACTTTGCACTGCTAAATATTGACAATCTATAAACACCTGTGAACTCTGCGGTATATTTGAGAGTATTGTTTTGCTGCAACCATATTTGATTTCCAGAAGCTACCATAAACACGATATTTTAATCTGCTGGTGGGGAATTTTAATAAGACTCGTTTTTTGAACAATATCAGTAATATCGTTGAGTCTTAATATCAGCGAAATTTATGACAACAGTTGGTGGAGTTCCAAAACATTCGTATGTTTTGCTCATGTTTGTGCGAAAATTTAAAAACGTGTCCATGTGATTGGTAAAATCAGTTTTGAGTGTGTTTATTTCTTTGCTGATCGGAACTTCTTTATCTTTGACATATGTTTTCGTTGCAGCATCATAATCAGATTCTGGTGTTCTGAGATTATTAATGCCATTTTTATTCACCGCATTATACCACCGTTGGCGAATACGTACTTAGATTTATTTAGAGGTATTTCCTCCTGGTGCAGCATCATTATCTGTGGTTGGATTCACAAAAACTGTAATTTTATTTCTATTCATAATAATGTTCCCCGTGAATGAGTCGCCAGCTTTTTTAACATAATCGTTAACTGACTTACAGGAACCTTGTATGACACCCTGATTAGTAAAAGTAACAATATTATCAGCAACTGCGGTAGGAATTCGTATAAGTACATCAGGCAGTTGTATATTACTCGTTTTTAATCGTCCTTGTTTATTCTAAAAAAAACAACGTCTTCTTTTTGATCCACAATTGTAATATGCACTAAATTATCAATCTAATTTCTGAATTGATCAAGGTTTGCATATTTAGATAAATTACCTTGCTGCTGAGCTTTACCACAAGCAGATCTTCCGTAAATATCTACCATTAAATATTCATTAATGTCTGGTTATATGTGACAAAGTGGTATATTCATGCACGACTTTATGGGGTGGTTTTGTTGATTTTGATATAGCATCAAGTACATTAAGTACTTCAAGACAACATATTGGTGGATCAGTTAATGTTTCTGTAGGTAAAGTTGAATACCAGACTGGAGTACGTCGCATGTTGATAGCATAGTATAGAAATTCTTTTGGAGGCGCTAATCCATATGAATCAAAAAATTAATTGCATAGGCTACCCAAGGGGTACCTAGTCCAGAGTTTATATCGAAATTAATAATACATATTTCAGTATTGTTTGAAGTTTGTGGTAATTGATCGCGCATCAAAAACACCTCAGAAGGTTTTTATTTTTAATTTTTAGCTGCTTCGAGTAAGTCAAAATTGGACAAAGGCGATATCAGTAAACTGTCCAGGGAAATCTTAGGTTCTTTCCGTACCATGAATGTGGGATCCGGATAATCTGAGACCTCTTCCCATTTTTGGATGTTCCTTTTATTCCTCAATAATAGCTCAAGCATCTCTATTAACACTATCTACAAATGTATATCGACTACAGATTGTCTGGTCAAATCTAAATGTTCGAACGAAAAGTAATAAATCGGATACAAAGTTGTAAAATCTAATTGTGATATTTGTAAACCAGTATAAATGTTTTGATCACGATCCATAAACGTCATAAGACGATGATATATGCACGTGCTACATGATTTTGATCGAAATTCAGTAATAAATCCTCTGATGGTTCTTGATGTCCATTTATCCTTAAAGAAACTCCAGAAACACCAAGTTTGTAAAATATCATGATACTTTCATCTTCATCGTTTTCTCGTGCGTCATTTTGTAAAGCAATAGATGTGTCTTGGTGTAGAAACACAGTGCTGAGAGGCTATTTGCCATGTAAATAAACCGTTAATATTACTCTGGATAGCATCTGTGGTCATTGTCAGCAATGATAACATTGATGTGCCACCTTGACTCATAAAAGATAGCAACCGAGTTTCTTCAGAAATTGATGGAGTCATTATCAGCATCCATAATGAAAGTTTAGTGAGAATTACTCTACCAAATCAACTACGCCAGGTCGCCAGATTGCATCGTCATCAGTGGCTTTTCGCACAAGTACATCTGTGTGTCTGGCTCCAAAAAATAACTTTTCTAACCTTTCTAAAGAATCCAAAAATATGAGATAGTGGAATTGAACATGAAAATTTTCTTCTATTACCTTTTAACATTACTTCACGTGCTGAAAAGTTAAAATTTGCAAACATCGATAATACTGGAGGGACATCTGCAGCTCCTCTTGTAGCTCTCACATTACCAATGGTTACGTTTCTACTTTCTGGAAAATCAGTTCTATCGTTTCCGAACATCATTGATGTACCAGCTGATCTTGAACAATCGTCGCTGTATCTTGCAAGATTAAGTATTGTTGTAGGAACGTCAACGTCTTTTTGAACTGATTCAATATTTTTTCCGTCGATCATGTAAGTAGCGCTATCAAATAACGCCATAAAGCCATTATTAACAAAACCAACACTAACATCAGTGTTATATTCAGTATTATCTGTTTTTAATATTTCGCCCTCTACTTCAGCGGGTAAGAAAAATCTACTTGTATCATGAACCTGAAGTTCAATCCTTCCACGCTGATCTGGAATTCGTGTGTCATAAGAATAATACTTATAATCACGCACAGACTCATCTTTGAGTACCGATGCGTCCATGTCGAATGCGGGATCATATACGTTTAAATATATTTATTATAATTATTATTGTTTAAAACGAAAACCACTTATGGAAGTGAGAACACTTCCTGCTATGAGACGAGGTGATATTTTTTCTTTTTCTAATAAAGGCACATCAGTCAACTCTGTTAGTTTTTTTATTAGTGTCTTGATTTATTATTTTACTCACATTTGCGGGCATAACTTCAGTGCTAGGTTAATTCACTGGCTGAGGTGGGGCCATTTGGGGTCTGCGTATTAATCGTGCTAGTCTATCTTTGATTGCTTTGAATGCTTTACTAGCAACATTACTAACAGCACTTATACCTTTATCAAGAAACAACATCAATAGCTTTTATGCCCAGCTGTTTTGCAATTGGTATTGCTTTTGGGGCTATTCTTCTAAATAGAACCTAAACAACATCACCTAATCCATCTCCGTAGGTTGTTTTGTATATCGGTAATCGATAATTTATTACCCTGACCATGGTTGATCCACGTTGAGTATTATGTACTATCATTTAATTATAGTCATTATATTTAATTACATACTCGGTCGCTATAATAATATTCAGCAATTGCATTAATGAGAGACTGATACACATTAATATCCATGATACCGCCTTTAAATAATCGTTTACAAATATCTGCTGCTTCATTAATGATTTCTTTGTAATTATTACCAGTTCGTTTTCCTCCAATCAGAATTTCTAGTCGTTGAACATCAGCAAGGACATTGTTAGGACATTGAGTAATAAACCCACTTCCTTGTGTGGTAAGGCCACTTCCAGAAGAGGTGTTTGACGTCAATATTCTTCTTCCTCATCTTTTGTTTTGGCTGGTTGTTATTGTGCTTGTGGTTTTGAAGAGTGTGACAATAATTTTTATTGTTTTGTATTCTGTAATATTTTGCGTATTGATGGTGGTGATTATGATTGTTGTTGTGGCGGTGGTGATATTTGTTGTGCAATATAATTATTTATTCTCTCTATAATCATTATATCTTGAATCGTTGTTTCAAACTTTATTAATGTTATAGTATTTGCGATATATCCATCTGTACCGTTTATCCACACTTACGTGATCATCAGCGAAGTCAGATTTCAAAAATTGTTTTTGATCATAATAACTTCTGGCAGCAATCGCATGTAATTTTAGACCTTCGTTTTTTTAAAAAATAAAATTAATAGCATCTTTAGTAAACTTACCAACCAAATTAACCCTGGCTCTTGCTATTGGTTCTTTATCTGGTTCCAGTATGCGATCTTTTATATCACCTATTTCAGCACGAGCTTGGTCAATACCTTCAAGTATTTCTTGCATTGGTTGAATCTTTTTCGTTTTCTTGTCTTTTTCTGCTATTTTTTTCAGTTGCCTCAGCGGTTTTCTCTAACGCAGTTAGTAGAGATAGTAGAGGTTTAGTGATTTCTGTGATTGGTGTAAATAAATGTTTTCTATTCTCTTCAAATTCAACTTGAGATTCCTGACGTAACTGTGGTTGTTATTTAACAGTATCACGAACAGGTAAATATTTTTCAATTGCCTCTAGTCGTTTTTGAGCCAATTTACCTGAGTTAGGGTCTGCAATATTCATTATTAAATAATATTTATAATAGATGTTTAATTCATAGCTGTATGGACGGTGAACGACAAAAATTGAGTGAACAGACAGGTAAATGAAATCGCATAAAATCTTGAAAAAAAAGATGTCAACAATAGGGTAAGAAAACTGAGCTAACCTAAACTATTTATTACTGGTTCTTAACCATATGGAAATAGAATAGTTAGAGACTTTGGTTTAGGGTTATTCTTTAGTTGATATTCCACTCAGCATATCACATGAAGTTACCACACGTGATGGTGTGGCTAACTTTTCTAGCTTTGCATACATCTATTGTTTCACCGAAGCTTCGGTTACATCATCATAATTCCCGATAAACATTGACATGCCAGAGTCTCTGATTCCCCCGATTTAGTTAAAATTTTACTATAGGCAGCTTCAAAAGATATCTTCAATGTCCACATTGGATGTTCGATGGTTCCTACGTTTAATCTCCAAAAATCATAAGCTCGTTCAGGCCATTTTTTTAACAACCGGGTTGATAAACTCAGTCCAATCCGCTTTGGAGGTAAAAGCTGGTCTGATGAAAATCAGGACTCGTCGTCGGACGTAAAAAGTAAATTGGCATTTTGTAATTATTAAGCATACTGTTAAGTGACAAAGTAAAATCTATAAGAATTTAATAACAAGATGTTCGCATATCGGACTATCCATCCAAGTTTGTAATACAATAGTGGTTGTCGTCTAAAGCGCCGGGTTATATAATCAACTTCATGTTGCGATGTACTTCGGTATCAAAATGCAACGATGTTTGGTTGTAATAACACATGCAGCCAAATGCGTTCCACATTCTATTGGTAAATTTAGGTTAATGGTACCAGTTTTCCACTTGTGGACAATCATTGATGTAAGCTCTACCGGCATAAAGACACCTAGAAAATGTTTAACTGACTTTGCAATAGTGATTAAATCTTAGTCAATGAACGAGTTAACGGCGATTCCACGATCGAAGACCACTTCTATTCAGGAGCCTTTGACTCCCTCGCCTGCAAAATTGAAGACTTGTACGTCCTTCAAAAGCCTGTTATAAAGTCATACCGGAAGCAGCTCTGACAGCACCTAACTCAGCAGCGTTGGCAACAGTCAGAATCTCAGCTACAGGGACCACTTGGAACATAAATATTTCATCGAAGTGTGTATTTATGCCACCTCTGACTTTAACAACTTTAATTTCACTGATTTATTATTTTCTTTGGCCGCCTAAAGGTATTTAAAATGTGTTTGGGTCAAACACATGAGAAAAAAAAAGACTAGCTCAAGAAACACCCAATGTCATCCACGCAATCGTTTCGTATAGCGTCTTTTAGTTTTGCACGATGCTATGGGTTAAATTCAAAGGACATTATTATTTGAAAATGCAACAGGTTTAATTTCTATGGTACTGGTTGTGTATAAACGTGTTCAATGATTTTCATTCGGCCATCTTTGACTTCATAAAACAGAAACTGATTAGAGACAATTTTATTTCTTGGCAGAACATCGACTAATTTTCAAAGTTGGACGAAATGGAATAATTTTTTTATGTACGTCAAAATTATTTCCATTATTTATCAGCCGCTTCATTAAATTGATCTTAACTAGTGATTTTCTCCGCAAACTCTTTTAATACACACATGGGTCATTCATAATAAATGTGTTAAGAATGTATCTTTTTTGATAGTTTCAACATAAATTGTTCCCAACTGAATGGTGCAACAATAGCGGCATTTATATAATTTTTATAGAAGTGAAGGTCTGTGTACCCCTTTGACTGTGCCAAAGTAGTTGTTTATCTGACATATTCTTAAGTATATTTGCAGTGTTCTCCTCTAGTATACTAATCACCCATAGTAAGCTGTAGGCTGTCTTGAGCATTGTTATCCGTGTCATTCTGTTCACATCATCGACGCGAATTAACTATCTCAAAATCATAATTAACAACAGCTGGGTATTCCCTGATACGGCCGGGTAAATTATTAACGCGCGAACCGAGGTCTGGAAAGAAGTCGCATCCTTAGTTAGTTTGGGCTTCGCTTGCACAGAAAAGTCAATGACGGCGAATTTTCTCTTTCTTTATGTCATGTTAAATATTAATTGTTGTATAATACAATCATGCCTTCATACTGTGTGCAATAACGTACCAAATCTCGTACGGAAAATCCAAAGTGGTTTAAACACGTAACGAGAGAGCCGCGATCCGTGGAACTTACATTCGGTGTGTCATCGGTGGGCTAATAAAGGTTGCAAAGATATTTCCAAATACGTATCTTGCCGAAGATCTTTTTGCACAATAACTATCCTAATACCTTCTGTATACTTGCGTCAAGTATCAATTTTAATCTCAAAATTATATAAGGGACAATCACTCGCAAAATACCGACAACGCTTCCGGTACTAACAGATACTCATTTTGGCTGCTTTCACACTCTGTATATACCAGGCAAATTTCATAAAAGTATCCAATATCACTGTTACATGTAAATGTCTACAATATCGAGATTAATTGTATCATTACCCATTCATAAAGATTTTTGAAGCGGACATACACCATAACGATGCTTGATGTAACTGATTAAAATATGTCTTATGTCTGTCCATATTTGGTTTGGCTTCTAGGACATATAATCGGAAATGGACATGTTAAACCCATATATCTTAATGACCTATCTCTGAATTTCATGTGCTTATCAGCAAATAACAACTGATGCCATTTTTTGGTATGGATGGATACTATCCGAAATTTCGTTGATGAACCTTTGATAAATGTGTTCAGCAGGAAAACCAAGTTTCAATGGTCTAAAAAAATATTAGAAGGCTCTTAATATATATGTCCATCTCTTTGTCTGTCTGCCTGACTGACAGACTGACTGCATGCATGTATGTATGTATGTCATGTTTGCATGTATGTATGTATGTATGTATAAATGTATATATGTATGGGGAAGCATACATAGTCTTAGAACAATCATTTTTATGTCTTTCAAATATAATTTAAGTACCTCTATTAGATCGTTGATTTTTATCGATTTTGCTGACTTTTGAATAATTACAAGAAATGTAAACTTTCAAATAGGTACGCCAGAATTATGCACTTTTTGATAAAACTATTGTTCTTTGAGAATTGAATGACTCCTGAGAAAGAATTTATTAAAACCTGATACAAGACTCATTCCAGCTATGCTGGCATGTAATTCAAAAATCTAACACCATGTCGGTATATAGTTATTGGTCAGTCTATGAGAATAACAGCACTGAAAACTACACTCAAATTCAAATATTGTGTCTGTAGTTCAATTCCAATATGTGTGGCAACATTGATGCCAAAAATATTTGCTCTCAAGCAAGCATTATGCAAATCCCGTAAGTACTCGCGCCTTACTTGCCTATGTGCTTGTCACGTTGACCTGAAATTTCAATAACCTGTGCTGAATAGCATAATCATAGAGATTTTGTTAATTTCTGAAGCGAAAACATCTCCACGCCCACTCCGCTGTTATCATACTACTAAACAGAGGATCTATATGTGAAAATTGTTACACTTTGGTATTAATAATTTTTCATTAATAAAAGACTTGCGTTCAGTAAGCAGAAACGTTTGCAAAGAAGAATACCATAAAATGCCGTATTTGGAATAATTCAAGAAAGGGCATTCATTGCGAAAATGGACACTCAATGCAGAAATATTCACTGAGACATACTCTTTAATGTGTAGACATGAGCCCTCGAAATAAATGCAACTTAAGATTTGGACGACCATGCATGCAACATTGACAGACAGGTAGAGCTAATCATGAAAATTTGAAACAATGAATTGAGTAAAAAAAAGCCATCTTTACCTTTCATGCTTGCGGTGAGTAATACATCTCATGAATATAGCAACACAGTTTTGGAAGAAACGCGAAGAAAAATACTCTCGGAGTTAAGGTCTTAGAGAACGACAAAAATCCATTGAAAAAACAACACCTACATCTCGCATGTTCTTCCCATCCCGACAAAAATGCTGAAAATGCAATTTAAGAATATAGTCTTACAGTGGATGCGGTCAATCTGTTTCCAGCCGCGGAGTAAGCTGTGATTGTCACAACGGTGGAAATAGTCGGAGTAGTTGGAATAATAGAAGCAATCACGTTGTTCAGAATACCGGACCTCATCAGGTATTTCTCCTCGCTTTTTCGAATGGCTGAGAAAGGACAAAAAATACTCTATCAGTCTAGTGAAAAAAGGACATAGAAAAAGAACCAATTTGCATTTATTCCTTTCCCTCTTTCATTATCCGATCTTTATTTATCTAAGTCATACATTTAATAAGATCCATACTAACTAATCATTGGTCAAAAAGTTATACGTTAATATGTTTATAAACACTTATTATATCTTTATTGTACGTGCATTATTTATGTGTGTGCCTATATATATATATATATATATATATATATATATATATATATATATATATATATATATATATATATATATATATATATATATATATATATATATATTTATATCTTACTCCAACTTTATACTCTTTAGTAGATTTCCATTTACATTGCTTAAGAATATTAGACATGTTGTTAGTATGTACCTTTAATGGCAGTTTTGAAAGGAATTTCCCAGGCGTACAGCTTTATCAAGCGGATACTGTTCAACAACTCCCCCATTCGTCTGACCTGTACATTGTAATGAATTACTTGTAATATGTAATAGCAGATAAATTCCTAGAGACAACTAATATTTTGGTATATATCCAGTATACGAGTAAGAGAACATTAAGAATCAAATTTACAACACTATTAGACCAGCAAGGGGTGTAAATAAATTTAAATTACAAATTACTAGACCACTCACATATTCTTGTAAAATAACAATAGTTAGACTCGGGGAAATTATTTAAAAAATTAAATGTTCCCCACACTAACCCCTTTATGGAATAGTCAGACTTCATGGTATTATCTCATAAATTAAAATTACTGGACCAGTGAGATTAGAAGAAATTTGAAACTTATTTACTTAAATAAATGGAGATGCTAAAATACTATGCTTTTGGCATTGCTTAATTAGCAAAAAAAATAAATAAAAAATATTGGAATAAAAGAATACCAGATATCAACGTCAAATGTGCATCTACGTTTCACAAGAGGTCTCAATATGAGAATTATTAACTTGTTTGGCTTACATCGTGTTAAAAAATGAGTAAAGCAGTCTAAATCATGATTTATTCTTGAATACATATTTTTATTTTCCATTTTCTTTACTGTTTCCAGCAATCTTATTGGCCAGGCCCTTAAGTTAATTTAGAAAGTTCATATTTGTATGAACCGAAACAAATTCATTTGGTTACGCCTAATGGCACTACCTTTTACAGCATTCGCATAGTATTTTGGGTAAAATAAATATCAAGGTAATTTTTGTTTGCATCTATAAAGGGAGTAGTCGATAGTGTATCGGAAACTGCACCTTTCTGTGAACTTAAGAAAAATGATGTGACAGTTCTTAAATCAACATAAACATTCTGAACAAGAAAATAAAAGCTTGATCGAATAAACGTTTTATTAATTCAGAGAGAGAGAGAGAGAGAGAGAGAGAGAGAGAGAGAGAGAGAGAGAGAGAGAGAGAGAGAGAGAGAGAGAGAGAGAGAGAGAGAGAGAGAGAGAGAGATTCAATAGTCAGCTTTCATTAACCTATACTAGTAATGTTATACTCAGCATGTATTTTACTTTGTGTTTGGTCTCACGTCCATGCGCTATAGCATCTCTCTCTGAGTTTGTGTGCGTGCGTGTGTAAAATCTTAAAGTTGTGAATAAACCTATACAATTTCAATAACCATGCGTATTATATACTTAAGTGTGAAATGTGGAAAATTATTGGTAAAATAATTTTCAAATTTTTTATTCCTATTTTTCCACGTGTGAAAATAATATTAATATATGTTCACATTTAAAATATATTTCTCATCATGTCATGCAAAGCCTGATTATGTGCTTCTCCAGTAGTCATACATGCTGCAAGTAAAACGAGTACTTTGTATGATCTAGAGCAATAAATTTAAATTTCATTACCTTTCAAAGTAACATTTTTGAATAGATATTTATATCAACTTCATTCAAGTCTAATTAGTTTCCTTTACTGCAAGACAACAATAACAAACCATCAATGATGCATTGTTGTATTGGACTTGTTTTGTTGACAGATCGAGTAAAAAAAATGCACAAACTGTCAAAAATTTAATGTAGCTTGTTTCATCACAAATCTGTTCCCGAAAGAGTGAATATTTTCTAAAGAAATGAAAATAAACACTTTGCTATTTCATGTACAAATAACAAAAAGACCATAAATAACTAGAAAAAGATAAACACAATCTATACAGTTTCTCAACGAGAATGTATTTATTTCATCGCATTATTAACTCATAAAAAATTTTTCGGTAGTAGGAACGAAGATTTATATGAATATTTTCAGTTTTATTCTGGCATATTAAAAGAATTATAACTCATCTTGAAGAACATTTAGATAATTTTAAAATTTGAGTCATGAAAGGTTCACTATATAGCCTAAACAGTTTGAGTGGTAAATATGATATCACTCAAACTATTTTGGCATAGTTTTTGTAACATTATTTTACTCACCAAAGATTTTTATGACAGTATCTCTAATATATTATTTTGTTGATGTTATGATAGCATTAGGCGATTCTTGTAAACGTTTGCTAATAGCAGCAGATAAAAAAACTTGATACAAATAAAATGATGACATTACGATTATATCACGACGATATCATGGGATTTAGTTACTAGAAACGACATAGAAAATATTATTAATTTCCTTATTTAAAACTAAATGTATTCAACGTCAGCATGGGCATTGCTGATCTTGTTTTGCCCTCGTCAACATCTTTTGCTGTTTGTGGATGAATTTTATGATATTTTTCAGCAGTTGTTATTGATTTAATTCTTATTTCTTCTCGAGTTTCAATATTTATTGAAACAAATGATCAAGATGGATTTTTAAATTTATGACCACCACCAGTTCCGTTATGTGTTTTCTTTTGGCGTAACCAAATCTAAATTTTCTAGACGATTATCGCTTTTGATTTTGTTAATATGGTCAATAACTAAACTAAACTATTAGGTATAATTCCTCTAAAAGTTTCTAATACAAACCAAACGATCTTTCTGCAATCTGTAATGTCTTGCCAGAGATAATTGTGTGGGCACACAATCGAGTCTATGTTTAACCAACATTACAGATTCGTTTTTCTGTACAATATAAAATAAAAAAAAATGTATTTCTCGATTTATTTTTATTAATGTTTTCAGAATCAGATATTTTTATCTTTGTTGTCTCTTAGTTTAGCCTCGAATTGTAAGCAAGTGTCAATATAAATATTATACAGCCATCATTAGCATTTCGTATATATGTGTAATAATAAATAATAAATTCGTATATTTCTTGATTTATTTATAAAATCGTTTTCAAAACAGAAAATATAATGCAAAATTACGTGTTTTCAGAATCAGAAAATGTAATGCTGTTTGGTAACTAACTATATGATAACTTTTTCAACATATATATATATGAAACCGAACTTCATAGCTCAGTGTTAGTGAGTTGAATTCTTGTATTGGCGCCATGAGTACGATTCCCATCGCGGACTAAATCGGCGGGTAGACTCTGAATGTCATTTTTAAGAAGATGGGGTACCCCAGAAATTTTCCCGATATCCAACAGATAAAATACACTTACCCACCATGTGAACACGTGGTGGGTGCATTTTTGCACGACCAGATGTTGCCCTGGTGGGTGGTGTACGAAATCTATTGGACGTAATTTATTGCTCTCCCGCTATGATAAGTTTGTGTTCTTTGTATGTTTGCATGTTTATGTTGTGTTATGCTTGTGTGTGTGTGTGTGTGTGTGTGTGTGTGTGTGTGTGTGTGTGTGTGTGTGTGTGTGTGTATCTGTGTTTATGTTGTCTGTGCCGTCCTTATATGTGACCTCTGAACTTGCTGTAATGTTATATGACAAGATACTAGTTCTCGGGATTAAACTGTGCTCTTCTAGGATAGGTCATGTGTAACCTATTATCCTGCCAAGATGTTGTTTGGAACTTTGTGGATCACATGGGGCTAAACAATGCAGTCTGTTACGCGCCTTTCGAATTTCCTTTGATCGTTTTAGGATGTTAGATGACAGCCTATGGGATAACCTGGGGAAACTGAATCTAACCTAGGGTGGACAGATATAGAACCCACACTGGATACTAAATTAAAACTCATGGGGAGTTTGGCCTAGATGAAACATCCAATCTTACCGTTGCAGTCTTACAAAATTACAGCCAGTCACCATTTTTGCATCTGATGCAAAATTTGCGCTGATAACTACCCAATTACTTAAAAATTTGTCATGATTTTATTGTAGTACTTATTATTATTATTATTATTATTATTATTATTATTATTATTATTATTATTATTATTATTATTATTATTGTAGGTCATCCTCATTATCCTGATACACAAATATCTTAAAATCTTTCTTTCAGAACCTCTTTTCTTTATTCTACCGGGATATAATTCCTTTTTCAACAAAAAAAATGGCGCTGATCTCTCGCCACGTTTTGTTTCCGTCCTTAGTTGACAAATAATAATTAGGTCAAAACATACTTGTTTACTGTGTGATAGGCACAATAACCAGCATGTCTATTTAATTTTGCGCAACCTTGTACCGTCTTGTCTCTTGTTGAAAATTGGCCCAAGTAGTTCTAAAATTTAGTAGTCAAACGTTCTTCGTTTATCTTGTGTTAAGTGTTGATTTTGTATTTTAAATTGTATATTTCCTCTCACGGAAAAATTGCCAGAAGTATTAGTAGTAGAGGAAAAGGCTGGTTTGAGCCCAAAGACCCTTTTTTAAAATCCCCTGAGACCTGCTAACACATACAAATTACCACTTCTCTTAGTCCTAAAACTCCCACCCCAAACAGCAGACTTCCCGCTAGTCCCGCCAAAAGTGGAGCGAAAGGAATAATTCCTCCTTGTTTTGCTTGTTTGCGTTTTGTTGTGTGTTAGCAGGTCTCAGGGGATTTATAAAAGGGTCTTTGGGCTCAAACCAACCTTTTCCTCTACTACTGTATTTGGAAGCCGTCTCTCTCTCTCTCTCTCTCTCTCTCTCTCTCTCTCTCTCTCTCTCTCTCTCTCTCTCTCTCTCTCTCTCTCTCTCTCTCTCTCTCTCAAATTAATTACCCTTTTATCCGTATGCTGCGAGCATGCTCTCCGAAGCGTAGCCAGCCATCTTGTTAAGGCGGTCTGGAAGTATAAAGTGAACGCATCAAGTGCTTACTTGACATATTTTGTTCATGTTATACTAGTCTCTGGTAGTTCAATATTCTGCAGTTGCGTCATGATCTCATGTATTTCGGACTATATATGATGTACTCAATCAACCCAGATATTTCATTCTGTTTTAATAGTAACACTGTAACAGCAGCAGTTGGTGAACATACAATTTTGCCTTAGACTTTATTTATGAAAACTTAGTCTCGTACGACGGTGAAACCCGAACGTCAGCAACGTTAACCTTTAACTTTAGTCACGTGGTTACTACCACGAAGTCATTTTGTATTTCACTGTTACGTGGTCTCGTTTACGTGCCGGTCACTTTTGTTGGTCGCACCCTCTCTGCTGCTGTAATTAAACCATTGCACCCACCCCCCGTCCTATAGTGTCAAACAAAAATATTATATGGGGACCTTATCTACTTTCAACAGATTTGGAACACTTCCCCCATAATCAACCCGAGTGAGTAGAAAAAATAGCACCTACCACGTGCTCACATGGTATGAAAGTGTGTTCTGTTGAGATTCAGCTGATGGTTCGCGGTCCCCCACTTATTAAGAAAAATTGACATCGATCGTCACCCTCGACATATATCCGATACAAAGAATTGAGTATGAGTGTCAGACGCGCTAGCAATGCGCCATAGTTCCAGTTAAAAAAATGTAAGACACATTCTGTAATAAACAGATTCTGAAGTGCTGTTTATTCACACTTCACTACAGAGTAATTACTTGCAAAAAGTGCATATATAGTTACTGATTCTACATGCTGCAGTTTTTTTGCGCAATAAGCTATGTCGCGGGGGGGGGAATAACTGCTTCATTATTCTTTGACAGGGTTATTCCCCTTGACAATCAAGGACAAAAATATTATATCAATACCTACACAATACCTCTACTTAGGATCACCCAAGGTTATTGTTATAAAACCAAACGGAGTAACTAGTGCTTTTGAAAACAGTGTTTGAACTTGATCATGCCCATGCCCATGCCTAAAATGTTACAGTTATTACTGGCCACTTTTGGAATTTGTGTATAACGCTGTGGGACATAAATCACGTCTGCATTTTTATGCCTGCCTCTGGAAAATATGCAAGCTGGTTTTGATTGTTTGTCCAGCATGACACCATCGTATACTGCTAAGTTATTAATACTTCTATCCAGATCATTTACAGATGGCGCTTCAACAATATCATTAATAAAATAATGTCACTGTCTTTATTTAATACTTTTACATTTTCATTAAAATCCTTAAGCACTTCATAGCGTTATTGATCATTTACAGATGGAACTACTAAATACAATTTATCCCATATCAGCCATCGTATTATCAGATTGAGCAGCAATTGAGTCTTCCCACGTCCGGAAGGACCTATTATTATCTGTCTAATGGAGTTCGGTAGCGCTGAGTGATGCTTGACTGGCTCCTGTTTTCGTGTCGCAGAAAAATCAATTATTATGATAAATAATATAAATTTATATTGTTTTATGCAGGGCAGCCATGGGAAAAACATTTCCAGGGTACAATTGTTTTGGGCTAGGAACTCGTTTAATTGTGTTTGATGCAGGGTAGCCATGGGGAAAAACATTTCCAGGATACAATTATTGTGGGTTAGGAACTAGTTTAGACATTCGTCCTGACAATTATGATCAGCCCGGTGAATATCCCGTAAATGGAGTTGATCAACATGATATAATTTATCGAGATAAGGACTTGCAACAGCGACATTTCGCCGATATAAAATTAATTTATGCAAAAAATAATATAAAAGAAATCTCTTCAGGAAAAATTAGCTGCTTTTCTAGTTATGAAAAGTAAAATAAAAAATATCGGCTGGGTAATTAATTACATAACTATTACAATGGAGTCCATTTACTAATTACCGAGAGAATATTGAAAGGAGAAAGCAGCTATTAGTAAACTTGCTGAAGCATCACAAGTCTCACGTATGACAAATTTATCTACCATCACTTAAAAAATTCAATGCAGACATTTTGATGTCAACATCCCTAATGATGTTCACCAAGCAGACATTTGTCTTTACCACATGATACTATTAGACGAAAATCATGCACATAGCAACATCACCGAGTCCATCTAAATAAAATGTACCGTATACTGGTAATCTTGAATTTACCACCCTGACCATATCGGGTCAACATTGAGCAACGTGTATGATCATCTATTTAATTTTTTGTCTGTTTAATCTGTAAATTTAGTCAGGCGACCGTCAGTCGCTATGATAATCATCGATAAATTTTTTATGAGAGTGGGTCCAGAGTAGTCGAGTGGTCCAAAGCGCTCTCCATAACGGATCTCTGCCATCTCACATCTGTCTGCATGGGTTCAAATCTAAGATACGGCGTTCGTCGGTGATTTCTTTCGCGGATTTCATGTTTCTTCCTGCACCTTTAATACTAGTCGCCATGTATAGCATCGTGAGCTGAAAACTGGCGTTAAGCCCTAGAACAACAACAACAGCATTAATGAGAGACCGATACACGTCAACGTTCATGATGCCACTGATAAATAATCGATGGCAAATGGATGTGATTTCGTTGACAATTTCTGGAAAATTATTACCAGGTCGTTTTCCGCCAACCAAAACTTCCAATTGGTCTACGTTAGCACGACACTGTCGGGACAAATAGTAAGTTGTAGTTGTCGTGGTTGTTCCAGTTCCTGTCGTCGTTGTTGTAGTCCTTCTTGTCGTCGATGTCTTAGTGATTAATCTTCTTGTTTTCTTTGTTTTAGTTCCTTAGACCGTTGTTGTTTTTGAGATATTTCTTCCTACAGTCGTTGTTCTGTTTCCTCATGTTGCTGTCGTCGTTGCTGTAGTTATAATTCCTCTTTATGTCGTCGTTGTTGTATTACTTCTAGTTGATTTTCTGGTGGTAATTGTGCAAACGAAGCAATTTTGTGTATCACACGAATATACTTATCATATTCTGGATCGCCGGTTTGAATTCGATCAGTACCACTATATTCACGAAATATCCGTCTGCGTCAAGTTTTGCGATCTACATGTTCATTTACATATTCAGGCTTTAAAAATCGTTTCATTTATCATAACGTTTCAGGGCAATAAATGCTAATTGATTAATACCTCTGACTTTTCTTATATAATTTATAGCATCTTTGGTAAATTTATCAAATGAATACTAACCCTGACTCGTGCTCTCTTTTCTGGTTCTTGCTGATAATCGCCTTCCTCTTGATCTAATTCTTGAGTTAGTTGAGCAACACCTTCTGCGTTATCTGTTTTTTTATCAATTGATTGAGCCGCAGCTATTATTTCGGTAGGAAGTTCTCGTACAATTTCTTTTTTATTTCATTTAGTTCGCTCCGTTATTTGTTAGATTATTTAGATGTCTCAGCTAACACAGGATCAATATCTTTATTGGTTTCAACGATAGGTTCAAATAATTGTTCCTCGGATTATGTAAACTCTTGTGTCTGTTGACGCTCTTGTAATTGTTGTTTGACAGAATAGTAGGCAGGTAGATATTTCTTAATTGCTTCTAGTCGCTCACGAGCTAATTGTGCTGAGCGAGCATCACATTATTGATTTAACGCAATGGTTCAATTACGACAGCAGGGAGAGTGCGACCAACAAAAGTGACCGGCACGTAAACGAAACCACACAGCGGTGAAATACAAAATGACTTCGTCGAAGTAACCAAGACAAGCTAACCCTGAGTGTCGCCCACGTGTCTAAAGTCAAAGGTGATGGTTTAACGTTCCTGACGTTCGGATTTCAACGTCGTACGAGGCTTAGTTTTCCTAAATAAGGTTTCAAGCAAAATGGTCGGTTCACCCTCTCCGCTTCTACTGTAACAATGAATACAAGAAGTATCAAAATTGTTGTAAACGATTCTATCATTACTGAAAAGAAAAAGATATATGTAAGAATTACAATAAGAAGCATCAAGCAGAATCAAAGCTATTTATGTCTGACTTCATTTTAATTGTGGACCGAAGAAAAAGAAATTAATTTCAAATCTCGATTAAAGAATCATGTCAATACGAAGCTATCAATGACACATATAAATTTACCTGTGCACAGTAGCAGATCACGAAGACTGCAATGGGAAGAATGAACCAGGGTCCTATAAGGGTGTAAGTGTAAATAGCACCAATGATAAGATATACTGGTAACGCCAACAGAAAGACTCCCGTAAATGATGCCAAAAATACTCGATAAGAGTCGACTCCAAATATATTGATGATCTAAAATAGCCAAAATAAAGTTAATTTACAAGTATGAATATTTGATGAGAATTTATTAACAATGATCTGTATGTTTCTCTGAGATGCAGTTTTTGAAGAAAAATATATTCTCCAGATTGATGTTTAACATATGTACATTGCAATCATAAGTATAAATTTCCTCATTGCAGATAGGAGAAATATATAAAAATAATAATATCAATATACCCTTTTTATTCAGGGTAATTAACTAGTCAATAACTAGTTTACATTATGATCTGTAGTTTAAATAAATGTGCATGTAGTTAAAAACGAATCTACTAGCTTAAAATCTACTGATGTGACGGTAGGTAGGGTAGGGTAGGGTAGGTGTGTTCCCAATATTTTATTGAAACTTATAGAAGTCCCATCCAGTCTCTATTTTACTGGAAGTTTGTCTCGTTTGCTCAGCTGTTAGGAAGTGTATAAACCAGAGTAGTACAGCGTTTGAAGTGAAAAGCATTGCTGAAGACTAGTGTTAATCCCATATGCAAGTTTACCGTGACGCCAGCCAAGCTATAGTTAGTACCAGCCAGACAAAGGCTTGTAATATTCACAACCCGGCGTTAAATACTGGTTCAGAGATCAAATTAAGCCCGCAGGGTGAATTGGGCGTGTTCTCCTCCGTCTCCACTTAGACAGACAGCGAGAGAACATTGTCTGCTAAGTTGATTGGATGAGTCCACGGCGACATCTAATCGGAATTTAGATAGAGGATGTGATTACAACTTATATTAACATTACATATCAAACTCGCAGAAAACTTGTCAGTTACGCCTAAAAAGATTGATAAGGAATATGGTACTTTGATGAGCCACTCGTAAGTTGGCTGTAAAGCTAGAACCAGATTATAAGAGAAGAAGAGCTTTGAAAGAAAGTTTTTCGGGGACAGAACATCCTGTTCAAGTTCAGTATTGCCGAGTCTCTAAGAGGGCGACAGAAGTAAGACTGGCAAAATAGTCGGAGTCGGCAAAGTGTATTCGACATATAGAAGGTGGATAAAAGGAGGAGGAGGAGGAAAAGTAGTCTGGAGGAGGATATAAAGGAGGAGAAGAAGTAGTGTAGTAGAGTTTGAAGAGGAGAAGGAACTTGTAGGGTGTCAAGGAGGAAGAGAATGAATTAGGAGATAGGAGAGAAGAATACACAGATGAGCAGAACACAAGGACAGGTAATCAAGTAATGCGATAGGCTA